>WIWV01000017.1:0-302611 GCA_014839625.1 Penicillium ucsense | reverse complement strand
CTTCCTCTCCTTCTCTCCCCAACCCGTTCTTGTTGGTCTCTCTTGTTGCTTCCTGTGCCTGTAGGCCCGTAGGTCTCTCAGTTGTAGTCGGAGGAGTTGTTGTTATGTACTTGCCTATTCTGAGGCTTAGAGTCACCCTCCATACGCTCCGGAGACGCAATCAAATGGCTACCATAAGAGGCCAGTGGTACCAGTGGGTCTGGGAGAAAGTAATCCAATGAGCGAGAGACCGGTCAGTGCTCCTACTGGTTGCAGTATCTGGACGTGGTACATCGCTCATGTTTTCCACCATCATAAGCTCTCCATTCTGTACTACCTCGAGGCTGACCGTTCATCTTGATTTAGGCGTCAGCACATGAACGGGCACAATTGAGGGCTATCAGCCTTGAAAGACTTCACAATTTTTGTCATGAACTGAACACAAATGAACAGAAATGAACGAGGATGAACAGAAATGAACGAAACTGCCTCCAAAATTTGAGAGATAGACAAAACATATGAACATTAATCAACAGATCAATAATTACTATGCGCTGTGAACACTGTTCTTCTCACGAGACCGAACTTCACCACAAGACCCAAATTTAATCATCGCGCAGCTGAAAAACCAGCCGCAAGCGACCGGGGTTCGAAGTGAATTGATCTTTCAGATCATCCAGCACGGCACTGCCATCGTCACCAGGAGGAAAAGTGAAACGGTACTTTTGGATGAGCTTGGCTGTGATCAGCCGCATGTCGTTCATGGCTAGTGCACGTCCGAGGCAGCTGTGGTGACCTAGCGATCTATTAGACTTATATCGAGGAAACAATGCTGGGCGATGGAAGGAGTTCAATGAACAATGGAGTGCTCCAGATTCACTTACCGAGTCCGAAAGGCACAAAGCCTGATTTGTTGCGGACCATGTCGGGCCATTTGTACCAGCGCTCGGGGACGAACTTCTCCGCGTCCTCGAAGCTATCCTCGCCTTTTGATGAAATTAGCGGATTTGCGCCACTTAATATGCTTGAACATCTGTGTACTTACGCCGGGAGATACAGAATCGGGGGGCGACGATAGTTGTCTCGGGAGGAATGTATGTTCCGCTAATTGTGACGCCATTCTTCAAGGTCTTTCGATTACCACCAGTGGGCAAGGCCGGGTAAAGTCTGAGCGCTTCGAGAATCGATGCCTCGAGATGAGGACAGCTCGAGGCCAAGACCCGTGAGTCTTCGACATCAATGGTGCTGATTTCCTTCAAGATAACTTCTGCATGTTGTGGAACTCTGGCAATCTCGCAAAACAGACCGATAAGAACCGCAGCCGTGGGCTCACTGCCAGCAACAATAGCGAGAATACTGTCGCCGGTGAGCCATGGGAAGCGGCGGGGGTCATCTCGAACATCTTGGAGGAGATAATGAGCGACATCGGGGGACCGGGAGGCTTGATCCTGTGGAGCCTAATAGAAAACAAGTTACAGAAAGTCAGTGGCTGATATTAGCGTTCATACTTGACGGCCTCAAACACCTACCTCCAGTCGTTGAAGCATCTGTTCCTCGCACCAGGCTACCATGCGAAACCAGTCTTTTAGGATCCACACCCGAGGAAAAGTCTTGAATGCAATGTGAATGAACCAAGGCACAGGACTCAGTGGACCAAGAAGAGACAGAGCTCGCTGCATCAGCATAATAATATGATGCCACTCTTGACGCGACAGCATATCAAACGTTTTATTAAAGACAAAGTCTCCCATGCGATCAAAACCGAGCCAGTAGATCAAATCCGTCGCTTCAGTCACCTGTTTAGTAGCAATATCTTGGTCGATGCATTGCTCCAGCTGATCAATGAGGGGGAGAATGCGATCTTGATACTGATCGAGAGCTAGCATCTGTCAGTTGATGATCGGCGGTCACTCAAAAAACGAGACAAGCAGTACCAACCTTGGGGAGTGAAGCCGCGGTTCCACTGCCGACGGCGCTGTCCATGAGATTCTTTGTTTCGTGCAGTAACGAGGGACTGCTTTGGATGAAGTAGATCGTACCATTCGGACTTGACGCAATTTCCATGGGGTCCATCAATTGCCATGAACACATCCGGATGATACACTGTGAGTTCGCTTGGACCTAGGTTATTGAAAGTTAGCCAATTCATTTGCGATTTCCTCTTCGACCCTACACATACCTGTTCTGACAAAGTCTCCATACTGGCGATTCAAACGGGCCAAAAGCCGGTAGTTCTGGCGGCGGCGAGAATGCCATGCATGCCAAAGCTTGCTGATGCGAGCGAAGCGAGGGCCCGGAAAATGACTCAAACGATGGAAATAGATTCGATAGACGAGCATACTCGTGAACATCGTGGCAATGTATCCACAGATCACGTACTTTGCACCATCAACACAAACGGCCAAGGTCGAAAAGCAAGCGAGGTGACAGATCAGAATGTCCGGTGCTTGGACATGCCACTCGCCGTTGATGAAGACGGCATGATGCATGAACAGTCCAAAAAGGGACCCGATCAGGGCCGCAATGAGGCTTTTCATGGTCACAGATAGCTCTATAAGGACAAGTGGAATCAAACACTGGGGTCTTGTGTAGAAGTGTATGAGACAGAGGGGAAAATCCAACGCATGAGAAAATATTTGGCGGAGTGGAGAGCTGAGGGATACACAAGAGGGATTGATGTTTGCAAACAATCATCGCATCGCGCTGTCCCCTGGACGTGTCGCTCCATCCCATCACTGATTCTCACCTCCAGGAGACTTCAATGTCTCTCTGAGGATTCTCTTCATGAAAAGTCACCAATCATTATTTTTTTTATCCTTCATCAGTCTTTACCTTTTGTACATTGTTCGTGATTTCAGGGCGGCCCCCCTGCCCCTGCTGCTTCTCTCGGCATCGACTTCCGCTGTGATTGACTCGAACTACTTGCCATGACTCCTCCCACCATGGATGCGCCCTGGATCCAGCTGCTGCAGCTCATCTGGCTCTTCACCGAAAGCAACTTTTCCACTTTCGTCCTTCCTAATTCGGCCTTCGGACTACTCACAGGGCTTGCTGCTCCTTTGCTTACGGATTGTCCCGAGCGTCCGGCTCTCTCACAACTCTTTCTGCGCGGTCTCGCAGTGATTCTCTTCAACTGGGCCAATGTCTTCGTATTCGATTTGGCGAACCAGCGTCTTCTCGAATCGCAATTGGAGGATCGGCTGAACAAACCCTGGCGACCCCTGCCCACAGGACAGATCAGCCCGGACACGACACGGCGGTGGATGCTCGTTGCCATTCCGCTCGTGCTGACCATCAGTGCGGTACTCGGCGTGGCAACGCAGAGTGCTGGGATCATGATCCTGACCTGGTTGTACAACGATCTTCGTGGCGGCGATGAGATCGTCCGAGACGGCATCATTGCGTGCGGATATGCGCTCTATCTCAGCAGCTCGCTGCGCATTGTCTCTGGACTCGACGTTCAGATTACCGAGCATGGCTACATGTGGATTGCGATCATGGGGGGCATCATCTTGACAACCATGCAAGTTCAAGATCTAAAGGATCAAGTCGGCGACCGCACTCGAGGCCGGCAAACGCTTCCCCTGGTTCTGGGTGACAAGTTGTCGCGGGGCTCCATCGTCTGTTTCATATTGTTCTGGAGCATCTTCTGTTGTCACTTTTGGCATATCCCACTGTGGGGATATGTGGTACCCCTGCTGACAGGGTTGGGCGTCTCTTTCCACGTGGCAAAGGGCACGAACGATGCCAAAGCGTGGCGACTCTGGTGCGTGTGGCAAGTGGTCATCTATGGGATTCCTGGCTGGGTTGCCGTATCGGGCAACTACTGAGGACTCTGCCAGATTGTGCATGATGCGAGGAATTACAGTGGTAGGAGCTATGGATGCTGCGTGCTTCCGTGAACATTCTAGATATTTCAGATTGCGGCCAATGCCGGGAACATAAGGTTTAGGAGTGAATCAAGAATTATCCAAGTGAAAAACCGAAAGATGAGGTTGGAGTAGCCGTTGCCATGTAGTTGGGCATTGCCGTTGTGCTCTACACTGAATTCTTATGTCGTTTGATCTCTCTTGGGCCGTAGACCCGCGTGGTTGTGGACAGGCGCCTCCTGTGAAGATCTTATCTTAATCTCTCTTTTGGATGGAAGAGACCTAATCTCGTCAACTACCGTGTGTCCCAGTCCTTTCTCCTCCTTTCCATCCATCTCACCCCAGAGATATTAGTCTTTCATCATGCGACAATTGACACTTTGTACCCTTCTCTTTGCTCTCGGCGTCTCGATAGCGGCCGGACTAGACTGTCGCTGCTTCCCCGGTGATGACTGCTGGCCTTCATGGCAGCAGTGGGCGGATTTCAATGCCACCATCGGCGGCCGATTGATCTCAACGGTTCCTCTCGGTAGCGTCTGCCACACCACTGGCGAATTCTCCGCATACAACCAGGAGGCTTGCGCCAGTCTGATCGCTGACTGGGGATTTCCGGCCACTCATTACAAGACTTGCGACTCACCTATGGCGTCGTGGTTCTCCAACGCGTCTTGTGATCCCTTCTTACCTCGGACTACACCATGCACGATCACGGCGCTCCAGCGATACGCAGTCAACGTGAGCAAGGTGGACGATGTGCAGAAGACCATTCAGTTTGCCCAAGATCACAACATTCGCTTGGTTATCCGAAACACTGGCCACGACTATCTCGGCAAGTCCACTGCACCTGGAGGTCTCGCCTTGTGGATGCACAACCTGAAGGCTACCGAGTATCTGCAGTATCGCTCATGCTCCTACGAAGGACCGGCGTTGCGACTCGGCGCCGGTATCCAAGGCTTTGAAGGGATGGCTGCGGCTCACGCACAGAACAAGGTCATTCTGACAGGCAACTGCGATAGTGTTGGAGTTGTCGGTGGTTACAGTCAAGGTGGAGGCCATGGTCAGCTGGCTTCCATGGTTGGTCTCGCTGCCGATCAGGTATTGGAATGGGAGGTAGTGACCGCCGATGGACAACATCTCACGGCCGCTCCCGACATGAATCCCGATCTCTTTTGGGCTCTCTCGGGCGGTGGTGGAGGTACATATGCTGTTGTGATGAGTGCCACCGTCAAGGCGTATGCTGAAGTTAGCACTGCTTCAGCGAACCTAACCTTTAGTGGCGCTGATGTACCGCCTGACGTCTTCTGGTCCATCATTCGAAATTTCATTGTCGACATCACTCCTATTATCGATGCTGGTGCTGTCGCAATCTGGGCGGTCATTGGAAAGACATTCAGTCTCACACCAATCATATGGCCTGGAGGTAACGTGGATGAACTGCAGATGCGTCTTGCATCAACTTTGAGGATGCTCAATGAGAGAAACATGACATACGGTATGTAAAGAACTGCCCCTTGGCCAAATATCAGTCAATAAAGATGCAGCTAATCTTTACCCGCAAAAGCTTTCCACATCCAACATTTCGTCTCGTTCTGGGACTGTTTCATGGCCATGAATCCACACAGCAACATCACGGAAGCGCAAATCGGAGGACGCCTCATGCCTCGCGGGGTCCTTGACCACAGTACCGACAGCCTCATCTCGACCCTGAGACAGATTTCAGAACAGGGTGCAGTGGTCTCAGGCGTATCACTCAATGTTTCCCGCCACTCGGTACCGGACAATGCAGTCAATCCTGCCTGGCGCGATGCTGCCATCTCTATTGTTCTCGGAACGTAAGTGATGTGTCTCGAGAGCAATGTAACTCTTTGTGACTATTAATGCAAACTGATCGAGAAACTAGAAGCTACAACTACACGAATCGTCAAGTGAACGTCGAATGCCAGTCATTGATGACTCAAGAGCTTGTTCCGCTTCTGACGGATATCAGCATCGACAGTGGAGCCTATCTGAACGAAGCCGACTGGAAACAGCCCGACTGGCAGTCCGCCTTCTACGGTGATAACTATCAAACCTTGCATGAGATCAAAGAGGAGTTCGATCCAAACGGAGTGTTCTGGGCCAGAACCGCCGTTGGAAGCGAGGCTTGGACAGAGCTGGATGACGGGCACCTCTGTCGATCTGATGACTTGTGATCCTGATGCCTTATTTTATGAGCGGGCATCTTTTCGAATTCCCTTCGTTAATGTTTATGTGACATACATGTATCACGATTAGGGGAACGTATAGATTTATGCAATTATGACTTAACGTTACACGCTTTCAATTGATCCTTAATGTTAGTGCAACCTCCTTTGTTACTGTACCAGACCATCTGGCCTTAGGACTCTGCGTAGACGAGAAATATTTGAGAGACAGTTTTCGAAGAAAGGAGCCGGCGAGGACGAGGTGCACGAGCGACCGGTCTCGTAGCATGGCCGGATAGTGATTATCTTTGAGTAGTATTATGACGATATTACTCGATTTCGTCTGGAACACTTCTTGCTCTGAAAAATGGTAGAGAGGATATGTCTTTGCATGTATTACTAGGTAAGTGAACTGAAATATCTTTACATCGCACTCGCACAGCACAGGGTCACAGTCACCTCGCCCCATCCTTCATCTTCATCTTCCCAAGCTCATGCTCAAGAGTCTGTTCGGCCCGAATCTTCCTTGATCAGATCAGCCGCACGCTCAGCCACAGCGTAGACAGTGGCCAGAGGATTAGCATGCGGAATGAGTGGGAAGATACTGGCGTCCACAACGCGTAAATTCCGGGTCCCGTAGACAACCAGCCTCTGATCGACTACTCCGCCCATTTCTTTGGGTAACATGGCAGCCGTTCCGCAGGCGTGATGGGCGGGCTGGGCTGTATTTCGCAGATCCTCGACGATGCTTCGCACGTTCATGTCGGGAGCGCTCTCTTTGACAAAGGGCTGCAAGTGGGGACTATGCAGCAACTTGTGGCAATGTTGCACGTGTCGGGCCAGCACTTCAAGATCGATATCTTTGCTTCCCAGTCCGGCTTGAATGGTAGGCTGTGCGTCCGCATCTGATGATTCAATATGGCAGCTACCGCGGGAAAGAGGGTGGGCAATGATTGGGACAAACACTGCCAGACCTGGTGCTGCCATGCTGAGGATGATGCAAGCTGTGGCATTCCCGGGATCTTCAATCAATGAACGAATTGCTTGACCTGCTGGGCCTTGGAAACTATCCTCGTAGAGGGCGTTGATGGCCTTTAGCTCTTCAGTCTCGATTCTGACCAGGGCAAAAGCTTTCATTCCGGGAAAGAATTCCTTTGCGGCAAGAGGCTCTTTCAAAGGGACTCGAATGGGACACATCAGGTGATTCTGAAGGTTCTCGCCCACACCGGAGGACTCAAAGACGATCGAGATACCACAACGCTGCAGCCGCTCTTTTTGACCGATTCCTGAAAGCTCAAGCAATTTAGGGGTATGGAAGGCCCCAGCGGCAAGAACGACCTCTTTGGAGGCCTTGAAGATGGATGTTTTTCCATCTTTGACAGCCTCAACACTGGTGGCGATTGCGTCCAATTCGCCGCCCGTGTCAAAATTGATCTTTCGAACAGTAACATCGGTGAGGATGGTCACATTTGAAGAGGAAGATACCAAACTTTCATATCCACGATCAGCTCCACTGCGTAATCCAGAGGCAGGATCAATCGTAGCCATAATAACGTGAGTCCCCAAAGTCTGCTCTTCAGGAATGAGGCTGGCCATGTAGAAGTATCCTTGACTCTCCAAAGCATTGAACCAGGCGCTTGAGAAAGCGCGACTTGCATCCTTCTTCGGGGTTGGGTGACTTAGCTGCACGGGCCCGTTGGCGGCGATTTGTCTGCCGTCCACTTCATCATGGTTACTGTCAGGATCATGGACTCCGTCGGGGACGTGCAGTGTGACGCTTTTCTGCAGGTATGGCTCGAGAGATTTCCAGGTCCAGTCTGTATTTCCCAGTTTGGCCCATGCATTGATTCCGTCGGGGGAGGGTGGGACGTAGGCCATGCCGTTGATGGCGGAGGATCCGCCCAGGACGCGGCCGGCAGGGTGATCCAGGACACGGTTATTCAGACAAGACTGAGATTTGAAGATAGAATGTGTCAGTATACATTCCTTCATTAAAACTTTGTTGCCTTTGATGATCTGAATCAAATACCTCTGGAGCCATCTTCACTTTCCAGTCCAGGCCGGATCCACTAAGAGCGCGCCAGGTATTGGGACTTTGAACCAGTTCATCCTTGGAACGATCCGGGCCACTTTCGAGCACAAGAACATGCACATTGGGGTTCTCGGAGAGACGCGCTGCAAGCACAAGCCCAGCAGTACCACCTCCGACGATGATGTAGTCAACGATGGAAGGTGGATCGGAGGAGGCCATGACGATGATGTTGAAGGAACAGGTCTTGTAGATGAATATCTGGCAAGGGAAAAAGGTATGCGCCGATGAAGAATTGTGAAGTGTAGATTTCAAGTAGGCGTAAGGTAGTGATGATTTGGGTTCAATCAAGATGAGATGGGAGAGGGTAGAATTTAATTGCGCGTTGGTGAAATTTATTGTGCGCGTCCAACGGTCAAGCAAACAATTGCCTATTTGGTCAGCACTGTGTCACGAGCCTGCTTCCACATGTGATAAGACTTTGCTTAGCACTACAACAACTATTCTGTCTGAAGTATTGAGTGTACTACAAGCCACTTGGGAATTCCCTGGTCTTGGCTCTACAACATGTTCGAGGCAATATGTCGTAGGAAGGGAGTGCTTTAAAATTGGCCGAAGGAGCAGAGAACATGGCGATAGATCTGGTAGAAGTGTACGCTCTCTGCCAGATTTCCAGAAAAACCTCCAGAGTTTTAATATAGCGCTTCCCAAGAGCACTCGGCAATACAAGCCCTTGGACACGGCGGAGGAATCGACCGACTAGCACAGAAGATGAATGTCAGAAAGACAAGCCAACGATCTTATACCATTTACTTCATCATACACAGCACCAGAAAAACTTACTTTGTAGAGCATGATCATACTCTAAGCCATCTAGACGGGTACCAGTAGCACAGGATTATCGGCTCAAGTAACCTCAATTAGTCTGTCGGAGCCATTTCGAAATCGAATCATACACTTTCCAATTACACTTTGCCTTTCACATTTTCCGAGGAGTAATCGTACTATCTACATTTTCACTGTATGCCCATGGATGCTCAATATGCGTGCCCTTTCTTTTGCCAACCACGTTGCTTATATGCTATTGCCATCCATGCTATTACCTTTTACTAGTATTTTTGTAGTCTCGTTGCTATGAGGCTCCCTTGATCGTTTGGTCTTTACGCTGGCTCCTGTCAGAGTATTTTTTCATAGTTAATCCTGGTTGGAATCTTTCACATTTATCCCGCTGCTTAGATTTCAGTGAATCTACATTGATTCCCATTTGATTCTTTCAGCCATCGTATACTACGAAACAGTGATGCAATGATCGGCAGAGCGGTTATAGACGATTTTGGCCTACGAAGCAGCGTAAGGAAAGGAGTTCAAGGTAGCTTTTGTTTATTTAAAGAACCCCAAGGCCTCAGAAGTCCACATCTAGTCCTCTTTCGGAATGTTCGACGAAGCGGTTGATGTATACCGATCGGTCCTTCGTTGCATCAGTTGGAACTCTTCAATCTCTGCAGACCTGAGCCACACAAATTGGTCGAAGGTTTCATACCATTGATTTTCATCCACGAAATAGTTCGCGGAGTATTCTCGCACCGCTAGGGCCGCGATGTCTCTCTCCTCAGAGACTCCTGCGAGCCCTTCCGGACCAAAGAAGGTTTGCGCCAAGAATCCATTCTGAAATAGAAGTGTGCTTGCCTTATCTCGTTTACAACTTTTGCCGGCTGGTGAAGAAGCAGCAAGAAAGTTCTTTTTTTACGAGCCGTAACCGATCAGCGAAGAAGGAGAGTAGAAATTAAAAAGTTAGGGACGTTGGTGGGCTTTTCATAATCAGCGGCACATGCTTCGAGATTTTGATATAGAGCAGTACTTTCATGAACCACGTCCAAACGAGTTCAGTTAGTTGCTGCAGCTGAACTTTCTGACTCCATTCTCCAATGCAGCGGCGGACGAAAAAGACCATGGAGGAGTTGTACAATGTGGATGTGACGCTCCGTGGTAACGGCCAAAAGGATACGGATGTATTGAATCATTATCTAGGTCGAGGTCATCTACAAAAGGATGGAAGGAAGAAACGAGGGACCGAGAAGTCCCGTCCAGGACACATACAGGTGTCAGGTAGTACCTTACCTCAGTGATTGTTGAAGTGACTAGGTGTGGAAGCTTGCTGTATGACCAAGTGTATCAAGTACCTTATGATACGAAGGTTCGTTCTTGGGTGCACTCACGTCTTGCCCAGAATGACAGGCGGTCACAAAGAACTGGAGGTACTATCATATGACAACCAGTGTTAAGGGTAAGGCCAGATAGGACCAGCGCTCTCAACCTATTTTGATCATTGTCTTGGAAGGGAAATATGTGGAGAGGCTAGGGTTGCTGAAGACTCTCGCCTCCATATTGAGTGATCAAAGACAGAAAGAGAGATTCCGTTAAGACTACGGACTACTCGAAGGTGTGTTAACCGCTCGAAAAGGACCACTGGTCCTGGCCTGCGATGAAAATTGAGAAAGAAAAGATTTGACCAGATGAAGCAAAGTTTCGATATGAGAAACCCAATTTCTGTTATTTAGGCACACCAGCAATGGATCCGGCAACTCGGGGAGAGCCGAGACCCGCTGTGCAATTGCGGATCCCCGTGCGGAGACACCGCGGCTGTGACCCGAGCTTTGTCCACGGCCGCACTCGGGGACTCGAACTTCCTGTTCTTTGCCCTCGAGCTCTACCCTGCTGCTTTGCATATTCTCAGGTGATATTTTCCCCGCAGAGAAAGTCCGTCCAGAGTATACAATGGCTTCGACCGAGCCTACAAGAGGTCCCGTCTCAGAGGAGACCCCTCTGCTTCGAGAGGTCGACCCTGCCCTCGCAGAGTCTGACCAAGCGGAGGATCAAGCGCACGTCCCTGAGGAGCGCTCAATCAAAGAGCTCATGCTAATCCTGGGCAGCATCTGGGTTGGTGTTTTTCTCGCTGCCCTCGGTAAGTGAGCACACTGAGTCCCCTCTTTCTGATGATTGATCGTGCTCAGTCGAATTAATGTTTTCACTTGGTTTCCTTTAGACACTACCATCGTCGCAACATTATCAGCTCCCATTTCCTCCTCTTTCAACTCATTCTCTCTGTTGTCCTGGCTCGCAACCTCATACCTCATCTCCAATGCGGCCTGTCAGCCACTCAGCGGCCGTCTGACGGATATTTATTCGCGTCGATGGGGGCTTGTCTTCTCCAATGTCTTCTTTGCTTTGGGGAATTTGATCTGCGGGCTTGCCAAAACCCAGTGGGCCATTATTCTCGGTCGCGTCGTGGCCGGAGTCGGCGGAGGTGGGTTGACGGCAATCTCGACGTTTGTCACCTCCGACTTGGTGCCGTTGCGGAAACGAGGTGTCTGGCAGGGAATCGGCAACATCTGCTATGGGGCCGGCATGGGCTTGGGAGGTGTATTTGGAGGATGGATCAATGATACACTGGGCTGGCGCTGGGCTTTTCTGCTCCAGATCCCCCCTTTGGTGGTTTCATGTATCCTGGTCATCTTCACAGTGAACATACCCGTGAGGACTACCGATACATCTCGGATCAAGCGCGTAGATTTCCTCGGCGCTATCACTCTGGTGTTGACACTGGTGACTTTGTTGATGGGGCTGAACACGGGTGGGAATCAGGTGCCCTGGACGCACCCGCTGGTGCTCGTCTCCCTGCCTCTTTCTGCCGTGTTCCTGGGGATCTTCATTTACGTGGAGGCCTACATTGCAACCGAGCCTGTCATTCCTGTGCGACTTCTCCTCGACAGAACAGTCGCGTCTGCCTGCCTCACGAATTGGTTTACTACAATGGCAGTCTTCGGGCTGCTCTTCTACCTCCCCGTGTACTTCCAGGTACAGGGACTGTCTGCCACAGCGGCTGGTGTCCGCCTGATTCCCCAAGCCATCGGCACGTCGATTGGATCGCTAGGCAGTGGTTTCATCATGCGCAGCACAGGCCAGTATAAGATTCTGAACCATGCAGTGATGAGTCTGCAGGTGCTGTCGGCGGTCCTGATCTGCACCTTGACCCTCGAGACACCGGTTTGGCTGCCGTTTGTTTACTTCTTTTTGGGAGGTCTCGCCTACGGAAGCATGTTGACTGTTACCCTGGTCGCGCTGATCTCGGCTGTGGATCACCACCATCACGCTGTCGTCACATCGGCATCATATGCCTTTCGCAGTACGGGCAGCACCATCGGCATCACGATCGCCTCTGCCGTGTTTCAAAACACGCTGCAGACGGGATTATGGGCGCGGCTTGGCCAGCACCAAGATGCCGCCAAGATCATCGCCCGACTTCGCGACAGTCTGGACGAGATTCGCAAGTTACGACCCGAGTGGATCCCTGGAGTCCTCGATGCGTACATGAACTCGCTCCGGGCGGTCTTTGTGACTCTGCTGGGGTTGACTGTCTTGGGGGCTCTCGTGAGTATTGGCATGCGCGAGCACAAGTTGCACAATAACCTTGCTCGTCGCTAGCTGTAGCCATCTGGATATAGATTTTTTTCGGTTGGAATTTGCAGTCTATACATATGGTCTGTGTACCTAAGTCAATATGACCGGTGTGATGACCCATGGAGAAGAGTACAAAAATGGCAATGAAGGTTATGATTCGTTTGAATTACAGTACCGTGTCACCGACGGTGGAGTACCTGACTCCCTGGGCGATGACATCAATTTCCACGCCATCTACAGTTTGTGCACTCCCTCGCCTGGCCATTAGTTTTTATACGACAGTACTTGTCTGTACTTGTCCTTTGCGACCGCCCTTGTACCGCCTGTCCTTCTAGAGAAGACGGGACATCGATGGGTGCGACTGCCACCCAGAAACGAACGTATCGTACTTGATACAATCGTACAGCAAGCTTTCAGAGCCGACAGTGTAGTACTGTAGTCATTACCTCGCTATAGCCACAGATCATAAAGGCGTATGGGCACGAGGCTCGGTCAATGGCTATATAATAGACTTATAGACCTTTTAGTCGGCCTTGCAGGGGGTCTTTTCAAAGGCTCTTGTAGAGGATTTTGTAAGATGGTCTTTTAAGATGGTCTTTTAAGATGGTCTTTTAAGATGGTCTTTTAAGATGGTCTTTTAAGATGGTCCTTATTTGACTACTGATTCCACTACTTTGGTCATGGTTTTACATATAACAGTGGAGCGTGGATCCTTTACTGAACATCAATGGCCGGCAGAGTCTCGAGCCCCTATGTAGATCGTACGAGAAGCACATAATGTCCAAGCACATAATGTCCAAGCACTGTATGGCTATGCAGTTATGTAGTTATGAACTATAGGTATGCACTATTGCACTATGAGCATGCAGTATGCACCGCATAAGTCGAGCAAAAGGCGTACGGACTCGTACCGGTCCGATTCGGAAAGGGATGGTGGAGTCAGCCCTGAAAGGCAGCTCTGTTGGTGCCTTAGATGCCCTAAAAAACTCCTTTTTCATTCCTCGCATTCCATTCCAAAAAAAAATTGTTCTTTTTAAGATTCGGAGATCCCTAGAGATGTGATCTACTGAGCTACACCGCCCCGGCCACCGCCCCGCCAATCACGTCCGAGTGATGCTGCACGTCTGCCCGGCTGCCCGTCTGCCCGGCGGTAAGCGGCGCTTGGACATTTCTTTTTGGAGATCGGCCTCTTGATCTTTGGCGCCGGAGTGCATTTGGGTGACTGAACCATTTCCACTGCCGGTACAAAAGCTGTCGCTGGGTGTTCGAGCCGTTGGCGCTGTCTGCAGGAATCGAGTAGTGCAGCTTTGGGCCTGAGAGGAAGGCTGCCAACAGCGTTGAGTCTCAGTCTGTCGGTCCTCGGGGAGTGGAGCCGGAACTTGGCGCGCTGCACTTCCCGTCTCCAACGTAACGTCGACAGCAGTTTGATTGTTCAAGTGGTCCGGGGTGGCAATTCGGAACCAGATTCACAGCGTAAAGAAGTTCTGTTCCTCCACCCCGCTTCATACATCACTAGGGGCGGAGAGAAGTTGGATGAGCGTTGGTTTTTTCTCCCCCTGTTTTCTGCTTTCCTCTTCAGCAGAGTCACACCGTGATTTGCATTGCGTCGGTATCGACAGACTGCGAGCTGGCAACTGGAACGCAAGGGCAAGATTGATCTGCGGGAGGGAATAAAGAGTCAGGTGTCACCGCTTCGATTGTGTAGACAATTCGACAGACGCCAAACAACTCGTTCTAGGCCCTGCAGGCTCGATCTGGTTTCGTCGGCCGTACTGTACACCCCCACAGTTGAATTCTTCTGACCGCATCATCCCTCTTCGCGCTACAAGTCATCAAGCAATCGCACTGCCTCGAATCAAATCTACTATCGCCGCAGCGCATTCGACTTCGCCCTTCGCCTCCCCGGTCCTGTCGTATCCTCCGAATCAACAGACTCGCCGCCCTCAAAGATCAACGTCCTGGACATGGGGTCAGCTGGAAGGGCTGCCAGTGCAACGACGGGCACCAAAGAAGGCGAAGGGTTGCGATTTCACCAATATGGACAGAATCAACCACCCACAAATTCTCGGCGCCGTCGCCTGCTGCTCTCCACCGACAGCGCTTTCGCAGACTCCGTCCTCCCTTCCCTCGTGAACCACCCCTCGATCGAACTGCGCCTGATCACCGACGAATCCTCCGCGCTGCTGGCCGGCACGAACAAGGTCCCCCATTACACCGACTCGGTCGACAGTGCGACCTTTGACAAGAAGACAAGTGCGCGGAAATGGCTCAAAGCAAAGACGGCCGAGTTGTGTGAATGGGCAGACATGCTGCTGGTGGCTCCGATCGATGCGGGCGCACTCGGCTCCATGCTGGCAGGACTGACCAACACTCTCACCCTGGCCCTGCTACGGGGCTGGGTGTCGACCAAACCCGTGATCTTGATTCCCGGCATGACGGTCTCGGAATGGGACCATCCGCTTAGTGCGCGACAGCTGGACGAAATTCGACGGCACTGGCCTTGGATCCGGATCGTCAGGCCCGTACTCTGGAAATCGAACGGGCCGGAAGATCTCACGCCATTGCCGTGGGATGGACTATACGACCTACACAAAAGCCTTGAGCTCGGGTTGAAGCTCCCATTCAGGCAGAAACAAGTAGCAAAGCAGGCGTATGATGAAAGCTCAGCATCCGCGGACACGACGATCGCTTCGTCCAAGTCATCAGCAATCGATGCCGCTACCGCTCTCCGCCAACTTCAGACTCATTGGCCCACACCCGAAACCAGGGTCAAGTCCTTACCTTTGGAACTGTGGCTTCACATCTTTGAGAACCAACTGGGTGACTGGGAGATCGCCAAAGCCGTCGGTGTCCCCACCAATCTTCCAGTTCCCAAAGAATGGCAAAGTCATCTGCTGAAGATGTCCACGCCGGCCTCGTTGGAATACACCATCTTAAGAGGTTCTTTCGCCGCAATGAAGAAACGTATCGATAGCCTGCCTCGATGGAAACCCTTGTCGGATCTTGCCTGCCATTTGATTGTCAAATTCTCTCGGACCGACATCCTCTCCTACCTCACCGAAAACCACCTCGACCTCCTCTGGACCACGTCACGCCTAACAAACATACCCTACCGAGCATCCGCCATCTACGGCAATCCCACCGTCTTGACATGGTGGCGCGACGCACCCGCTCTACCCAACAAAGAATACGCCGCTGATGCCATGGACGGGGCCTCCCGCGCCGGCTTCATCCACGTCCTAGACTGGTGGCTTCACTCGGGCCTCCCTCTCCGGTACAGTGAACGAGCCTTCGAATCCGCGAGTGCCGAAGGCCGCGTCGCTGTTCTCGACTGGTGGAAAAAGGCGTCCGCCAACGCCCCCGTGCACAGACCGATCCCGCTCAAAGTCGGCAAATCCGTCCTCCTCGCGGCACAATCGGGCCGAACCGCATCCCTTGCATGGTGGGATGCCTCCGGCATTCCGTACAGCAATGCCGAAAACGTTGCCCGCATCGCCAGTACCCACGGCCACGTGCACGTCCTGGACTTTTGGTACAAGCTCAAGGGTCCGAAAATGATCTTTGACAATCAGGTGCTCGTGGGCCCTACGAAGAATGGCCATGACCATGTCCTGCAATGGTGGAAAGATTGCGGTCTGCGTGTCGAATTCAAAACGTGTGACATTGAAGAAGCGCTGGAAGACGCCGTCACGGGTGCTGATGAACGCGTTCGTCGCTGGTGGGAGTGCAACGGACTTAATCTGGGCGTTGGCACGAGGGAATGGATGAAGACCAAGGTACTCTGATTATCTTTGTTTTTTGGGGCCTGCATATCGAGCAGGATCCCGCCTTTTGAGCAGTCGAAAGAGTGTTGAAGCGAACTTTCTACCGCAGGTTGTTTATTTATTGGTGAGATGGACGTATGGACGTCTCGTGTCTCTGTTGTTTGCCATATTCTTCTTGTCTCCTTTCTTTCTGTCTCATCCTGTTGCTAGCTAGCGGTGTCGAGTTTGTGGCTTTTTTGCAGCGGTTTTCTTTCTACCTTGGGCGATCATGTGCAATATAGCGTGACACCGGATGATGTTTACGATTCACAATACCCATTCCATTCTCAAGTCTCCAGTCATTGCTGCCATACCGAAGGTTATCTGACCGTCCTCATCATGTGCCGAATTAGTCTATCTGAGAAAAAACCACCGACAAACCCCGATTTTTGAGGAGCCCAGCCTCGGCAGTGGCTGTAGTGGATGATCCTGACGGACATGGAATCAATGTAAACATTGGAGATCTAACATAGCTGAGGTGGCTAGCCTACCATTCCTGCACATCACCAAATATGAACTTCTGAGGCACGAAATCCTTCAATAATCAAGTCACACCATCTCAAGTCCATCCTGTCTCCGTGCCATGAGAGCATCGTAAACGACTCAAAAATTCATTCTGTCGTTGTCTCCAAGCACAGAGGTTGCATGTTTTATCTCAGCGCTGGTCACAATCGTTCTCGTTTCGCTAAACTCATAGTAACCGCGACTGAACTCGAGTTCCGTGGCGTGATTTTCAGCATCCTCCCAATGGCTGAGGAAAAAAAATTCCTCATCACCGCCATAATTGTCAATGCGCCAACCTCCAGTGAAATCGGGCTCAATGTCGTCGGCGATCTCTTCGAGGCGAGTTTGACGCACTTTGAACAGGGTCTCGAGATCTAACTTGCGACTCCTCTTGACAAAGTATCTGTTGATCGCAATGGATGGTGCGTTCAATAGTTCGGAGTGCTTGGAAGGCTTTTCACCGAATAGAAAGAAGATTAGCATTTCCAGGCTGCTTTGCACCAGGCAGGATCAAGGCAGTCGGCACGTGGACTGTCATGAGCAAGTCCTAGCAGGTGAAGTCCCTACCTCAATGTCGACATGAAACATCCACACGATCTCGAGGTACTCCTTTATGGACTCCAAAGCAGCCTTGTTCTGAGCAGATGGGAGCCAGTCCTCCAAATGGGCGACTACGGACTCCCATCCGCCGAAGAGATATACAAGCGTCGGGTCTTCCACTTGGCGGAAAGCCCTGACAGGGTGTTGTGACCAGCGCCATTGTTCTTCGGCCGCATGAAAGAGTTTGAGCATTGCATCTCTGTACTTATTGGGGTTCTTGAGGCGAAGAAGAGCGATTTCAGTGATTGGCATCTTGTAGGGTTGCCAGTGATCAGTGTTGGATGAAGCTTGATGGATTTCACGAGGGTGCTGAACGTCCAAGTAGATAGTGAAGAGAGGGTTTGGAGAGGGAAGAAGGAAAAAAATTTGGAAGGTGAGAAATGAAGATAGTTGAGGTCTTTGTGTGCTTATGAAGGGCGGGGGCTGGTGACCAAGACAGGCAACTACAGTGTGTGCGCGTCCCCCCTCATCTCCATCTCATTGACATAACTGGCAATTCCCAGCTCAAGTTAGTTACCCTCGTCATGTCAACATCTATGTCCTCCTCGTGTCATTCCGAGCTTGCGAACATCCAAGGTCACACGAGCACCGCTCTCGCAACGACCATAGTGTTCGATTTACGAGAAGCTGGATGGTTCTAAAGAACGACGGATCAGAGTAATGAATGAAGAGATACCGTCTTCGAGGTCGTCAAAATGCACTTGAAACAGACATTCCACCCTGTATAGATCAGCTTCTACCACAAAAAGAACAATGGCTCGCAAGTTTTCCCAATTTTTCCCTGGACGACTGCGAGACCACTGGTACTCGACAAACTGGAAGCTCGCGCGAGTGATCTCGCATCGGCTCACGGACGCGGTGTCATTGACCCAGGCGAGCCCATCCAGAACATGGAGATGACCTTGAGACTTGGCCCAGCGACTGAGCAAGACGAATGCTTCCGCCTCATTCTTGTCATCCCCGTCCATCCGCAAGCATTCTAAGCGGCTCTGGTAGACGGTGGTGACCCTCCATCCGAACCGTTCAAATGCCTCAATGCGGCTTGCGAGGAGATCTTGAAGACCCAGCTTCCTTGCTCTCTTCACAAAACACACCGCCATAGCAATGCCCGAATCGTAGACGTCCAGCGAAAAAAATTAATATAGCTTTTCCAGCTGCATACTCTATCAACAACGTCAGTACATCCACTTTCATCGGGCATTGGTTATTGCTCTTTGGAAAACGACAGGGACTGCCGACGCGGAAGTCACCGAATGAGGTCCCAAACTTACATCAAGATCGAGATGACTCAACATGTGCCTCGACCGAAATTCCATCCACTGATCAGATGTACGAGGGTACGGTCTTCGACTGGGCGAAACCCCCAAGCGGACCGTCCTGTGACTTCCACTTGTTTTTTCCGCAGCAACATGCAACTGAATCATTGCAAGTTGCGAGCGGGCAGGACCTTTGACGTTGCAAAAAGGTCAGAGGTCACTCGCGTGGCAGGCATCTGGCACTGATCACGAACAAGAATTGACAGTGTTCCGAGACTTCATTAAAAAATGCGATGAGCTTGAAACAAGAGAATGGGCACAGATTTTTGGAGAGCTGAAGCGTGCCGAAGGAGAAAAGCGAGGGAAATTTGGACAGTGAGACGTGGAACTAATTGACTGTGTGTTGATGAAGGACCAAGGGGAAGGACCAGGAGGACAGGCCACTGCTTCAGTCAGTGTGCGCGTTCCCTTCGCTTGACCTGTTTCTGGTCGACACCACCAGGACTTTCCAGCTCATGACAGTGACCCTCGTCATGTGACAATCTGTGCCCTGTTCATGTCATATTTTGCGAAGGCCCGAAGGATACTTCTGTAGTGAGACCGTTCGATTCACGCGGGTCCTACAATTTATGTGATCATCATGAGCAGTAATACAATTCATCATTGGCCACATGGTCATGGTAGAGAGTGTGTGGCTCTCCCAAGAAACATAAAAATATAACTCTCCATCTCGCCCATCAACAAACGTTTCTCATCAATCTTATACACCTCATCATCAAGCCAGTACAATTGGGTATAGCATCCAAACCCGAGACAACCAATCAATGCGCTCAAATCACAGTCGGCTCATCCATGAGCCACATATGGATTATACCTCTTTCCTATTGAACAGTCAGCATGAAAGAGCAGAGAGCACGGGGAGAATTATTCGACCAGAATATGGCGAGTGACAAGACTTACCAGGAATATCCTGCCTTTTCAAGCCCAGGCGTCTTGATCGCATTGCGATCTCCAAATGGGTTGTCTTCGTCATCGTCTTCTGATTCTTCGCTTTCGCTTTCACTTTCAGGCGGTGGCCGAGACGACGAGGCCACCGGCTGGCTTGGCCGGGGTGGCCGGGGAGGATTGATCGACAATCCACTGAAACTGTCGTTCATGTCGGAGTGCATCTCAGATCGAGAGCGCCAATTGCCCGACAAGACATCGTCGTCACTGTCGCTGTCATAATCCAAGCTCTTGTCGAGGACTTCGAAGGCCATCAGCGCGGTCACAAGTTCTTCGTTGGCGTGGATAAGCCCTCCCAGGAACTCCTCACTTTCCACCTGCTGAATGTAACGGAGGATTTGATGACGGAGTTTCTTGCACATATTGAATCGATGGCTACATTCCGCGTCATCGCTGACACGAGTGGTCTCACGATTAACCAATTTCAGCGAGTTCAGCAGGTTGGTGCTCGCCACGGACGCCGAGGCAATGGTCTCGTAGATTTGTGGACGCTCGCGTTCGAGGTTAAAGTTCTTGGGGCTGATTGACAGCTTCTTCTCTCTCTTCTTGTCTTTCGACTTGGACTTTTGTTTGGGGCTGCTGAGAGTGGTGGCTGGTCCATTGCCGGCCGAGATGGTCACCGTGTGACCCATTGGAGTCTCGGACTGACCGCTACCCTCTCGGAGTACCTTCGCCTTGGCCTGTGTGGCTGGTTGTTTTCGCTTTGGCAGTTGTCTGTACAGCGCAGCAATCTTCTGCATCCCAGGCGTATCCTTATAGGTCACCGCCCATTGCCCAAACAGCTGCTTGCACTTTTCCTTCACGAGAGGGTCAGACACCGGATCGGTGCCGGCGATACGAAGACGTTCCAGTAGGGGTTCGTCAGCGAACTCCCGGAGAAAGCGTTCACCCGCATTTTGAATCAAAAAGTCCAGGATTGTCAGAGCTCGTAACTGGCGGTGAATGTTGCCATATTTTCTGATTTGTTGCGTCAGCTCCTGTCCATGTTGGGGAAAACAAAACTTCGACTGGGCATCATCCCGACTCACAGCTTCTTCCGCAGCGCTCGGCTGGCTTCTTGGGGCCCGCTCCCTTGGATGCGAACCACTTCGATGAGGTCCACGATACCACTGGAGTCTTCCACCTCGTATTGCTCGCTGGTCAGGACCTCAATTTGGACCGATACGGCCGAGAACGGTTTCTGCAGGGAGAGACGATTAGCTGAGGGGCTCCATTGACCAAGAAACGCGATCGCAAATCTTGGGTGGGACTGCTTACCGCGGACGAGAACATGCTGGGCAACGGAAATATCTGTTGTTGGTGCTTCCAAGGGGCTGAGTCTGATCTCGCAATTTGATATTGGGCAGCTTCGAGCTGACGGTACTCCGTTCACGTGTCTATAAAGCACTCAAGCCCCGTGTAAGAAGCAGATCTGCCTTCCCGTCACGAGCCCCGCACAGCTTGAAATTGCGCGAGGGCAGATTGCGGCGCAACGGTACAATGAATCACGAAGACGACCGACAATGGCGATTCGCAAAGTGTGTGCAGGACAGCGACGCCGCTAATATAGGCACGGACAATAGGCTTTGCGTGTTGTCAACTTCGACCTCGAGAACCCAATACTACCCAATTTGCGGCACAACCGGCTGGCTATCGTGTCGCGTGAAGTGCGGTGACGTCGGAGGTCGCAGCGTTTCCTTCTTCGTGCTAGCCGGGAGTCCGATCGGCGGATTGGATACGCTTTGGTGGACTGTTTCCGGGTGGATTCGACTGTTTTGGGTTCTTGAGTATGAATGCCGAGCTAGGAATACTGTAGGCCCAGGCTGAGAGCCTCAAACCAATATTGTGGTGCGATGTATATTCTGGTCGGGTGTGACTACTGTCGGCAAGTAGACAGAGGATCTTGGACCTGTATTTCTGTGGTTTCTCTCCTCTGAAAAAAGAATCTGGAAAGAACGTCTCGGTAGCTTAGATCAGATGGAATTGAATGATGGACCAGCAACGTGACTTCCCCCAATTCCCAATGCGGATTAGGGCGGGGGGAAGAGGGGAGGCGGCATGACTCGAGACTCAAGAATCAATTGACACCAGCAACTTTGCATACAATTGACACGCACTGAATTACTCTAATATGCGATCCATGATCAGGCTGCAATAAAGAAAAAAAAAACTCACGTTTGTTGTCTTGACATTGTATTCTACCTTCTATAGAACCTATTCCCCTTTAACCAGTTCATGCGCCTCTCAACGTCCACCCCGCCAGAGCATCGCCGCCCCTCGAGCTTATTATTGCGTGTCCTGTCCCGCTTGTTCATCTGCTCCACCATCATCCTGGCCATCAGCGTGGCTTTCAAGACCCGCTCCCGTCTGTCCCTCTTGCTCTCTTCTTTTTCAACCTCTTCAACTTCCTCCTACACCTCACATCTCACAACCATGGCCTACCAGCAAGAACGCTACATTGCCGAGCTCGCCGTCCAGCGGGCCACCCTGCTGACCCAGAAGGTCTTCTTCGAAAAGGCCAAAGGAACCGTCAGCAAGGATGACAAATCCCCAGTGACCATCGGCGACTTCGGCGCCCAGGCGTTGATCATCCAAGCCATCCGCAAGAATTTCCCCAACGATGAAATTGTTGCCGAGGAAGAAGCCAGCTCCCTCCGTGAAGACAAGAGTCTCAGCGCCGAGATCTGGAGACTGGTCCAAGACGTCAAGCTGGAGGATGCTGAGAGTGATAAGATCCTGGGTGGGCCCATTACCAGCGAAGAGAGCATGCTGGACACTATCGACGCGGGCAAGAGTGCCGGCGGTCCCAAGGGTCGTATCTGGGCTCTGGATCCCATCGATGGCACCAAGGGCTTCCTTCGTGGCGGCCAATACGCTGTCTGCCTCGGTCTGATTGTTGATGGCGACGTCAAGGCTGGAGCCATTGGTACCCCGAACCTGCCTGTCGATGATGCCGCCCCCATTCAATCGAGCATTGGCGCCGAGCAGTCCGATGCTTCTTCCAACGGTGTCCTTTTCTCCGCCGTGCTAGGAGAGGGTGCCACGAGCCGTCCCTTGACCAGCGGAGCTCTTGCCGAGAGCAAGCCCATCTCTATGCGTCCGGTTCCCGACATTGCACAAGCAGTCTTCTGCGAAGGAGTCGAAGCCGCTCACTCTGCCCAGGGCGACAATGCTGCCGTTGCTGAGCGTCTTGGAATCACCGCCCCCAGTGTGCGCATGGATTCCCAGGCCAAGTACTGCTCTATTGCCCGCGGCGCAGGTGACATTTACTTGCGTCTTCCCGTCAAGAAGGATTACCAGGAGAAGATCTGGGACCATGCGGCTGGTGACATCATCGTTCGCGAGGCCGGTGGGCAGGTCACCGACATCTACGGCAACCGCCTGGACTTCAGCAAGGGCCGGACCCTCGCTGCCAACAAGGGAGTTGTTGCTGCCCCGAAGGCTCTGCAGGATCAGGTCATCGATGCGGTGAAGACTGTCCTGAAGCTGTAAAATCTACGAAAAGCCAAACTCTGCTCCGTTTCAGCCTCGGGCTTAATTACGATCGATGAAAGAATTTCTTGTGATACCACATTTGAGATAGAGAATCTACCTGGATGAGACATGATCAAGCTGTTTCAGCACATTCCCTAACGTACCCTAAAAATCGTACATATCTGATGAAGATGGCAACCGAAAAGAAAAAAAACCACAAAATGAAAGTATATGAGTACATGGATCCCAGATGCAAATGTTCCAGAAAAATTGGAATCCCACGGGTGGAAAACGAAACGCAGACAACCATAGACTGACCCAGCAACCCAACAATCCGGGTGTCCAGCGTCTATTTAATCTTCTTGGCCTTGAGCTTGATAGTCTCTCCATTCACAAAGATACCCTTGCCCTTATAAGGCTCCGGCCGTCTCCACTCGCGAATCTCCGCCGCGAACTGCGTCACCTTACGCTTGTCCACGCCCTCGAGCAGAATGCGAGTCGGCTGCGGCGTACTAGCCTTGACACCCTCGGGAACGCCGAGTTCAATTGGGTGGGAGAAGCCAACCTTCAGCGAGACGAATTGTTGGCCGGGGAAGGCTGCAGTCACGGTGGTCGCCTTGTCTTCGATGGTGGCCCTGTAACCGACACCCACCATGCTGAGAATGCAGATGTGACCCTCTGAGACGCCGGTGATGTGATTTTGGAGGAGAGCGCGCACGGTCCCTGGATCGAGGGCAGGACAGCGGTTAGTAAAGGATTCTTTTTTTTTGGTTCGTTATGCTTGCGGTTCTAGTTTTGTTTGAGATCGGATCGAGATGTCATACCCCACATGGCGCGCTGCTGAGGTTGCTCAGCGTCGTCAACAGTGACAGTCGCCTTCAAGCTAGTCGCATCGTAGTTGACCGTCAGAAACGAAGGGATTGTAAGAGACATCTCGCCTGCATCGCAGAAAATAAGTGAAGATTAGCCCAGCCCGAGTTTCGAACGTCAAGAGATTCGCTAGTTCCCCGTAAGATCACGGTCGCACATACCCTTGGGACCCTTGATCTGAGCAGAATATTTCGGTACATCCTTGCCACGGACTTGGGTGATCGACTTGGGCACATCAACCAAGCTGAATGATACCTCGGGGGGAACGGAGATCGGGGCGCCGCCGACACGGGATTGCATCGGCGTTGTAGTCGAGAAGCATTGTGTGCGAGCCGGGGAGAAGGCGGGTGTGAGGAAGAGAGGAAGGGAGCCGCGCTGGAAGGGCTCGCGAAGAAGTTGTCGCGCACAGCGCTGAGGAAGACACGCCATGTCTGTTCTTGCTTTTATTTTGTTGTTGATAATCGGTCAATGGTCTCGCGCTGCGGCTTGGATTTTGTTGGAGTAGATTGCGGGCCCCGATCGAGTTAGGCTATCACGTGAGCGAGCGGCTTCAATGTCTATCGGAGCCTGAGAAAACTGGTGCCAGTCCTGCCGCACCAATCTCGTCTTCTCAGTATTGTTGCAGCGTTCTAGAAACGCCCCCCTAAAAGTAAAGAGTAAAGTAAGAGTAAGGCCACGAGACTGCAAGGCTACGCGAAGCAATTCCCAGCCACAGGTGCTGAATGTTGATTGTTCTGATCACCAGATCTTGAAGATACGGAATCGTCTCTATTCGATATCTTTCCTTTGAACATTGTCTCTATCAACGTACACAATAGGTACATTCTCCGATCCAACGTCGCCGAATCGACGCTGGCCAAAGCTCAAACCAGACACAGTCTTCGAAGAGTCGAAGGCATGTCAGGCGTATTCGACGCGATGAGACTCCCAGTGGAAGTATGCTCAGCACGAATCAGTCCGGGGGCATGCTTGTTCGTGCCGTCCGTGATGACGCCTTAGAGAATCAGAGGTAATACAAGTCTACAAGACACTGGGCATGAGCTAAAGGAGTACTAGTACTGTAAGGGAGAGATTACCTTGGTTAGGTAGTCACCTAGAGAGGACCTGAGCTCCGTGCCGTTCACCCGCCCAGACTAGCTCCCTGACCCTCCCTACTAACCCGGAGGGTCTCGATGAAACAAAGTCATGAAACACGACTACAGTGCTGTCAAAACTGCCGATGGTGAAAATGGTCTTGCTGTCTCCAGTCTCCACAGTCCAGAACACCACCGCGGAATTAAGGGTCAAGGATGATTGCAGATCTACAATTCCGGGCCATTAGTTCTCATACGATAGTACTTGTCTTTTGGGACCGCCTTGGTACCGTCTATCCTTCTAGGTAGTAGGTAGTAAGTAAGACGCGCACTTCGGAACGAACGTGTCGTACATGATATAATTATACAACAAACTTCTAAGGTTAGAGAACTAACATCCTGTAGTCTCGGCTTCGCTGTAGCTTCAGTCCTTAAGAGGCATATGGGCATGAGTCCAGGTTTAGGAGGCTACCTACATGACAGACTTGGAGGCCTTTCAGGTGGCCTTTTTGGGGGGCGTTTTAAAAGCGTCTTGTAGAGGATCTTGTTAGATGGCTGTTCTAAATGGTCCTTTTAGATGGTCGTTTTAAATGGTCGTTTTAGATGGTCTCTATTTGAATATTAATCCAACCCCACTTGCTTATAAACTTTCATGCAACAATGGAGCGTGCTTCCTTGAAGAGACATTGATTGCGGCCGGAATTTCGAGCCTCGATGCACATTGATCGTACGAGAGCTATGTATATAACAACCTGGGACTGTAGTCTGTAATCTGTACTAGTTATGGGATGCTCGCGAACCACCTTATATTGCCCCGTTGAAGGCCTACGACAGTGAGTTGCCTCTGAAGACAACCGCGAAGCATTTCGTGAGTCTCGGCTAGTTTTAGGAGGTATCATTGATGCTTTGAAATTTCGGGTCATTACATTCGTGAACTGGGTGTACGTTGAACGCCTGAGGTCGTCGGTCATCCGCAGCATACCGTGGTCTCCTCCACACCCTTGGGCTCGAGATGCGTTTCATCCCCAATGGTCACTACCATCCAGTCACAGAAAAACTTGCCCAGTCCCGCGCCGACGAAGATGCAAATGATCACATACACATTGAAGTACATGGCCAACAACATGACGATATAAGCACCTCCAAAGGTGAGGGCGTGGATGAATGATCGACCAAGTTGCTGCAGTGGGGTCGCTCGAAACTTGAGCCCCACCGCGTGGCCTCCGGTCACGGAATCGGTTCTCTTGGCAGCCAAAATAGCGGCTTGGCGCCGGAACTGCCGCTCCAGGAAGAGATCGTACTCTTTGCCCATGCGGCGAAGCGCCTCGACCAGGATGACCAGGAGGATGATGCCAATGCAGGTCACGGCAAACATGCCATTGTTTTTAATCTGCCACCCTGTGGATAGGAAACAGGCATCGACCGTATACCAATTGAACAGCATCTGAGAAGGGTTGGGTTAGCGGATTCCGCACCACCAAATGCAGACCGTGTCGGGCCAGGCTTGGCACCCACCGAGATTTTGCACTCTGGGCCGGAGCCATGAGAGCCCATGTCCATGTCCATGCCGTGCATAAGGTTGTGTGCGTGTAGATGGAGACTTCAAGCGCGACCAAAAGATGATCTCAGAGAAGCTGGCTAGGTGCGCAACGGCAGGGTACCTGAGACGGAGATGTGATCGAGGGTTTGGCTGTCTTTCGAAGTGAGGACGCCCCCCCCCCCCCCCCGGAGGAGGGCTGAAGATCTTATACATTCCAGATCTGGAACGTCGTGTCTCAACAAGCCCGGCCGCTGCAATGACCGAAAGTGGAGTAGGATCCGCCGCGTCTGCAAGAAATCTGCTCAATTGCGCGCAATGGGGGGTTTTCCTCGTGGAGACTCGTTCGAGGGTGTATCGTTTAAAGTGTGTCTGGAGCTTCAAAGGATCGCTCAAATGTGCTCATCCTTCTCATGCATGCTTGGCCATGTCGGAGATTTCGATCGAATGATTCTCTTTCCGGGACATCTCTCCCTCGGATTCTCCGTCACACATATAACAAGCCTCGTGAGACCTTGTCTCTTCTCCATGGATCCTTGTCCGCTCGCAAAGCCTCTGAACATCCCGCCGGCGTGCCAGGATTCCTGCTGAAGACGTCTCTGCTTCCCGGCAGCATAGGATCTCGATCTTATCCATCAGCAACCCGAGCGGTCGATTCACCCGCCGGGGGGAGATCGACAGACAATGTCGTTCCACCACCGACTAGACGCCCGTGGTCATATTCAGAATCTCACGGCGGCGAAAACGCTCGAACCACACTGGGGATATGCAGATCGTGCACTACCATGCACCAACGATCCAGGCTCATGCGCCTATCTGGATCTCGTCTACTCCTCCCATGATCGGGGCATGCTCTACACCGGCATCCTCTGGGCCACCATCATCGGCATGCTCTTCATATCGGCTCTTTGGAGACAGTGCAATCAACCGCATACGACACCAGGATCGAATAGGCCTCATCTGGCTGGATTCCGGAAATTGAAGACCACCTTCGCCGTCGGGGTCCGACGATATCTTCTTCCTGATGGGAACCGCTGGTTCTTCGGCCGCACCACTCGCCTTCAGATTTCTGTCCTGGCAGCTCTGGCGGCCTATCTACTTGTCTTCACCTTTGTTGGCATTACATACCAAACCTGGATCACGCCCGTGTCGGGGGAACAAGGTCTGTACAACACCCGTTCAAGTATCGGCCCGTGGGCCGATCGAATCGGTGTGCTGGCTTATGCCCTCACTCCCTTGTCAGTGATGCTTAGCAATCGCGAGTCGTTTCTGTCTGTGATCACTGGGTTGCCGTACCAGTCGTTCAACTTTTTGCATCGCTGGCTGGGGTATATCATCGTGGTGCAGGGCTCGCTGCATACAATAGGCTGGTGTATCGTTGAGCTCAGACTGTACCAACCCCAACCTACGGTGGGAATTGAGTGGATCACTCAAACCTACATGATATGGGGCATTGTCGCCATGATCTTGTTGCTCTTGATATTCGTTCTCAGTACCCCCTGGGGAATCAGGTTGACTGGCTATGAGACATTCCGAAAGCTGCACTATGTGCTCGCCATGGTTTACATTGGCGCTTGCTGGGGTCACTGGGCGCAACTGAAGTGTTTCATGATCCCGTCTCTGATCTTTTGGTTCATCGACCGCGCCGCACGTCTTGTCCGCACGGCGATCCTGCACTATCACCCACTCGAAGATCGAAGTCTGTTGGGCTTCTCATCTGCTGACGCTCATGTTACTCGATTCCCGGACGAGGACTACGGAGATGTTCTTCGTCTTGATCTAGAGAACAACCAGGAACCCTGGAATATTGGCCAGCACTACTTCTTGTGCTTCCCGCAGACGGGCATCTGGCAATCACATCCTTTTACACCTCTCAATGCTCCCGGGGTGGTCAAGGGAAAGGTGAAGCACACCTACATCATCAGGGCAAAATCCGGCGAAACCAAGAAAATTGCCGACCGTGCTGCCGCTGGCTCTATTTCCATGCCCGTGATCCTGTCCGGTGGTTACGGCGAGTCCATCGAGAAGGGGTTATATTCAGACACCAACATCATCTGTATTGCTGGCGGTACAGGAATTGCATATGTGTTGCCCCTACTACTGAGCCTGGTACAGCAAATACCCTCTTCGGATCGAAAAATCGACCTCGTGTGGGTGATGAGACACACCAGTAACGTCGAGTGGATCCGCCCCGAGTTAGACATTCTCCGTGCCGCTCGAAAGGCCTTGAACCTGCGCATTCGAATGGTCGCCACCAGAGACGTAAGCAGCGCAAACAGCTCGCATGAGGATGTGCTTCCATCTCAACCAGACGATGAAAAGCAAATCGCCACTTCTCAGCAGAGGTTTTCGGCCTTGGGCGACCTGTGCGATTGCGCCTTTGACGTCCCACTCAAGTTGGGCGGCGGAGCTTCTGATTTGAGTCGACGTCCCGACCTGCGAAAGCTAGTGACTGAATTTCTGGAAAGCACGACTTCGGGTCCTACACGCATCTTCACGAGCGGCCCTGGTGGCATGCTGAGTGAATTGAGGGAGGTTGTAGCAGCGTGCAACTCTCCACTGAAAATCTGGAACGGCCAAGAGAGGTTTGACGTCGATTTGGTCTATGACGATCGCCTGGAGTGGTAGATCCTTATTTTATGATTGAATGATAACTAAATGTACATACTTGTGTGAATACATCTCATGGAATCTTCTCATGAATTCTCACCGCGATAGTCAGCTATTACCATCGTGTGGTAACCTATTTTCGGACACTTCCGGCTGATTTTCCATCAATTTCACGATCTTACGAGAATGGTCATTGTCGCGGGGATGAAAAGGTGGATGGTGAGCTCGACCGGTCACTGATATTGGGCATGATGGTACTCGTTCCCAAGGGTGGTGGGTTTCATCGTCCCTCCATCAATGCTCTCACCTGACACAATCATTCTGTCCCCATCACTCACTTCACAGGTATTATCACCCGGAGTATCATCTCAACCCCGCAAACTAACTTTGGACCTCGACTTCAATAAGCTTGTGAACCTTGAAAATGCCCTATGTGCTTGCAAGCAAACACGAAATCCTTCAGATTGGCTCAACTGTGTTGACACAGAATCGAGACTTTGCCTACTGAGCTGACTCGTTCACCTCGATCGATATAGTGAATCATTGATCAATTTCTAATCACACTACGCAGACGTGAGCTCTAGAGGATCGTCGCTCCGTGAAGCCTTTCTGAGACACCTTCATCTCCTCACATCTTTCCCAGGATGAAACAATTCACCTCGCCTCTCCTGCTCTGCCTCGCCTTTGTCGTTGCTGAATTGACTGGGGCAGCCTCGTCTGGACAAGGTGGGTGAATCGAGCAAAGCAATATCACCTTTGCTTTGAATCTCGCTGACGACATTGATCTCTTGACGACCAGATACTCCTGCAACCTGGCTGCACGATTCTCAAAATGAGAGCAACGCAGTGAGCTACCTAACCTCCAAGAACCATCAACATGACTCGGTGTTCACTCAAGCCGTCCATCTTCTCCAATCATTAAACACCTCTCCGTCCTGCAATCGCCTTGCCGCAACCAAGCTAGTGACATCGTGTCAAGAGCTCGGCAGGAAAAGCCACTCTGGTCCCCATATCAACCAGGAACTTGATCTAACCCGCTCGATATACGCTGCTCGTCTGGCTATTTGTGAACTCGAGGGAGCCTCTGCTCTCATTCCGCAGCCATGCATCCCAGTGGCAGTTACGATGCCGACACAGTCCACCTCTTCCCACCTTAAATTTTTCCGCAGGTTCACGCCTACCAATCCCGATGAGAATGGCCTGTCGAAGCCGGAGTTGGAACTCTGTCTGAAGGCTCTAGAGTCTCGTCCTCAGTGGTGGACATCGTACAGCAACAACCGCCAGAATGCGATGATCATCTGCCAGGCGTCGCGCATCGAGACTGAAAAGGATGAGATTCTCAACCTGCATCAGGCAATTGCAGAGGGAACTATTAAGCTCAACGAGGGCCTGCAGGAAGCTCTGCGCCAGGCGGAAAAGAGCGCAGCTGAGCAGCAAGAGTTCCTTCAACGTGTGCTGGCGCTACAGCAACAAGTTTCGAAAGAACTGGAGCAGAAAAGAAGGGCAGTTGAGGGTATTTTCGACAAAACCATGAGAAGAATGGAACACGGCTTTGAAACTGTCAATGCAGCGATAAGCACGACGCTGAGCAGATTGCACACGGAGTCGTTGGTTCTGAAGCAGGTAAGGACGTTTTTCATGTTTAGAGATTGGCGACGTGTTAACATTTCCCCACTAGGATATCCAAACCTCATCCTCTGAAGTGAAATCGCTTCAGCAAGCGTTGCTCGCCGCTCATCAGGAAACCATTACCAGAAGTCATGAACTTGCGCAGTCGCAGCAGCAAGACTCGATCGCCGCCAAAGCAATGTCTTCCGACCTTCAACATTCTCTCCAGTCCTTGGCGGACACCGACATATCCAACCTTTCCCGTCAGATGGCCAACATGGACCAAGCGTTGGTATGCTGCGAAAAAAGAAAATTCAGTATTGTTCACGTTGTGGACTCGTTGCTGATCTCATCAGGAATGGCTCATCAACCGCTTAATCGTCGCCCTCGAACAAGAAAGTAAACTGGCCGAGGTCTGTTTCTCTGGTCGTTCTCTGTTATATATGTGAATTTCTCCCCTTTTGGTTCCTCCACATAGCACTCGCGTAGGTAGCAACCCATACTGATCGACATAGCGACTCCGAATCATGGACCGCTCCGTGGACCAAACACAATCCAAAGCCGTCGAGCTCCAACGCATCCAACACTTGCAAACGCAAGAGTTATCCGCCCAACAACAAGCCCAAGAAAACATTCGACTCAATGCCCAAGTATCACAAGCTTTGCTAGACAAAGCCACGACTTCAGCCGCTAACCTTCACACTCTCCTTGACGAAGCCGCACTCAAGTTCAAACAGACGCCCGGTCTTCACCAGACTGGTCTATCGGGCTGGACTCTGTGCATCGTGATACTCATTCTTGTGGGCGCGCAGAACTTCAAGGCTGCGTGGGGGCTGGTATTTTTCATCTTTGGTGAGTTGCATCCCGTGACTGCGCCAGTTAATTGATTGACCCTCGGGTGTTTGGCTGACCATGAGTGAACAGGGCATTTGATCGCGACGACACTATTCCCCCTTCTTAAAGTATATCGTTCTTCGTTGTTGCCCCTTTGAGGGTTTTAATTCTTTTTTTCTGGCAACGCAAGGAGTTTCACTCTTCATGCCTATCCAAGTATGGTTATCAGACGGCAGCATTTTCCGAATATGATTATATTTCAACTTTTCTTGTTCTTTCTTTTGAAAGTCATTAAGATTCGGCTGGGTGAGCATTGACAGAGGATCAATAATAGAGAGGTATAATTTAAATTGATGCAGGGTATCATGAGGAACCGTACCGAGCCAGCTTCATATGCGGGAATCGCTTTGCAGGGTAATCCTTGTACTTCCGAGGTCGGCCCATCTGGATGCGAAGGATACTCGTAGTCCTCGTATCAATGGATAGGCCACTCCTTGAAGAAACCCCAGATATGGTCCTATTGTGCATCACTGTCTGTTGCATCTCCATCCGCGTCGACCATCGTCGCGTCGGCCCCATCTGTCGCACCGCCGACCGAGGCAGCCGCAGCTTTCTGTTCGCGGGCCTTCTGCCGACGCTTGAGTTTTCGCTCTCGATTCTTCCGAGTCTTCTTCTCGGCTTCGTGCTCCTTGGCCGCAACTGCGGCGGCCACCTTCTTGCGTAGTTGCACACGGCGTTTCTTGCCAGGCTTTTTCCGGGTGGTTGGCGCTTTGGTGACTGGCGCGCCGTCGATCACATAGACTTGAACATCCTCCGATGCGGGGGGCATCTTGGTCTGATGGCGCTTCAGGTGAATGACTCGCCAAGGGAGGTCACAGCCGGGCTGGGAAATCGTGTTAGCGATGGAGTTCCACGCGGTATCAATGAGCGGGTACCGCAGAGGCAACAGAAAGAGCTCTCACCCATGGCTGTGTTTTGGCCCATGCTGTCACAATATCACCAGTGACTGCGATTTCCTCGTAACGCTGTCTCTGTGCAGCAATGCTCTGTTTCACCTTTTCGCTCTCTTCCAGTCCAAGGAGTGTCGGGGTGGAGGCGTAATATTGCCAACCACGGAAGGCTTTTATAAATCGGCCTTCGGAAGGGTTCCCAGACGGGGACGGGGATCGTAAACGAATGCGCAGCTTCTGTGTGACTGCTTTCACCGGCTCACTTTGTTCTGATACAGTACCATTGGCCTGAGTAGAGGCACCACCTGTTGATGTGGTCGCATTCTGGCTGGCTGTGTTGTTCGTGGATTTTGCAGGCGCACTGAAGAGGCGGAATTCAAATTCCTGTTCGTCCTCTTCGTTTGGTGAGTCTGTGGCCTTCGCCGTGTTGTCTTTGTTCGCATCGATCATGGATGAAAGATCCATCAATCCGTCCAGATCAAGCAGCTTGCCCAGTCGAGCGTGGGCATCTTGTCGGTCGTTCTCATCGACGGGTGAAGGTGCACGGGAAGAGGCAGGGGATTGGACCTCGTCTCGACGGACGCTGCAAGAGTAGATTAGTTTAGATTATCCACTGAACATTGCTATGAATTGCCCACCGTTTCGCGTTGGGTAAATCAAACATGATCCTCGAGTTGTTGTGAGATAAGGATTTGGGAGACGTCGAGTCTCACAGCGAATTTGTCCCCGCGGAAGCGCCAGAAATTCGAGATCACTAATGCGACGCTCCGGCGACGCACTTTTTCCTTATCGCATGACGCCGGCAGCGCACGGACTTCGCTTTCGGGCTGTCAACCAGCCTTTCCACGACGAGACCCTTCTCCGACATGCAAGGTCCTGTTTGGCTTGTGGTTTCTTTGCGCTTCGATTCCTTCGACTTGAGGACCTGCGTTTCCTGAAGAACGTGCGCTCGTACCTCTCATTCATCCTCCGACTTCTCTGCTACCTCGACACTCTTTCGACTTCGTGCAGAGGTCGTCGCGACGCATTCCTACCCTCCCTTTCCTTTTGAGGGGCGCCTACAAAGTCCCGCCGCTCGATCGGTATAGTGAACGGTTCCTCATGCCTCGTGCTCGTCGCGACATCTGTCCCCAGCTTTCAACATAAGTCTCCCTCGATCATCGCTCCCATGGGTATTTGCGCTTCGTGCCTAGGCGGCAATCGCCGTGACTCTTTGGAGGTAAGTCACGATAAAAGGTCCGAGGCCTCGGTCGAGCTGCTATCGCATTTGATCAAGCATACTTTGCACGAAGTTCCCGGATGCCCAGAAACCTTCGTTATGACTTAGCAAGTGAAGGCGAAAGGCTGACCTCTTGCACTGTTTCAGCCCGAGTCCTCGCGACTGCTCGACGAGGATCCTTATCAGACCAGCTACAATTATGGCTCGCTTCATGCCCAGCAGGCCAACCAGCAGCCGGATCCGGAATCCGTGAGGCGAGAGCGAGAAGCGCTCGATGCGATTTGCCAACGCACTTCAGAGTGAGTATTGATGCTGGCCAGAGATTCAAAGATGGGACGATCAAATGACCTATGAGTTTGGAGGGTTTCATTCGGAAATTATCATGACCCTGACCCATACTGACGTCCTTTCATATAGCTCGGTCATCGATATCTGGTCACTTCAACCACAACCACATCTCCAACCGCAAGCTACACTCCCTGCACCTGTATCGGTTTCCAATTCTCCCACGCCCTCTCGGGATCCTAAGGGCGTTACAGTGGTCGCCGTTGACAAGGACAACAGTCGTCCTTCGTCCGGGAACACCGCTCCCAAGCACTGGGGCGAGGTCGTGGTGAATACCAACAAGAAGCGGTCTCGCCAGAATCTCAAAGACGACGGTGATGCCCGAGACGTCTTTGGCGTTCTCAAGGTCACCTAAAGGCTGTGCTGGACACCGACAAACAACACTTGCGAAACCTGGGATACTGACAGATGCCGTTCAAACCGTAAACGCTGGCCAGAGAAACAAAGAGTGACAACGGCAGATGGCAGTCACCGCCCGTTCGAAGCACGTGTCTGATTCAGCAATACGTAAACCCTTCAAGGTTGCTGTTCCTCCACTGACCCTGTCCACATTTACATCGCTGGCTTTGTTACGGTTTTCTTAGCTTTTCTTTTCGATCCATTCCCTTTCCTTTTGCCCCTCTCTGCTTCTGCTCTCGTTCAAATTGTATCATTTTGCAGCAATCGCAGGCCGACTGATCATGTTTACACCACACATGTCTCTCCTTCCCTCACTACTGTGGACTCCATGACCTTTCCTTGTCATCCTTTCTGTTTTCTTCGTCCCTTGAATCTGTTAATACCCACGCGGCAGGTTTCCTCCTGGCATATGAAAATTATCGTTTCCTCATTCTTCCCCATACTTTTTGTTTGGAGGAAGTTGCAGTGATCTGCTTTATATAAAGCCTGGGCCTTTTCCCCCAAGACGGATAATACGTATGTTTTATGCAGCAACCAGCGGTGCGGATATTGGCTGTTTAGGCTGTAGGTGTTGATCAGTGCTTGGTCTCTTTGTGTCTCTAGTCTCTACTATACCACCTTTCCTTTGGTGATGGACCAAGTGGAGTCCGGCCCGTTCCACAGGCCATCCATTGTATCTGGAAAAATGGAGACAGTAATCATGAAAAGTCCGAGGCCAGGCTAAGGCTTACATGTCAACTCCACAGGAATCAACCTACTGGTGGTATTTTAAAGTAATACTTGTGAATGTTTCCCATTGACTTGCGGATCAAAATGTAGTCCATGAATCCCAGCATTAATCATTGAGGCTCTGCTTCCGCGTGTCCCATCCCTGACTCCTTGTAGCAACTGCAGCAATAAATGCACCAAGTAAAGACGAAGAGACTAAAAGGGGAAAGAACAAACAAAACAGGGTAAGAGATAAAACAAAACTCCTGGGGTGGTAGTAACGCCTCCGCTGATCCGGTTGCCAATGAGCCCTGTGATAATGAAGAGCCGAGAATGCGAGATGTTCGTGCAAGGGCCCGTTCCCTACCCTATCTTCCTGCCTGGATAAGATAAGGAGGCTTCCTCGGGGTCGAGGCCGTGGGCGTATCACTTCTAGACTCAAACGTCATCCATAGCGCCGGCGGGCTCTTCGCCCCCGGATTCGTAGCTCCCGGCCGAGCTCAATTCGTCTTCAGACTCGGTGTCTTCGCCTGCGTCATCGACGGCTTCCTTGCTGGCGTACTTGGCGACGTAGTCTTGAGGCCGACGACAGTCAACAGAAATTCCAAAACATTGTTATGAGTTAGCAGAGCCTACCTTTGACCTTCGCTTCGTATCCCTTGGGCTCACGCATCATCAGAGCGGCCGCCTCGCCATTCAGTGGATCCGAAGGGTTGGGGTAGCGCAGTAGCTGTGGCAGAAAGACTTCGAAGATGTTGATCATATCGTACATGGGCGACCAGGTCTGATTAATCACATCCAAGCAAACGGATCCGGAGCTTGAGAAGTAAGTAGCCGGTCAGTCTTCCAATCCGTGCTTATTCAAGAATATCTCCAACTTGTCTTCTTGCTGGCAAGACTCACAGCTCGTCAATGTTTGGGTGGAAGATTCGATTCACAAAGCCGATGCTGGGACTTTTGTATGGGTAGGTGTCGGGCAACTCGACGTGAATTTTCCAGTGGCCGCCGGCGAAGGGAGCTATATCTTGGTTAGAGTAATAGTTATAAAAATTGAATATACAGGACCTGTCTCCGAAGTGTGAGATATTGGGCACGTACTCTCCTCGGGGCCTTTGAACCGAACGTAGAATTCTTGCCTGCTGAAATATCAGTACAGCGCATTTATGCAAGACTCGAGAGGCGGTTGAAATCCATACACTGCAACCAAATCAGTCCGTGGCCTCGGCCATTACATTTCCTTTCCAAAGCAGACTCACTGTTGTCATTGACGAGAGTTACCTCGTAGTCACTCATCAACCTGTTGCACATCAGCTTCTTATCAAGATAACCATGTCGGGTGGCGGTCGGGCAGAGCGACTCGGCGCGGGGCAACACGAGCGGCGGCGAACGTACATCCTGGATCCAAGTTAGCAATGACATGTCACCGAGACCTGTTTCACAACAGTGAGAGGATTGATATGGTTGAGGATCGTACTTCATCACCTAGATTTGGCAAAAGAGTTTCCGAGTTAGCATTTGCGGGGAACATGTGAGGCTTATCACGACACTCGTGCAGGCGGCAAGCTCACATCAGTCTCGATTCTGCGCTTTGGGCTGCTCATTATGACGATTCGAGGGATAGTCTCTCCCTCAAGAATAATCGAAGTTGTTGAAGCGGGGCAGAGGTAAACAGGTCAAAGTGGTCAGGTCGAGAAGCTCAAGTATTGCGGTCACGGAGCGGCGGGGATAGTCGTCTTGTAACGACTTCAAACGGGCGGAGCGGGGAAGCACCGAGGGGAAGCGACCAAGTCAAGCTGTGCCGATGGAGTCAAGAATTGATAAGGTCAGGGCTAGGCAGAGTGCAGATTGAAAGTCGAGTAGTCAATATGCAGCGCGTGAGAACGGTTGAAATAAAGTTCGAGTCGAGGGATTGAATGTCGAGGATGAGGGGTTCAAATGATAGCCCGATGCACGATTTATGCCTTGATGCCTCAATATCATACGGGCCGCCGCGGTGACCCGATGACCCGATGAGTCAGCTCCGAGGAATGCGGCGCCCCGCATTGAAAGCAGCAGAACCACGTAACTACCTAATTGTGCTAATCTAAGGTAGGTACCCTTTTGTAAGTACTAAGAGTAAGTAGTGATTTGGCTCCTGGCATCGAGAGAATCTCTTTCACCAGTGTTGGATACAGGAGGAATATAGTATGAGTATTATCCGGTGTAGACTTTGATACTATAACGTGCATAGTAGCTTAGAGGTAATAGGTAGGAGGCAGTGAGGCACTAACTTAGTCTCTTGTTCTACAGAGCAGTTACAGACCAGTCCGCTGGATACTACCTACCTACTAGTCGTATCGAGTTTAGTATATCGTGTACCCTGCCGGAGCATTCAGCAGCTACCTAACTGGGTAATGTGTTCTTAGGTTGTGCTCACTTTCAGTGAGGTATAGAACTTCCAGTCAGTTTCGCAAGTGATGGAAAATGCATTCTGCAGTCTATTCCGATATCTATTTCCCAACCGCTTTCGCGTTGGAAGGCCGTCTGGATACTACTATTCCAGGGCTTTCAAGATGAAACCAGCTTACTAACATACACCTTATCACTGCCTCAGTGCCCACTGCCCAGTACCTGAATTAGAGCCAATACACTTATGATAACGTACTAGGCTATTAAGTGGAGGTACTACTAGTAGCTTGAGTGCCTTCTCATGCGAAGTTAAGTCAGTCCTAGAGTGCCATGGAGTAGGGTTGTCGTTGACAAAGGTTGATGATTCATTGTCCAGAGGCATTGTGGTTGTTGGGGCAATCAATTCGTCCGTCAGGTATGATCTACAAATTTTGGAATAGCCCAGGCAGGCGTTGTAATCCTCCTATCGGAACATGATCATTGCCAATCTCTGCTGAAGCTCCATTCAATTGAGTGTGATATCACCGTGTTGTACCTAATGTTGTGCTGTACATAGATACCCGGCAACCGGCGACAGTTAGGCTGAAAGGCGCCCGTCTTTATCCACGAATCTTGTTCGTTATCTACTTTTCTCAGTCTCTCCATCCCTCTCACCATACTCATTCCATACTCTTGAAACACTAGTTAAGAGTCAACTCAATAGATCATTTCTTCATCAAGTCTTTAATCTCATTCTCGGGTACTTATCATGGCGCCCTCTCTGCCAACTTCGCGCGAATCGTCCACGAGTCAACAAGCAGATCCCAGCTCAAGCACCCTGAGCCATCGTCCCAGTCCGGTGCGTCCATCCACCTCACCAAGATCAACATCAAGTCCTAGGGGGGATACCCCGATTCCTGATGATGAACATGGTGCGGACCTACCCATGAACATGACCGCGTCGGTCATGCTCACTGGTCTGCCCCGCGATGCCCACCAGGCCCTGGCCGACGTGGAGGCAATCGATGCTGGAAAAGGTAAGATGATAGGCACTGAAATCACTGTTTCAAGCCTGTAATATTCTTCCCTGCTATACCTCTATGTTTTCCTGGAACCCGTCCGACCTTCGCAGTCGCATAGCAAGTTCCGGTCGGTCGTCCTAATGAGTTTGCCATTGCAGTGACTGTCCGCTTCCAGCCTCTGCCGTCAGCACCGATCCTCAAGAATCGGGTCTTCAAGATCAGTGCATCTCAAAAGTTTGAAACAGTGGTCAGATTCCTTCGCAAGAAGCTGGACTGTAAAGATACCGACTCGGTCTTTTGCTACGTGAACAGCGTCTTCGCGCCTGGACTCGATGAAGGCGTGGGCGGACTGTGGCGAGTGAGTACTTCGTAAAGCACAGTCAATCTAATAACAGGCGACTATCTCGCCTATTTCTTGTTCGGACCCAAGCTTACAACTCCCCTCAGTGTTTCAAAACAGACGATCAATTGATTGTTGCGTACTCTATGACACCAGCCTTTGGCTGAAATGAGAATGAACATGCTCATGAGCTATATACAGATGGACCACGAGGCGCATTTCTGATGGTGGGAATATGGCTAACTGGCGATATGCACGGGGAGGGAAAGAATGGAAAGAAGGGGGAAAAACGACAGGGTATCATTCGCGACCAGTCCGTAACCTCTCATATGTCTGATCAACGGTCTCCTGGAATTTTGAGAGTTCTTCTTTTGTGATGGGGTAGGTATATTCCGGTGAGGGGAATTGGCGACTCTTCACCTCTTCACGATACTGCTGCATGCCTCGAGTCGCCTCACTCCACACATCGGCATATCTCTTGACAAACTTGGGCAGGAAGCGACCTGGGGGGAAGTTACCGGTCATGTCAACTTGGACGAGAACCTGCCCCGAGCAGCCATTCCCAGCTCCAATGCCAATGGTGGGAATCTGCAGCTTCGAGGTGATGAGGGTCGCCACCTCGGGCGGCATAGCCTCCAGAACAAGCATAAAAGCTCCCGCCTCTTGCAGAGCTAACGCGTCCTTGAGCAGCTGCACTGCACCGGCAGAAGTCTTTCCTTGGACTCGGAACCCACCGAGGGCATTTTGCCTTTGGGGAGTGAGACCGATGTGACCGACCACAGGAATTCCTGCCTGGGTAATACGCTTGACCGTGGGGGCCAATTCTTCGCCTCCCTCAATCTTGACGCCATGCACGCGACCCTCCTTGATGAATCGCAAGGATGATTGTACAGCCTGCTCGGGGCTGACCTCATACGAGCCCATTGGAAGATCTCCGATCTGCACCATTCGTCAGCCAATCCTAAAGGTCGAGAACCCCTTTTCCAACGAAGAATATATGGACAACATACAATGAAGGCTGCCTTTGCTCCACGAGCCACGCTTCTACAATGTAGTAGCATTTCCTCCATGATGACTTCGGTGGTGTTTTCCAATCCCATGGCCACCATACCCAGACTGTCCCCCACCAGCACCATATCCATGCCCGATTCGTCTGCAGCCCGGGCACTTGGGAAGTCATGAGCGGTAATCATAGCGATGGGTTCGCCTTTTCTGTAAAGATTGCGCAGCGTCACCATGGTGACCTTTTTGCGTGCGTTAGGTGCATTGGTGACTGGTTCAGGCGAATGGTATGAGCTGTGTCGACTCTGGGTACGGGGCACGAGCGCTGAGCGCATATAGCACGGCAGGGTGATGGCTGAACGATTGACAGGAGCGCGGTAAGTAGTCGTGCGAAGGGTTGTCAGCGCTGTCGACATCGACCGCGCGAGTGGGCGCAAGTTCGCCGTTTGCGCGGCCATTGTGAGAGGTGCCTCTCAGTGGGAGTGCGGTCACTTCAGGCTCGAAAAATCAAGCTAATATCGAGTGCGTATTGAGTGGGGGAAGCAAACTTATGGCGCCGGAATTTTTGGGAAAGAGGATGGTTTGAAAGACAATGAAATCAGCGCGGGAGAACTTTCTTCGCAATGCCGCGGTAGTAATGACCTCACCCGAATGTGCCGATCAAGTCACAAAGCAACTGACGGAAGACAAGAGGCCAAAGTTGCGCTCTTGAAGCGATTGCGATCAAGGGATCTTATGGAGACATTCGATAAATTGTGCAACATGAATAATCGTTCTCTAGAAAGAACTATCTCCGCCCGTCCGGAGTTACGTGCTGCGTTATGCGGCGTAGACGGCAGCATCAGAAAAGGCGGAGTTGAAGATTTTTCGGACATGTCACAGGCTTCGGTAAGTCACTGCCAAAGCATTGTTTTTCTATGCGCCACTCGGCTTCCAACGGTAATTGAAGAATCTTGAGTATCAATGACTGATATACATCTGACGCGGATATTCTTGATGAACTATGTATCATGAAGCTGTACAGGACCGAGCCAACTGAGACTAGCGATCGGCCGGCAATGTGCCAAGCTAAGGTAAAGAGATCGGGAGGTTTCCCCGCATGATGTCGAGAGCAGATTGGTGAGGTTAATGGAAGCTTGAAAGACTGTCAAGCAACAAATGATAAACTTAGCAAACATAGTCATCGGATGAAAATGGACTGGCACTTTTCTTGCTCTTCCAACTCTCCATGATTTCCAGCTTATACCTTGGATCACCACTGTGCCCCTGGTATGGCAATGGAGGGAGCGTCGCATATACTCGGCAAATGCCAGACCGCCCTGTATGGTCAACGGCAATAGATTGACCGCCTGATTGTTCCCCGCCTGCGCGGCAACGAAACGATGCCGAGGCTGTTACTACATTCGGACTAGAGCGGGGCCACCTTGAAATAGCTTCCCAGCCGCATGCTATATTTTACTGCGTATCCTTGAAGAAATCGAAGCTATGCCATTCGGACGAAGGGATGCTCCAGAACTCTACACGAGACATCCACATGGAATACGTCTTTGTCTTGAAATTGTTTCTACTCTGGCGAGGTGTGACTGACGACTGACGACGGGCCTGTGGAAAGAGACTAAATCGAATACAGACCGATAGCCCGCGTCTCTCATACTTCCATCCCGGCTTCCAGTACGTCAATTACCTTGGATTGAAAGTCCATCGCCAGACCTGGCCCATCTTTCTCGCGGAAATCACCGGCCAGGCAAGTCAGCACAGCCTTTGTATATCCAACGCCCATCTCCTTTGGCAATCCTTGCCCCGCCAGCGCCACCAGATCCGCTGCGACCTTGTGTCGGTTCGGTAGCTTTCCATTCTTATGTGCTTCGTTGATCTTTGCTTCCATCAGGCGGGACAAAGTCGCCCACAGCCCAATCTCCAACAGCACCACGCCCAGTGCATAGAGATCGTGCAGTCGATTGAACTGGTGGGAAGGTCGCCCTTGTCGGTCAGGATGACGGTACAGGTTGGGTTCAACCTCAAAATCAGGGCGCAACTCTGTCCCTTTCTCAACCGCTCGCGCGTAGCCCCAGTCGCCGAGATAGGAGACAATTCGATTTGCAGCGTTTGCAGAGGTTTTACGCTGCTCTTCCAGGCCTGCGGTGCTCACTCCTGTGGGTGTCTCGAGGAAAAGTAGAATTCCTCTACTCCAGATGTTCTTGTGAACCCATGCCGACGCATGAAGATTCGAGACAGTCAGAGCGAGACTGCGAGCCATGCTGAATCGATCGTTCAGGGCTGGCTTCCTGAGCGGTCTCGAATTTTTGTCCTTGTCGACAGCATTAATGAACCCGTGCAGAGTCGTGAGAGAGGTACCGTCACCAGGCTCGCCTGCGGGCAATCTGTAGAGGAACACACTTCGTTCTTCTGCCGGTTGATCCATGAAGCCCAGACATTCCAACGCATAGATCTTGGGCTGGTCGAGTGACTCGGTGGACGTGCTGGTGAAGGTGGTGCTCTGCAGCAGCCAGGCTAGATCGCGAAGAGGTTTTTTGAGTTCCTCGATTTCCTCAGAGTCAAGATCTTCATCTTTCAGTCTACTCTCATACTCGTGGTACTCGATCACGACGTTCATAGTCTCGGATTTGTCCATAGACCAATTCCCTAGTTTGAAGCCTCCGGCTGCTTCTCCCATTTCGACCAGACTTCCAGTCAGACTGCGATAGTCTGCTGGAGCTTTGGCCTCGACGAGTCCTCGTCGCTTCACCACGGGCTCCAAACCACTGTTCTTCAGGCCTTGCTGATCGGTTTCGGCCAGCGTCGCCAGCGTTTCTTGTGACATGTGCTGCATGATATTGCGCAATTGATCGGACCATTTGGTATAGGTTTCTAGTATCCGTTGGAGCTTCTTCTTGTCAAAGAGCGACCAGTCGTAAGCCTTCAGCTTCAGCAGCTTAGTCTTATTCTTGGCGCACTCCAAGAGCGACTGTTGTAGTTTGACCTGCTCGCGTTCAAGCGTAACCTCCTCGTTCGCAATGCCGTACTTGATCGCGACAATCTCATACTCGGCCAATGTTTTTCGCATCTGCTCGAGAAGACCATTCACCGACTCGGCAATGAAAGAATCCAACTTTCCTGACAGTAAGGGATGGAAGAATATGCGCCTGCAAAAAAGCAGCGAAGAGATCTCCAGATTCAGCTTCAGACGGATTTCCGCCCGGTCATCGTCAATGGACTTGATGTCAGAGACGACCCCCTGAATAAAGACTGCAACTTGGTAGATCTGAGTGATCGCCGACGAAGCAGTTCCGTAGAAGTCCATCTTGCGCTTTCGGGGCCCTCCCGACAACCTCTTCGCTTATGCTGAACCTGCACTGGCAAGGGATCACCAAGAGAGTAATCACAGAGATGAATGTGAAAGATCGCGAGCTGGCGGGGAGACCAGTATACTACTATACTTGAGCCCCTCTCCCACACCCGTACCTTTGCGTCACGCAAGCCGTCAGCACTAACGCTAAAAGAGCCTTAATATCGATGCGTTGTTTGCAAACCATTGGTTATGGGCGTTCAGCCCCAGTGAAGCTTTTTTGACAGCAAATACGAGAATCCGCGCACGCGAACCCCTCGTGCTTTGCTCGACTGCATGACCTGACTGGAGCTGCAATTCTTCCTTCGCCCACTTGTATCGCTCGTGTTCATAGTCCAGAGCGAGCCTGAATAATGGCTGAAGAGTACGAGGATATCCTCGACTCTATTGAAGATGATAACGATTATTATTCTGGGCTAGACGATGATCTCTCGCCGCCCTCGCCAGCCGTCTCAGAGTCCGCCAGTGCGGACCACCTCGATTCCGACTTCTCCAAAATCTATATCTCGTCTGAAGGTTCGTCTTGGGTCGATCCTCTTGAATCTACCATTACGGCCACGCGCAATGGGTCAGCGTCAGTCCTGAGCAGTCTATCTCAGTTTACCACGATTCTATCACGGACCGGTATACACGGCCCTCGTCTCTTGAAGGCAGGGAATCTCGATGCACAAGCTACCAAGATAGGGTCCGGAGGCCAGTTCGTCGTCTTCAAGGATCCGATCTTTGAGGGTCAAGTCATCAAACGTGTCAGGGTCCCACTTTCAAGTAAAGGACCGGATCGATTCGCCGCAAGCATTGAATATCGTCAGCAACTAAAGACGCTAGAGTTGGAGATTTTGTCTCTCTGCAATCCTTTGCTTCGATCGCACCCGAACATCACAAGCCTGTTAGCATGGGGCTTCGACTTCCCCTCAACTGACCTGGCGGTCCCGGTACTGTTCATGGAAGCCGCAATTTTGCCCTTGGATGACTTCCTCAAGGCAGAGCCGCGTCCCTTTGAAGTCAGATATCAATTCGCCCTGGATATTGCAAATGGACTAGAGGCTCTGCATCACCTGAGAATCGTTCATGGAGATGTGAAACCGGAAAATGTCCTCGTGTTCGCCAGTCGCACTGAAAAAGTGCCGTTCTGCGCGAAATTAAGCGACTTTGGTGTCTGCCTTGACTTGGAGGCCTCGGACGGTCGTGCAACTGCGGCTGATTATCGCGGTACAGATGCCTGGCGGGCACCTGAGCTGAACAATGACACAGTCGGCCAATTCGGGCATTTCTCACCCGAGCTGCTGTTCAAGTTCGATGCCTACAGCTTCGGTCTGGTGCTTTTATCGTTGTTCACCAGTCAGGGCCAAGCTCTTCACTTCGGGAAGAGCCATCAAGATGTATCAGGGAAGGTCTCTGCTCTACTGAGAGATCAGCAGGATATCACATCCGATACACGTCTGGAATTAGGCAAAAGCATCAGAAACCTACTTGCTGAGGATCCTCGAGAACGAAGATTGCCGTCTGCAAGTATGCTGAAGATTGACAGTCCTGCATATGCCTCATGGTAAGCGCATTTCCTCCATCTCTCGACTTGTTCTCCGTAGCTTATAGCAGCTCCTCTATTGACACGACTACAGGCTCGCCGCCACTCAAACGGACACTGTCAATAATCACGTCGGCATCATCGATCCCATCTACAACAAAGGACCCTTATTCTGGTACAGACTTGACCAGAGTATCCGCACCGAGCTGGAGGTTCAAAATCGCATTGGCAAAGAAAACGATGGTCCACCTTTTGGCGGAGACGTCCTTCTGGGAATTGCGCAGACCATCACCGGCGAGAAGCCATCCTATCTCGACCGCATGTTGACATACCTAGAGGACGCCGCAACGGCCAGATACTCCCCAGCTAGGGCAATTTATGCCCAGATCATGGCAGCACACCGTCGCACTCCGGGGTTTTGCGAAGTAGAGATGGACAAGTGGGCCCTGCAAGCAGTGTCAGAGGGATACCTCTTTGTCGATACTGCGCGTTATGGAAAGGACAGGTGTGAGCTCGCAAAAGAAAGTTTCAGACATCACGGTGGATTCTGTTCAGATCCATTCTTACTCAAAAAAGACGTCAAAGCGGCCATGAATGGAGACTTGGCCACAGCATGGATCTCGAAAAATGGTGCTGTGGTTGACCGAATAGGTAACACACTACTACATGCTGCTGCTGCGTTTGGGGAAGTTCGTGTGATCAAAAACCTGTTAGACTCTCAACAGGTCCAGACAAATTCAGAAAATGATAACGGCGAGACGCCGCTGTACAAGGCGTTTCAGGCTGGACATGCCGAAGCAATTGAACTTTTACTCCAGCGAGGAGCTGATGCAGACACGAAGACCCGACAGAAAGTTACACCGCTTCATTGGCTATTCATGATTCCTGAACAGGCAGTCAACAAGATTGCGAGACTGATGGTCCGAGGTGGAGCAGACGTCAATGCACTTATTGAGCCAGTTGTGAAAGCTAATAGCGGTGGGTTTCAGGAGAAGATTCAGATATTTCACTAGTAAGTCGGTTATTTTTTTCGTCCCTCTTTTCCAGAATAACAGAAGCTTATTTCGCAGCCCCTTTGAACTTCCACATGGCACGCCGCTCCATTGGGCATGTTTTTTCAGACATCAATCGGCAATGGACACATTGCTCTCTTTGGGGGCGGATATCAATGCATTCTACCATGCAGGTGACGCTTCGTCCACACCTTTATCTTTGATGGCGTATTTCGGCGAGACCAACATCGTCAAATACTTAGTATCACATGGAGCTGATGGCACTTTGCTTGATTCCATGGGTCGCAACGCCCTGCATGCGATTTCAAAGTACTTCCCAGACCGACATGGCTACCTCCCACGCCACTGGCATTACTGGATCCGTCACGGAACCTGGGAGCATCATGAGAAGGAGATGATAGATCTTGTTCAAGCTCTGATTCAGTCTGGCGCAGATCTGAATGCAAAAGACAAAGGGTACCCACCATTGACTCCAATAGCTGCTGCCGCCGAACTAGGAGTGTGGAATGGAGGCGCCATCAGTGCATTATTAAATGCTGGTGCCGATCTTGAATCCTCGTTGCTTTCTGCTGGCGATACGGTACTGCATACATGGGCTTCCATTGTAGGGCCGCGACTGGATTATCCCGAGTCATACCTATCGACCCTCGAGAGAATCGTCGCAGCGACGCCCAATATTGATATTGCGAACAGGTTCGATGAAGATACCCCACTACATCTGCTGACCACGACATACCATGAGGAGGCCGAATTTGAAGCATCATTCGAAATCATGTCAGCACACCACAAGCGCCCAAACATCAATGCAAAGAATCGTCTTGGACAGACTCCGCTCTCCATTGCACTGGAAACTGCGTGGGATCCAGCCCGCCGTGGCCTCTTCTTACTCGACAAGGGCGCTGATCCGCGTGCCCTTCACGTCCGAGATCGAGATATCTTCCATGCAATGGCGAATAATGCTGTTCTCAGCGACCAAGCAACCTGCGACTTGATCCGCAAGTTCCTGAACCATCTCGACCTCAACATCGAGAATGCATACAAGCAGCATTATCTCACGAATCCCAAGAGCCACGAAAGCTTCATTGCAGCCGCAAGTCGCGGCAAGCCTTCAACAGTACAACTTCTACTCTCTTTAGGACTCCTCATACACCTCAACAAGGCTGACATTTCCAAGTCTCCCCCCTGGACAGCACTTGATCATGCTCTTCACGCTGCAGAACTCAGCCGTCGCGCACACATCCAGAAACTAGTTTCTTACAGAGCTGGCCCGTCTCGCCAAAGAGCACTGGAAGCACACCTTGTCTATGAACCCAATCAAGGGCCACCAGCTCGTGCAGCTGAAGCCTACAAACTCTTTCCTGAAGTCATTCAAATTCTTCGCGCCGCGCACGCGCTGAGAACTTGTGAGATTCAGGGCCTCTCCAGCGGTGATTACATCCAGCAGCCTCGGGAATTTGATGAAAATGAATTGAGTCACTATAAGTTCACGCCGGACACACAACCAAATAGCGAGATGTGGCAGGTCTTGTACGATGAAGCAAAATATGAGAGTCGCGGATGGCTGGACAAATTAAAGGGTGGGATCTTTGGTATCAAGAAGTGAAGGCTGGCAGGATTTGCAGGCCTCGGGTAGGCACTTGTCTTGTAAACAAGGATGCAGAGGCTTGTGTCTGAGAATACTAAGTTCTTCGTGTTTCTAAAAGGAAGGGTAAAGCTGAACTAATCTACCAGAGGTGTCTGAATAAGAGTCTCCTTTTTTGAACTCTGGCGGCACTCGAAAGTACAGCGTGTCGGCAGAAGAGACCCCCCCCCCCCCCCAATTCCTCGGCCTGCTCACAATTTCGTCATGTCCTGATGGCATCAGTATAGCCTGTCTTGAATTCGCTTACAAATGGAGTGAGAAGATTAACATAAAAGAAAGAATATTTAAGCTACATGCTGAGGACTGGGTCGAGGTTTGAGTCGCATTTAAACCTAAATGAAGACACAGTGGTACAGTGCAACCCCCCTTTCCATTGCGAACGCCGGGTATAATATGCCCAACTCAAATGGTGTAACAAAGAGTCGCCAACCACCAGTGAGAGACACCACAAAGCCCAGAATGTGGAGTGAATAAGGACAGACTTGCAGCTACTACCGGGTAGACACCCGATGAAATCTGCAGAGCAGCATGACAAGCCACAATTAGGCCCAGTTTATCTGAACTCGAAGGTAAGGAACGACGCCAACAAAGACCAGCGAAGGACCAAGAGTGTCAAGGCTAACCACTAGTCTGGACATTGTGGGGGCTTGAAAAAAGAAAATTTGCTGCAGGTGAAATAGCCCCCGGTTGCTCATGCGAGGCCGGAGGCTAGCAGGGATAGGAAAGACAAGTGAGAAAGGAAAAAGGGTAAGAATGTGGACAACATCCACAGCCTCTTCATTCGCAGATGATTACAAATCGCAAATTTGGAAAGCCGGACGTCGATCCACTAAGCTTCTCCAATGCAGTGTTGCTTGATGGAAGGGCATCGTAAGGAAACAATGAAACTCCCCGTATGCGAATGTAGTGTGCCACGAATACGGTCGATCATGCAAGCCATAATTCGAAAACACTATGGGATGGAACATCGTAATGAACGAAAATCGAGATGTGAACATCATCAAAAGCGGACAAGAGGCAGATGACAGGAGACTGGACATTTACTGAGAGGCAGAATGTGGCATCGAAAGCGTCTGCTGAAGCTCAGTAGTCAGAACCGTGTTGGCACGGATACTTCAAGACTCCCAGTCCCACTCCTCTTTAGGTCGTTGAATATCAAACAAGAGAGCGTCAAGATCGTTCCAGTTAGAAGAATTTTGCGCAAATCGCCGGTGTTTTCGTGTCATGGTATGCTGTATGTCAATCAGTATGTGAAAGATCACGAGCGTCAAGACTATCAAATGGACGAACCTCTTCGAAATCGTCGAACTTATCTCGGCAGTTCTCACAATAGCCAGGTTTAGGATCTCTTTTCCGTTCAACCTTTTGAGGAGCGACAACATCATCTCGTCGCCGCTTCGTGCTGGTTGCATCTCCTTGGGTGTTAGTCTCCCCAATGCTCACTTTTTTGACATCCGCTTGCTTGCAGAATGAACCGGATCCATGATTGGGACGTTGAGGCGCAGCCATAGATCCAGGCACGATGCTACCAGTCCCCTTTTCCAAAACCTTTCGCTTCAAACCATGTACTTCCTTGCTGAGTCCAGCCTTGGCGCCGGGGGCAGCGGCAGTGGATGAGATCATCTGCGAGCGGATTGCGGAAGTCACGTTGGATGGCTGCACACCAGATGCGGCGGGTTCGCGGCCGCTGTAGAATGGGCCCGTGCGAGGGAAATGGGGCGGAATAAGGCTCTCGGAGCTCTTTCGCTCATTGATGTCTTCTAAACTTGGCTTTGCGAAAACCTCTTTTTTGATAGGAGGCTCGTCAGCCTTGGACACATCGCCAAGTGGCTTCTTATCAGTGGGCCGCTGAGTCTGGGTGTTCGCCTTGACACTCGTCGAGGCTTTGGTCTTCAATTCCTCCACAGTTTGCAGCGCTATCTTCTTCTCCTTCTGGGCTTGGCGTAGCCGCTGTCTGTCGTATTCCTTTCGGCTTGGTGGCTCGTCGATGAAGGGACATTTGCCCAAAGGCGCACTCCGGAACTGGGGCCATGCGCCGTCTTGCCGTCTGTTGACTCTCGCGTACTCTCTCACCATGACTGGTTTGGTCTTCTCGTTCATGTCATGAATGTAGATGAAAGGACCCTTGAACACGACCATCTCCATAGAGGCGAAAGGGTCACGATCGGACGGACCATTGAGTAGTTCCTGTCGAAGGACGCGAGAAAGATCATTTTCTCCCTTTCCATGAGCGGTGCTGGCACCGACCTGTTTGCTTCGAGACACGTTTTCACTTTGTCCGCCAATGTCGTTGTCATTGATCGTGGTGATCATCCGTTGCAGCTTTTCCAGTGCCCAAATCTTCATTCCCATCTGTCGAGCTCTCTGCAACACGTCCATGCTTCCCTGATCCCGACGCCCCTCGATCTTCAACGAGACTTGCAAATGACCGTCTCCATTCTTTTCGAGTAGAGAGGGGTTGACGGTTTGTGTGTGATCTCCAGAAGCTCCATTGGTCTCGTTGCTAGTGTCCCCTGCTGGATTATTGGTATGCGCGGCCTCGGGAGGAATCGAACGAGCAGTCACAACATGGGTGACTAGTCTAGAAAAGAACTTTTCCTCGCACTGTTGTAAAAAGTCAGAAAAGCCTCAGCAATGTACGCTTTGTGATGAACCCCTGAACCGTCGAGGAGCGAAACCAGAATCCACGTCAACAAGCACGTTTGAAAACCACATACCGCTCCAAGTGCCACAACTTGCCGTGAGAACTTGCAACGGACATCCTCGGGGATACTGTCGAAATAGAACACAAACTGAGGAAAGGCCTTGCGGTAGTGTCGCTGCCACTGTCGAATGGTGTCGATGGTATCGGCCGCCGGTCTGTCATTCTTAGTCTTCGGTTGAGTCACTCTCTCTTTCTCTCGGGCGGCCACAAGCTTTTTTTCAAAAGCACTCGGGTTTGCATTGTTGCTTCGACGCGCAAACAGCTTCGACTCGGGTCCTTGGGGGACAATGAGGCGATTTCGGTCCTGCTCTACCGCGTCCATGACGTGTTTCTTGGGTGGAGGTTGACCGAAAGGTATGTCGACCTGTCCAGATCTAGCTCGTTTAGCTGGGACGAGCCCAGTCCGATGGGGGGAGTTGGTTGCATTCGGCACGTTAGCGAGCGGGCGGCGAGTCGACATGTTCATGGATGTTCGAGGCGACGGCGGCACAAACACTGCAGCCATTTGTAGCTATCTGAGCCACGGCAGACGCGTCGAGAGTTTGAATCGTGGTAGGCCTTGAGGAGCAATGGTACAAGAGGGGTACTCGTTGTCGAGCACGCGACGTGCCACACGTCTTGCAGGACTGGGATGAGGTCACAGAAGGATCATGATCAGACAAATAAAGCACTTGAGGGACAGATGAGAAAGAAAAGACCAGACAAGAAAAGAAACGAATGCCCGATCCACCAGAGCAGAAAGGACGACAGACTTGGACAGGGAGTAGTGAGCGTCGGAGAGGGGAAGTAGTATGTAGGTCAATCGGGTCGTTCACGTCACGGAAGGAAAAGGCCCAGGGAATCCGTTCGAAAAGGCAAAGTCGTGCGGGTGTGGAGCCCCCCTCGAGTTTGTTTTGACTGGCGTATGCCGGACAACCACCGCGTAAAGCATGAACCATCAACACAGCCAATGTTTCACGAACTGCCTACGAAGGAGCATTCTTTTCTTTGCTATTTGGATATTGGATGGGAGGCCCAGTCTCCGCTGATCTGAACTGAGCGTATGAAATACAAAGTGGAGCTCTGAGATGCTCGCGCAGTCCGATACACGATTCATCCGTACCGCGAACGCCAATGTTTACTCCAACCTCCTCGACCAGCCACCGACCAGCCAACTGACAAGGCGGCGGCCAACCACCCCCCCTTTCAAGGGAAGGAATTGAAGCTTTTGGAAGTGAGATGAACGACTTGAATTGTACAGCTTGTCTGGGGGTATACATTTTTACTGCCAGTTATACAGATAGGGTAAATCCCTTTAGGGACGCAGAGCCTCAATGTCCGCAACCTAAACCATACGCGAGAGGTCAGAAATCAGATCATCAACGCGTACCAGAGATGATATTCTGGGATGAACTTACTTCCTTGACGGCCTCAGGTGTGAGGACAATTGGGTGATCATCACCTACACAAACGCTGTCTTCGATACGAATACCAATGCCACGGAAGTGTGATGGCCAACGCTCATCATCGGGCACGTAGATGCCACTGAGTTCAATTAGCTCGCCTCTCATCGCTCATGTCGCAGTGAATGGAGAGAGCCTGACTTACGGTTCAATAGTAATGCAATTGCCTGCTTTGAGGTCATATCCTCGAGAGTAACTCGGGCAATCGTGCACATCCAGACCGATGTAATGGCCGAGGTGGTGGGGAAAGAGAATTCCCATCGCCTGGATAAGTTCAGCAAATCTTCATTGTACCGTGTGGTGTGAGACTCCTTACATCTCCGGAGACATCGAATCCAAGTTGTTTCAACTGATCTTTCAATCCGTTCTCGGCGACACCGTGCAGCTTGTCCAGAGAGAGGCCAGAACTCTCCCGGCAGAGGGCCAGGCAGCTCCGATGCACATTGAGGACAGCATTGTAAAGATCACGTTGAGGATCCGTAAATTTGCCGTTCACTGGCCACGTGCGTGTGATGTCGGAGATGTAATTCCCATGTTCCTGTGAAATGCGTAAGTCGATAGTTCTACAGGATCCTGAATTGAGGGAATCCTTACACCTCCACCGTCAACCAGCACCAAATCGCCATCTCTAATAATCATGTCAGCTAGTACTTGGCAGCATGTTTTCCAGTGCTTACCGAAGGATATCGTCATTTCGTGTGTAGTGGATGCTTAGGGCGTGCTGCGATCGTTAGTCCAGAGCATTGGGGGTTTGGACAGGATTCGGCTTGCTTACCTTTCCACCTGCGACTACAGGAACAAAAGCGTTTCCATCACAGCCATTGGCTTTGAACTGATACTCCAGGTAGGAACAGAGATCCTTCTCAGTCTCGAATGTCTTGCGCATCGAGTCTGTGAAAGCTCGGCCTGATGACTGGCCGAGTAGACGCATGTGCACCACCTCATTTTCGCTCTTGCAAACCCGCATTTCGGTCAGCAGTGGCTTCAATGGGCTTACCCGCCGATGCTCAACGATCTTCTTGAGCTTTTCGGACGCAACAGTAGGGCCGTAGAGGTATCGGTGCAACGATGATCGTGAACCATTCAAAGCAGGAATGTCAGAGTAGACTTCTGTAGCCCCAGCAATGATCTTGGGTAGAATATCCGCTATTTTTTCGATGTTCCCTGTCTTATTCCCAGCAGAGTGTCAGTGGGTGTGCTGTGAATAAGCCATAGCTCCTTCTAAGCGTACCTCATCTGCGTTAAACACATCCACTGCAGCTTGGGTGCCGGACCGGGCACCTTCCCATAATTCTGCCTTCGAATCCTTCTCACGCACATACAGATGGAAGATGTGGTTGTCGCCAGATCCATCGTTTGCGATGACGGCTAATGCATCCGGCTCGTTGAAACCTGCTCATCGCCACGAAACATTAGTCTGCGTCTGTTCGGCCCCGAGCAAACAGCCTTGTCACGGTGAGCTTGTTGGATCGGATGCCTGTGCGGTGCGCCCTTACCGGTCAAATAGTAAAAGTTCGTCTCTTGTCTGTATTCATGGAAGATCCCCGGCGCCCGATATTTGACCTCGGATGCTGCGAGTACGGCGACGGCGCCCTTGGGAAGCTTGTTGGCCAGACGGGACCGACGCTGCGCATATTCGACGGCGGTGATTCCGGGGGTCACTACACAGTCATTATTCAGTCTGAGATATTTCAAGCCACCTTTGGCGCTTTGCCGGCTGCCGTATGCCACGTACATTCACCGGGACTGAGAAGATGGGGATGCGTTTCGTGCAACGGCTGACCAAATTGAAGCTCTGCGGCGGCCACGGAGGTCGCGTACGCTCGTCGGACATTTTGGTTACTGTGAGCAGGAAGTTGGCGGGCTGGCCGAAGACTGAGACGCACAGGGGTGCGGAGCTGGCGGGCGCAATGCCTTGCAAGCCATTTGCATCCTGCCATGCTTGACCAAAATGGAGCCGAGGCGACGGTGACGGTGGACTCAACTGACTGATTGGGCGTTATCGGGAAACCATACAAGCATGCGCAAGGCTGACGGTCGGCGATTCTGTCGGCGGTGAAGGCCAATCACCTGGGCGGTTACTTTCGAGGTATTACCGTTTCGAACTTTCTACTATACAAAGCGAAGATTGAAGAGAGTAGATGAACGGCTGCTCAAGACCTGGCGTTCATATTAAAAATGGTGGAGGACAGACTGACGAGGCATCGAAAGCCTTTGAGATCATTCGTTCAAATTGATCTGACTGCATCCGATCAACATGAATCCGCATAGACGGAGCCACAATTAACACCGTAAAGTCGAGGATATCCAACCAGCTTGTGGCACTGACTCATTTCACACTCCAGATACATTGAGTCCTAAGTCACTTTAGGTCTAAGCTTTTACATCTTACACGCAGCTAATCTCCGCGTGATTCATAACTTGTGGTTTGTATCCAATGGTATCTCGTTCATGACGAGGATACCTAGGAGCCAGCTAGTAAGTACTAAGGAGTAAGGACAGGTGTGGATCAATAAGCCTCTCGTTGAAATACCACCTACAGAGTACTGAGGGTAGTAAGGCCAGAGTACAGACATCCACCCACATGGACGACGGACGAGAAACCGCAAAAGTATAAAGAGGGCCCAATATCCTCGTCAATTCTGATTCTCAATGCAACTACAGACATCCTTGACTTGACAGATCCTGACTCTGCATCAAGGCAGACCGAAGCAAATTCCATCATGGGTCGAACACTGGCTTATCCCAAGCGGATTTCCAATACCGCCAACCGCTACAAGCATCGGGGTCAGTACACTAGCCACTCTATAGTAGTGCGATCTATCACTCCTAGCAATGTAGGTGGCCAACTCGAACTGACCATGTGATACAGCTACCTATGACTTGGGCCCGATTCACTCAATCATCAATGATTCCCAAGTGCTTCATGTGTCATTCAATCCAGGACCCGAAGATCCCTTTCCCGCCATCCTTCCCATGATCGGGCAAATGGGGTCGTATGAATATCCTTCGGCAGACATGGACGAGCCTTTGGACTGCTATCTTCATGGATACGTGAGCTCGCGCATCATGAACTTGGCTCGCAGCTCCGATGGCCAAGGCTTGCCCATCTGTGTGGCGGCCACCAAAGTTGACGGTCTGGTCTTGTCGCTCACTCCCAACTCACACAGTTACAACTATCGCTCCGCCATTCTCCATGGATACGCCCATCTGGTGACCGACGAGGAGGAGAAAGTGTGGGCCATGAAGCTCATCACCAACTCTGTGCTTGCCAACCGCTGGGACAACACGCGTGTGCCTCCAGATCGTGCAGAAATGCAGTCGACCGTGATCTTGAAGGTCAAGGTCGTGGATGGCAGCGGCAAGATACGTGATGGAGGCGTCTCGGACGAGCGAAAGGACTCGGGCAGCGAAGAGATCACAGGTCGCATCTGGACGGGCGTGGTTCCCGTCTGGGAGACTTTTGGCCAGCCTGTTCCCTCTGGTGAGGGCAAAGTCGGCGAGGTACCCAGTCACATCACCTCGTATATAGAGTCGAAGAATGCGCAGAATCGAGCACAGGCAGAGGCGGCCGTCAAAGTGACGCTACCCGGAGAAGAGCAGCACTGAGCGGGATCGTTGACTCCAGCCCCATGCATGTATTTATCTAGTCTGCAGAGCTATTTGGATATGCTTTGAATGTTCCATGGTGGCAATCTGCTTTTTTCAATAGTAGATAAGCTCCGTCAGGACAAAGCTCTGTGACTATTGAATTGTCAACATCTTGTGTGCGGGAGGCTGCCGTGGTTTCCACGTCTCTACGAGTATGCAGAACCGGCATCTCCTCACCTGCACTACTTAAAAGGCCCACGTCATCAGGGACAGCTGCAGCCTCTGGGCACCCACTGCGTCGGGTGTTCGTCAACACTCCAATTTAATCTTCAAGTTGCTTCTCACCTCTCTCTCTCTTCTCTCAAATGTGCAGTCCAGGTAAATGAGATGCTGGCTTCGACTGGAAAAAAAGCCATGGTCACCTCAACCGACATCCAAAGTTTCTCCGAATACCTCAAGGGCTGCCGACGTATTCTCGCTCTGCTGGGCGCAGGTGCTTCAGCAGCCTCGGGCCTTCCTACTTTTCGAGGAGCCGGAGGTCTATGGCGCCAGTACGATGCGACTGCCCTGGCAACACCAGAAGCGTTTGAGATGAACCCTGGCTTGGTCTGGCAGTTCTACAGTCATCGCAGACATATGGCCCTCCAAGCGCTGCCGAACAAAGCCCATTACGCTTTAGCGGAACTGGCGCGCAGGAATCAAGACTTCATCACCCTGTCGCAGAACGTTGATGGTATTTTCCTTCCATTCTATTGGCAAGATGATCTCGATGAACTACCCATCATTGCTTGTCCTGGATTCCTCGGTCCCTAATCGAAAGCTGTAGGACTCTCTCAACGAGCACAACATCCCTCTGACCAGCTCAACCTGCTTCATGGCTCTTTGTTCGACATAAAATGTACTTCATTTTATTGTCACTATACTCGAAGCAATGACTTCTCTGATCCGATCGTGCCGGCATTAGAGCTGCCCCAGCATTCTTCATTTCCTCAAACACACACAGTTGTCGATAAGGTTAGTGATCGGATCGGTACATCTGTCGACGCGTCCGAAGAAGAAGGGCCCTCTCGGAGGTACATCGACATCTCTGATGAGAGCGTTCCCATTCCAAAGATCGTGCCAGAAGACCTGCCAAGGTGCCCGGAATGCAAGGGCCTCCTGCGACCGGGGGTGGTCTGGTTTGGCGAATCTTTACCAACCGAGACTCTTAAAAGAGTAGATGATTGGATTGAAGACGCCCCGGTTGATCTGATTCTAGTCATTGGTACGAGCGCACGTGTGTACCCTGCTGCAGGATATGTTGATGTTGCTCGTGATCATGGTGCAAAAGTGGCTGTGGTCAATATGGAGCAGGACATGTCTAGTCGCGGCAAGCGTGAGTGTGACTGGTTCTTTCAAGGAGATGCCAGCGTCATAGTGCCCGAGATATTGAAGTCTGTTATAGGTGACCTGTGAACAGCAAGGAGAATCAGTCCAGAAACTAGTTGTGCTTCGAGTCTGGAAGAATAATCGATTTCCCCATCTTACAGGGAATATCGTAGCTAGTGCTCGCAAATAGCTTCCTAGATAGATCCGGCTTGATACGTCAGGGATCGGCCGATTTACTACATCCACCAGACCTATCCAACTTAGACGATAAGGTTGTTGGATCCAAAATATGTCTCGCTGACGGAGAGCGTGGCGGTACATTCGATCCTTGGGCTCTCCCATCCGAGAATATACAATTTGACTCCACGGGCTGGTACTCCAACCCTTTCCGGCCTTCACTCACTTCCCAAACCTGATGCTACGATGGATTTTGGAAGCAGTGAAGGAAATTAGATAGTGCTCAATCTTGCCTAATTATCAATGGAAGGCATGACCATTCCCACATACGACGAAATGGACGACATCTGTGAGCCTGACACTCTATGGCTGTAGAATGCCCGTAGATGGAAGTGAAGCCTGGGAAGGTTCCTGAGGCCAAAAGTGGTTGCTGGGGAATCAGTTCCGCATGACCACCAAAACAAAAAAACGAAGGATTATCGATAACGATTTGAAGATCCGATCGCCATTCCCACCAGACTTCCCCTCCCCCACTATCTTCGCCAGCTGCTCACGCCAAAAGTCAATTGGATATCGATGGTAAGTTAATCACTGGATGAGTCTGTTGTGAGATTGAGACATTTTCATCTTCTTCGCTGGTGTTTACACGGAAGTCGTGGGCTTGTTGCAACATTGATGGATGGATGCGTGCTAAACAAAGAATTGCCTGTTGGCTGACACCGAAGTGACACATACAGCTCAACAACAAGGAACAACAAATAACATCGATCGATCTTGGCGCACTCGAGAGCTCTCCATACTGCCACCAACGCTGAACCGACCGTTTCAGGCACAGATCGGAAACATCAGAGTCTTGATCCAAACGCATTCTTTCGGGTTCGATTCGCATCAAGATGGCTCGAGAGAGCAACGCGCCGACGGAGCCCAAAACTCCGGGCAAGGCGAATGAACAGCATCGAAAGACTCTGTCTCAGCAGCCCGAGTTCGGCAAACCTTCGCCAATGGGCAAGCCTCAGCACATGCCTTCCCATCCGACACAATCAGCACAACCAGCCCATACGAATAGATCCAGCAATGCGAATCACCTATTTAATATCCCCAAAGCAAACCGTCCACGTGTAGAACATCACCGGGATCAACCTCGAGCTCAGCATCAGAGCACCAATCAGCCTTGCGGACAGCAGCGGCATGGAGCCTTCCCAGGCCAACACGGTCCTCCTCCAGTCGCTTCAACCCCGGCCAAACGTGGTCCATTCGATCCCTTTAAGGCTGTGAGATCCTCTGCATATAGTGAGAGGAAGAACTATGGCGCAGGTACGGGTGCAACTCCCATCAAGCGACCGGGAAACACAGACTGGACAACACCTCGAGCTCCGAGGCCCCTCTTCATGTCGAAAGGCACGGCACCCAAGCCCTCGAATGCGTCCAAGAACCTACAAGCCTTTATTGATCTCACAAAAGATGAGCAATCACCTTTTCCGAGCTCCAAAACCTCGTCTACTAGCTTTGGTGCCATGGACGTGCATGGATACGTGGACTCTGAAAAGGCTACGGAGAACATCAAAGCTTTGCTTGAAGGTGCGTTCGAGGACGAAGAAGAAGAGAAAGAAAAGTCTCGGTCAAAGTCCAAAAGCAAGAAAAAATCCGCGAAGAAAGGAAAGTCTAGTAAAACCGAGACACATGAGCAATCTACCAAGGCGGATAGAACTAGTGCCGATGATCTTGATGACCTGGCTGCTCAACTTGAGGGTGTCACGGTGAACGATGTCAAGCCTGTGACCGCCTCTCATGCACTCGAGGACTCACCTAGAGCCACCAACAAAGATGTGCCTACATCAAAACCGAACGAGAGTGCTGAGGCCGATGAGGTCGATGAGGACGTGGAGGGACAAGAGAAGGAGGAAGAGGTGGAGGACGAGGAGGAAGAGGAGGAGGACGACGAGGAGGAGGACGACGACGACGGTGTCGTAGAGGGTCTCAAAGTGACCCTTCTTCCCCATCAGGTTGAAGGTGTGAAGTGGATGTGTGATAAGGAAACCGGAAAGCGCACGACCAAAGGCATCTTTCCCAAGGGCGGCATTCTCGCCGATGATATGGGACTTGGCAAGACTGTACAAGCGATCGCTTTGATGTTACGACACAAGAAATCAGAAAACGAACACAGCGAAGAATCGGACACTAACGAGAAAGGCGAGGATGAGGAGCCTGCCCCGACGGTCAGACTTTCCAAGAGCACGCTTGTAGTGGCTCCGCTCGCGCTGATCAAGCAGTGGGAATCCGAGATCCAGGACAAGGTCGAAAGAGCGAATAGGCTCCGTGTGTGCTTGTATCATGGTGCCAATCGCACAAAGACATCCCAGGATCTCCCCTCGTACGACGTCGTTATCACAACCTATGGAACCCTAACCTCAGAATTCGGGACTGCTGCCGCGGACAAAGCAAAGAAGTCTGGGGTCTTCGCCAATTATTGGTATCGGATCATCCTCGACGAAGCTCACACGATCAAGAACCGAAATGCTAAGGCTACGCAGGCCGCTTGTGCATTGGATGCCAAATATCGGTGGTGTTTGACGGGAACTCCGATGCAAAACAATCTTGATGAATTGCAAAGCCTCATTAAATTCCTACGCATCAAGCCCTATAACGACCTTGCTCACTGGCGCGACCAGATCAGCCGCCCCCTTGCGAACGGTCGCGGTGGCCTGGCCATTCAACGCCTACAAGTCTATCTGAAAGCCTTCATGAAACGGCGCACCAAAGAGGTTTTGAAACAGAATGATGAGCCGAAGGCCGGCGAGTCCGCGCTGGATAAAGATGGCAAAGAGAAAAAGTCATCCAACGGTTTCAAGATCGTCAAGCGAGAAGTTATCAAAGTCAGTGCGGAGTTTATGGAAGGTGAAATGAACTTTTACAAGCGCCTCGAACAGCGGACAGAGAATCGACTTGAAGAGATCATGGGTGGCTCAAAGGTTGACTATGCCGGTGCATTGACACTTCTGCTGCGTCTCCGTCAATCCTGCAATCATCCAGATCTGGTCAAGAGCGATTTGGCCGTCGACAAGGACGTTCTCTTGCAGAATGGAAATACTGGAAGCCAGTCTTCTCAACCCAAGTCTGCTGATTTGGATGACGTTGCCGATCTTTTCGGTGCCCTGAGTGTCGTGGCGAAGAAGTGCGACGTCTGTCAAAGAGACCTTCAAAAGGCCGAGACCGCAAAAGGGGTTAGTCGTTGCGCCGACTGCGATGCCAACCTCAATACGGACTTTATGAAGAAAGAAAAGCGACAGAAGCATAAGTCAAAGAAAGCTCAGCGCAAAGATGAGTCTCCGGTTCCAGCTCGGTTCCGCAAGAACAAGAGGGTCATTATTGACAGTGACGACGAAGACGAAGAAGAAGAAGGCGAATGGATTGTGCCTGAGAGTCGTCGCAACGTCCCCAGTCTAGACCAGGCGGGTGGCTCTGACGACGAAGATGCCGAAGGCGGCGGAGACTGGATCGGCTCCGAAGATTCCGAAACGGACGACGACGATGTCGAATCGCCCACCGCCAAGCGAAAGGCCCCGCCAGTAGTCCTGAGCGACTCCGATGACGAGTCCGCTTCTGGCGATGAGTCGGAAGACATCTACGCGAACCCTGAAGGCGAAAATGGTGAGCTGCCATCTACTAAAATCCGACACCTGATGAAGCTTCTGCACAAGGAGGCCGGCGATCACAAGTTCATTGTGTTCTCAGTCTTTACGTCTATGCTCAATAAAGTGGAACCATTCCTGAAGCGTGCGAACATTGGATTTGCTCGGTACGACGGACAGATGAGAAACGATCTGCGTGAAGCCAGTCTGAATAAGCTTCGCAACAACAGTGGCACCCGTGTCTTGCTCTGTAGTCTCCGAGCGGGTGCGTTGGGACTCAACTTGACCGCAGCCAGCCGAGTCGTGATTCTGGAACCTTTCTGGAACCCCGTAAGTATTTCTGAATCCTCTACCACATATGCAGGTGCTAACATCTCCTTTTTGAACAGTTCGTCGAAGAGCAAGCCATCGATCGAGTCCATCGTCTCAATCAAACGGTGGACGTCAAGATTTATCGGATGATTATCAAGGGCACTGTCGAAGAGCGAATCGTGGAACTCCAGGATCGCAAGCGAGAACTCGCAAACATGACTATCGAGGGCAAGACTGCCGCCGGAAAATTGACCATGCGGGATATGATGGCTCTCTTTGGCCGTGACGCCGAGCACAAGTTCCAAGACAAGCAAGGCACTTTGGATTTTAAGCAACCTACCCGTCTCTTGAGCCCGGGCGAGGACCACGATACTGGGTCAGCCACGCAGTCTTTAGGTCGGTCAGAGCCGCGTGACCGACCCCGTCAGCCCGCCAGCAATCGATCGAAACCAGAGGATTCTGTTTATGGTCGACGGTGGTGAAATAGTATAGCATTTTCTGCATCGAGACAGTGGAGTACTTCAATTCAGGGCTTGTGCTCTCGTCGTCATGAAGAGGGTCCGAGATGGGTCACGGGGCATGGAGTTCTACTTTCTTTTTTGTCTTGCATGATATCTACTTCTCAATGAATCATTTTGATTGAAATCACTAGTCGGTCTTTCGGACCATTGTGAGCCTCACTCATCGGAACAGTTTCATTTCGCGTTGGGCGTGAAACCAGTCACTCGGTCCGGAGCGAAGACCCGTGACTTTTTGTACATTCTTAGGCAATCACTCTTTCCGAACGGGCTTGCCAAACTCTGACCCGGAAAGAACGACCGCGAAAGACTCTTGTGAACCCATGGTAAGCCCGACACATAGCCTTCGGCTCGCAATTGCGAGATAGTGGAGAAGCATATGTCGCTGCAGGACCAAGGAGAACGAAATCGCAATAGGGAGGCCTCTTACTACGGCTTTTGGCTTCGGCCGTTTGGTTTACTGAACTCAATAGGACCGAAGTGGACTTGGAAAGCTCGACCATTGGATTTTGCAACGATGCATGGTGCATATGGCTATCGGCGACAGTGCCATCCTCCAGTGTAACGGCCAGTTATTGCACCTGTCGACGCTATGCGCTCAACTGGCCAGCTGTAGTCTGATATGCCTCATTTTGGCCATTTTCGAGGTTGGAAGAACTGATGTGGCTCGCTCGTCACACATCAACATCGGTCATAACAAACGGAGAACTGCCTCGACCCTCTTCGACGGGCTTTTGGTGATTTATCCTTTGTGGGTAAATCAGAAGACCCACACCATATTGCTCGGCCGAAAATATCCCCTCGTGAACGCACATCACATCCTTCACTGGATGACTAGGCTCGGCTCTTCCCCCAGAGAATGCAGCTTGCGTCATCTCACGCATTTGTCCCAGGGCTCTAGACGGAATTGCCGCCGCTTGTCCCTGGCGCACCCACTCAAGCAGCGAGAGATGTCTTTTCATGCAACAGTTGGCTTGTAGACCGATTTTTACCAGTTCTGTGGGAGCGCTGGGAAACCGCTTCCGTAGATTTGCCTCTTCGGAGGCAACTCATCGTGTTGGCGAATGATCAAGAGCAAGAATTGCCCCCGAAGAAAATTGAGAGGGTTTGTCCTGGGCTTTACTCGACTTTTTGTCAATCTATGGCATTTCAATGCATCAGTCTGGGACATTGTCTCACAGGTGGACATGCTATTATCCATAATTATTTTTCGGTAAGCTGACTATAAGGTCGATTTGTTATTGTCAGTCCCTCGAGATTGGTCTTTCTTTGTCCGATTTTGTGGGCCATGTCCATACTGAATCTCTGTCTTGACAGCAGACTATGCTGCCTATAAGATAAAGGTCGTTCTCAAATTCGATAAGTGGAAGAGATGAATGATTCAGGGGAAGACATAAAGAACAGCGGTTGGAGGGTCTTCTTCAGGCGCTTGGGCCATGATAGAAAGCAGTCGTCCGCGTCCAAAACGGATGGCTTAAAGATCACGGAGGTGGCTCTGGACGATCTCAAGGCAGATCTTCCGCATTTAAGCAGCGACACAAAAGAGCGCGTGTTTCCTGTGCGATCCCTGATCTCTGTCAATTCAGCCTCTTCATCCGCTTTGCCAACGCCCTCCCTCGACCGGTTCGAGAAGAATGTGTCGCCTTTCTCTGATGTTTTCAAGAGGAGCACATTGGCGAACGATGGCGCCCGGAAGCCTGACGATGAATATCGGAAAACAGACAGCCGAGCAACAAGGCCAGCCCATTTGGAGCAAATGCACGAGCAAAAGCAAAGGCTTGCTGGTATCTCTCCATCGTCTAAAGTGCCCACCATTCATCATCCTGCTTCACCGGGGTGTCGACTTGAGCCATCCTCGAATTCGATACAAGGATCTGCTGGAAGTACATCTCAAAAAGGTGGCCCATACGAGCGGCTGTACAAATCGATCAAGGATGGGGCTCACATATTGAGACCCTCGAGCCTGTCCAAAGGTCTCCAGTTTTCAACTCAGGATGAAGATGCTATCGTCATTCAATCATTTGGTGCATTAATTGTTGTCTCGCAAACGAATGGTGATTTTGTCGTTGAGGCAGCCAGCAGCAATACTGGAGAAGTTCTGAGTGCCCAGCCTGACGATTTGTTCAAAATGAAATCGTTTAGCGACATTTTGACTCCATCTCACGGAGAGACATTTCGCCAATACGCCGAATATGTTCTGAGCGATGAGTATGCGATCGAGCGGGATGGTCCTCAGGTATTCTATCTATTGACTTTGAACGCATCTCATCAGAGGCTGTGGTGTACAATGCACACCAGTAAAGCGTACAAGAACTACATCATCTGCGAATTGGAACTGGACCAACAACTGCACAAAAAGGATTTCAAAAGCTTGTCGCGTCAAAGGCCGACTTCACCGAACCAGCACTGTCGTGGCGCGGCTTCGCATCAAACTTTGTCGTACAAAGTCTCTGATGATTCCTCTCAAAAAGCGGATAGCGCGAGGTGGGAGCTACTCAATGAGATGCCTCATATTGCGAAGCGTATCACAAGCGCGCAATCAATGAATGACCTTGTCGAGAGGACAGTGGAAATTCTCAAGGATCTCTTGCAGTTTCACCGCATCACTATGTACTGCTTTGACCCAGAGCGTGGTGGCGTGGTCTTGGTAGACGCGGTTGATGAAGCGAAGAATCTTGAGAGTTACCAGGGCATGCATTTTCCGGAATCAAGTTTCTCTGATCATTTTAAGTGCCAATATTTGAGAGACAGAGTTGCATTATCCTATCGAAGGGGGAAAGACATCGCGGAACTTGTTTACCGAGTCTCCATCAACAAGATGGCGATTGACCTATCCCATTGCTACTTGACTGCAAGTCCCGACGAGCCTGATGATGATTTCGAGGAGGATTCACCTTTCGCCTGTCTTTCCATTGGACTCGAAGTATTTGGCAGGTACTGGGGTCTAATTTCGTGCCAGTCTTTCGACGAACATTTCCGGTTGCACCCCCAACTCCAGCGACTTAGCTGGTTGGTTGGCGACGTGGTCTCCAGCAGTATTGAACGTCTGTCTTATACGTCCCCATTTCAAATCCGTGGAGATTCAGTAGCAGACAACACCTTGAATGGCACGTTGGAGCAACATACTATTAACTCAGGTGGAGACCTATTGGGCTTGTTTGGCGCCAACCACGCTGCAGCGTTTCTCCTCGACAAGACCAAGCTTTTGGGGAAACCAAGTGACTCTCAAGCGATGATGGCAATACTTGAATACTTTCGAGGACAGAAGATTGACAGCATCGTGACTTCGGCCAAGTTCACAGACGATTTTCCTGAACTCAATTACCCCTCCGGTTTCCATGACTTGACGAGCCTTCTCTACATCCCTCTGTCCAGGGACGGCGCCGATTTCATTGTGTTTCTGAAAGCTCGGCCCAAAGGTGATGTTTCAGACAAATCAGAGACTGAATGGCTCGAGTGGTCGCCGGCAGATTATGGGAAGGCGTCAATGTTGGCACTCTTATATCGAGCATTCAAAGGAATATGGCACGAGAATGACACGGCCATGCAGAAAAATCAGTTGATGAAACTTTTACTGGCCAATACTGCTCATGAATTCCGCACACCTCTGAATGCTGTTATCAATTATCTGGAAATCGCCTTAAGCAGTTCCCTCGATCAAGAGACGAGGGAAAGCTTGTCGCGCTCTCATTCCGCGTCAAAGTCATTGGTCTTTATCATAAATGATCTTCTCGATCTTACAAATGCAGAGAATGGGAACGAACTCATCAAAGACGAAGTGTTCAGCTTCTCCGAAACCATCTTCGAAGCCACCAATATTTTCTGGGAAGAGGCGAAGCAGAAGAATGTAACACTTCAGTTGATAGAGCACTCGGAGCTCCCACCTGTTCTTGGCGATCAACGGCGCGTGCGACAAGTTGTCACAAACTTGATCAGCAACGCAGTACGACACACTTCTTCAGGGGCGGTTACAGTAGAATCGTGCATTGCACCTGTGCTCTGCGAGGTCGGACACATCCCACTCGAGGTTGCCGTACACGATACTGGCGAGGGAATGTCTCAAGAAACGGTGGAAAGTTTGTTCTGCGAGTTGGAGCAAGTCGTTGCGAAAGCTCCTACTGGGGGATCAAGTGCTTACTCCAACAGTCTTTGCAGCTTAAGCAACACCGATACAGACAGTGTGCTCGGCTTCGGTCTTGCTCTTGTTGCGCGTTTAGTCAGCAACATGAACGGACAACTCAGTCTCAAGTCTGAGGAAGGGACTGGGAGTTGCTTCAGGTTACGACTGAGGTTCCCTTTGTCTCCTGAAGAGGAAACCTCGAGCTTCAAATCAAAGCCTTGCAGCTGCGGGGGTACGATACCATACCAGCTGAGCGGCAACGAAGTTCTATCCCAGGGAAGTACTCCTCGGAACCAACAAGGTAGTATACCATGCCGCTGTGGAGATAATGACACCTTCGGGTCTGAAGTCGGAAAAACTGAGAACAGTTCTCTTGATATCGAGATTAGTCTTACGAATGGTGATTCACGGAGTATCAGGTTGCCAGCACCACTTCTCAAATCAGAAAAGAACTTGAAACCGGTGGAGGTAGGTCAAGTTGTGCAACATGAACCATTACCCACAACTGTCCCACTAGGGCTGAGTTGACAGATCAGCAGGTTCTATATACCGCGTCTCCGCAAGAGAAAGAAGAAAAGTCGCGCGCTCCCATAAAGCAGCCAAAAGCTCCAACATCAGACTCCGGGACTTCTTTCATAGACCGGGACCTCGCCTCTAAGTTACGTGTCCTCGTTGCGGAAGACGATCCAGTCAACAGTCACATTATGAAACGACGTCTCGAAAAACTTGGCTACGACGTCCATTTGACAGCGAACGGCAAGGAGTGTGCTGCCATATACGGTCAGAGTCCTGGCTCATATGATGCTATTTTGATGGATCTTCAGGTGAGATCAATCTGTTAGGAGTACTCAGCGAGCCCTTGACTAATGGTACTCGAAGATGCCTGTGGTCGACGGCCTATCGGCTGCTAAGTTGATACGGGACCAAGAAGGTCAAGCGGCTTTGGCTTGCGACAGAGTGCCCATCTTTGCGATATCTGCTTCTCTCGTTGAAAAAGATCGGCCAATCTATATGGAAGCTGGGTTCAATGGATGGATCATGAAGCCGATCGATTTTCGAAAAGTCAATACACTTTTGGAGGGTGTCCAGTCGAAAGAACAACGGGAGCAGTGTCGGTATCAACCAGGTTTCTGGGAACGAGGAGGATGGTTTTAGAACATACCTGGGTGCCGTGGAAGTTTGAAAAGGACCTACTAGCATTGGTCGTATACAGACCATGGTCATCTTTTTGCTCTTATTTTGCATCAGAGAGCTCGGCATTGGAAGTTGGTGGTCACAAATTGCGAGGGTCGAAATGTGATTCTAGCCTCACTTGCATCAGAACAGAATGATTGAAGCGTCATGTGAATTTTAACCTCTTCAAAACTGGGGACGACAAGATCATAATTATCATTAAGATTGCAGATTGAGGCACAAATAAAATTGAGATGCATTGTAAGTTCGTACCTAATGAACAGGACTATAGATGAATTCAGCTCATAAATGGGGTATGGTGGTCTAGATATGCTAGTGGAATATCGATCAAACATGAAACAAAACGTCGGGAAAAGTGAAAATGGGCCATAAAAGTAACAGAGAGAGAGAGGCATCTGAGAGACTGGACTCGTCCACTCAGTTCCAGGATTCATCCCTCTTTAGAGTGCCATTAATAGTATTCCGCAAGTCCCAGCGCATCAAAGTCTGGCACGGTATCCCCACACTTGAAAGACGGTGAATATGCCTTACTCGGCATGTATCCATTCTTCCAAGCTGTGCGATAGCTCCATTGTGCCGCAGACTCAGTACGCCAGGTCCAGTACATCCAGCCTTGGCCGGTCTCGAACGCCGACATCTGAGCCTCGGCGTATGTCTTCAGCCATTTCTTGTAGGCGTCTGAGTAGGTGCTGGGATCTGCGTTGGCTTTGGTGCAACTGCAGGTGTTTTGGTCTGCCGTTGGACAGTATACAGTGCTTGAGCTGGTGTCGTAGGTTCCTTCCCAACGGGTGCCGCGGCCGACGTTGTTGAGATACTCTGCGCAGTCGGTATCGGCCTGTGACCATTCGCCGCAGATGGTAGGACCCCATCTGATGGAAAGAAAATCGGGCTTCAGTCAGTTATGGAATAGAGAATGGCAGTAGGAGACCGAGCAAGTTCTTACCCTTGGCTGGTGCTGTCGACTTTCTCGATCATCGGATACCAGTTCTCGCAGATGATCTGGATCTTGGCCGTGTGATTGAGAGCGATCTCTCCCGTGTTGAAGATCGTGTACTGATGAGTGTCAAGGACCATGTTGTCGGGCCCATGCTTAAACATGTTGGACCATTTATCGAGGTTGAGAAAGCCATCGTGAAAGACAATCTTCGCCTTGACGCCATTTTTCTGGACGAGTGCGGCGGCCTCCGTCGTCCAATTCAGGACCTTCTCCACCGGAATATTGAGCATGAGCGGCTCGTTGGCCAATCCATAGAGAGTCACAACATTCTTGTACCGATCTTGCGCAAAGAATTGAGACAGCTGATTGTGAACTTCCAACGAGCGCTTTCGGTTCAGATCGCCGTCACTTCCCATCAACCATCCAATATTGCCTTGGCGACCACTGTGATTCCACCCATTCTGGCTTCCTGGAACGCCGTGAAGGTCCAGCTTGACACGGATTCCATACTTGCGGCAATACTCAATGATACGCAAAAGATAGCGCCAACTTATTTGGGCGACATATGGATCGCCTTCGTAGGTTGTGACAGCCCAGTAGCTGTACGGAATTCGCACATGGTCTAGTCCGGCATCCTTGATCTCGGCAATGTCGGACTCGGTGATGAAGGTCGCATAGTGCTTCTCCAGAGTGGACGCGGCTGCCGAGCCCAGTTGCGTCGTGAGGGTCCATTCGTCAATGACATTTGATGAATAGCCTTTGAACAAAGACGGTGAGATAAATGGCTCGAGAGAAAGCCACCCACCCAAGTTGACCCCCCGAATAGGTTGCGAACCGTACGGGAACTTTTCATTGAGAGGGGGAACATTGCTATTAGGTCGAGCAGAGTCATCCCAGGTAGAATTGAGGCCCATTATAGACAGGCCGCCGACTGTCACGTTGGTAAATGTGACGTTGAAGCCAACGGTGTCGTACCAAGTGAAAGGATCAAGGATTGTTCCTTGGGCATACGACTGTGGTAAAAAGGGGTCAGCTTCGCCTCATGTCTTGGGCAGATACTCGATCAACGTACCGGAATACTGTCGGGGCTGATTCCATTTAAATTGGAGTTGGGCGATGATCCAGAACCAGTGGAGCTCCCTGAAGCCTTTGTATCGGCGTTGCCACTATTCTTCGACACGCTTACCGCGACGGGTATGACAATGGCTAGGATCAGGAGCACCACAAGACTGCATCCAACGATCAGTTTCTTTTTCTTCGACCATGAGGCCCAGAACTTCCATTTCGGCGGCTGGCTACCATCCTCATAACTGCTGTCCCAGCTTTGCTCATGCTTCCAATTCTTCTCGAATGGACGACCGCCTCCGCCTCCTCCTCGGTGGCGCATTTTCATATCTTCTGCTCGGCCTTCTTCCAGGTATGCGCCAGAGACAACACGAGCGCCAGACCGATGCCTTGATCTCCCTTCCCTTACACGTCCCTCCAGATCCCCGACAGCCGCAGCCCCAGCCCCAGCACTGAGCAATGCGGCCTTCTTCTTCTGCCTTCGACGCTCGCGCCGCAACTCAGCTTCTTCTCGGGATGATCCAGGTCGACCTTCGTCTTCGTGGTCCGAGATCAATCGAGCCGTTGGATCGTTGCTCAGAAGACGTGATGCGCTGCTCGTCGATTCTGTACTCTGATGCTTTGCAGCAATCGCAGCAGCCGCAGCAGCCTCTCGCTCCCATTCGCGGTCCCGCCTCTCCTCTCGTTCCCGGGCCTTTCGACGTTGCCGTCGAGCGTCTTCTTCGGGGTCTCTTGGCCTTTCCCTTTCATGTTCGCTGTCGCGTGGCCTCGCCCGTTGTCGACGCTCCCGGGCATCCTTCCCTGGACGCCCACCCTCTTCTATATCTCGTCGCCGTCGATGGCCGTCCCGGTCTCGCTCGCGATCTCGCTTCTTGACCGGCGACACAGCGGGTGACTCTTTGGCTTTCGACCTCTCCCTGCGCCGCTCCTCCACCGCATCACTATACGCTCTCTCCTCCTCTCGCTCACGCTGCCGCCGTCTCTCTCTCCGTTCCCGCCGACGTCGCTCGTCGTAGTCGCTCCCCCCAGCTTCGCCTGTATCATAGGATTCGTAACCATCGTCTCCGCGAAAGCGATATTTGCCCCGCGCTTGACCGGGACTTGATGCGACGCCCGGGTCATCCTCGTCGTATCGTCCGCGGATATACTCGCGCTCTCGTCGGCGATCCCGTTCCCGTTCCCGTTCGCGATCGCGGTCGCGGTCGCGTGTCCGGTCGCGCGGCTCGTGGCGATCCCGGCTGTGAGATTGACTCGGCATGTAGGTGGGCCGAATCCGAGGAATTTGGCGACCGTTCCTGCGATGTCCTCTTGGCCAATCGTAGAATTATCGTTATACGGGATGGGATCCACCACTTGAGTGAGCCCTGAAAAGCTTGCCACTCTGGTCCAAGGCGAGGAATGAGTCGAGTGGAAGGGGCAAGGGGACCAGGTCGAGGGGCAACGGGACCAAGCAAGTATCGACTGGAGTAACTTGTATGCGCAGCCGAACAGCTCTGGGGCCTTGACTGGCGGAGATGCAGATGGCGGGTTGTGCAGGTCTAGGTAGCACAGGTAGAAGGGGGAGAAAGAGAGAGAGACAGTGTTCTTGTCTGTGCTCAGCAAGCCTCGACTCAGAACCTTCGAGAGCGCGGTGATTGGGATGGTGAACTGCCGGTGAAGCTCCGACAAGCTTGTGTTTTGCTTTTACCCCATGGGCGTTAGTGCGGAAAGCACCACAAATAGCAACGCCGGACGCGCATTTGGTGAGTTGGAAAAGCACTGACCCAACCGGATGACGTGGTGGTAGCCAAGATTGCAGCTCTCGGTTTCTCGACATTTGGGCGCCAAAGCAGTTTCACTTTCAACAATGGATCGAGTACAGGTTGGGCTACGATCAGATCTACAATTCACGATTATGATCTACAATCAGCTCTGCCTCCAGATTCTTTTTTTTTCGAACCTTGTTCATTTGAGAATTTACTTGTTCAAGAATTGTGTATGAATGCGTCAAGAAATCGCCAGGGCCAAGGACTGCCCACACTGCAGTTCACTCAGGCTACCGGATGTTCGTGATGCAGCGAGAGATCCCGGGTTGTTGGAAAGCACCGAGTTTGTTTCGGTAGGTGGGAGTCCATACAATGATCAAAGACCGAAGTGGATGACTATGGCACGTCTGATCGTCGCGATCAAGGGAAGTAGGGCACGGGCAGGGCTCGAATATATTCCCGACACTGTATGACAGACAGAGACTCGGGAGAATTGTAGTAATTCATAAAATGCGATCATTCACCGGCGGCGTCGACAAGGCCAAGCGGAAATGCAAAGAATCGTTCAAAGAGAATCAGGGTGATCTCCGCCTGTACAGTTTGTAATAAAAAAAATCAAGAGCCGAGTCAAATGCGATGAAACGAGGAAGAACAAAAAACGATGACAATGGACCAGGAAGACCAGTTACTGCTGGTTTGGGGGAATCTAGATGAATGACGATCAACAAAGCCGAACATGCAAGTCAGTTCACACAACTTTTGCATGATGATGACTCCGTAGATGAAGCATTACCGATGCAAATTTGCGGCAAGGGCTTTAGATGCTTCCACGATTAAATGGAAGTGAGACGAAAGGCGATGGGGAAAATAAGAGAGAATAGGAGTAAACAGAACATCAGGTGGGCATGTGAATTAAAAAAGATGTAGCGTCCGACTTCGGGCAATGAGGCGGCGCAGGAAGCGCACGTTGATCATGACGAGTATGCGAAAGATCTCGTGCACTCAAAGAACTTCTTCAAGGGAAAGTGCGGGAGAATGTTTTCGTCACGTGTATAATACACTTGCTCAAGAGTGCGAGCAAATAGAATCGAGCGTCATGGATGACCTTGCTGGTATCAACAAGCTCGGGGTAAGCGGGAATGATGGGAGCCGCATGTAACCAAGCGAATGTGTCAAGCTCAAGAAGAGACATGCATTCCCTTAGCTGATGATTTGTCGAGCCCCCTCTTTGCCCAAGACTCCCGGCTCTGTGGGTTTCGGGCTACGGTCGCGGCCCTTCTTTCTGCTGAGGAAAGACAACATGCCGCTGTTCGCCTGCTTGCCCTTGCCCGCTCCATCGAACCCTTCCGCAGGCAGCGTGGAACTTTGATCTGCGAGCTCACTCCAACTGCCGGCTTCCTCCAACACCATCTGCACACCGCCTCCCTTGCTCATCTTGCGGGAAGCACCACCGGGACGAGGCGCCGGGGGCAGCGGCCGGTGGAAAGATGGCGCTGGGGGCATCGGCGCGGGCGGAGGTGAGGGTGATGCGCGGGTCGACGGTGACGATGGATGAGGAGCAGAAGCTGTGTCGTTGGGATCGGCGGTCTCACTGTGCCCTGTCAGCGTTTCACTATAATTATGTGAAACAGCATGGTAAGGACGATCATTATTAGGCGGAGGAGAGTGTAGCGTGGAAGATTCCGGCTGTGAAAGGTGACGGGAATGAGAGGTGCTAGTGGTGGCGGTGTTGGAAGTGGTGGTAGTGGCGGTCGCAATGGGAAGAATATCTTCGGGATTGCTGTGGTGCACAGGTTAGCGAGATTCGAAGTGAAGTCAAGACGGGGGATCGACTCACGTTGTGGCAGCGATGGCGTCAGCAGCACTGCCCTGGAAGGACGCCAGCGTATAGTCAAAAGGCTCGAACATGGTCTCAATGAGTCGGTGTAATTCATCCTCGCGGACCTCCTTTGCAGTGGCATCTTCACGCAATTCCGCCCGGGGCTTTTGTCGACGAGCACGGGCCTCTAATGGTGCTTCTTCCAGCAACAATTCTTCGAGGTCGTAGGTTGCATCAAAGTTGGTCTTGTCGCTAGAGGGGCGAAATACTGGTGCGTATTCCTTTCTTTCGAGGGCGTCGAAATCGATGTCGGCAAAGAACATGTGCGAGGTAAAGCTCTCGAAGCCGATCGCACCGATACGGCGGCTGCGGTCTTTTTCGAGTAAGGCAGACAGAGCTCGCAAACAAGGCACAGACACAGCTGGGTTGGTGACATAGTACTTGGGCTGAGCTTTCTTGATACTGTCACTTAGGGCCTCCTGAGTGCGACCTTCGAATGGACGCTGCATACAGCTTATCAGCACAGCCCAGTCACGAATCAATTAGGTTTCGAGACGTACCTTGTTATATATGCACTCGTAGAATGTGACTCCTAGAGACCACCAGTCGACTTCAAAGTAATATCCACCGCCTTCATACACCTCGGGAGCCAGATATGCAAGAGTTCCGGACTTGCTGGTCAACGGTTTCCCCGGCCGGAAATCAGATGCGACGTTCTAAGCCACGGTCAGAAAGATAAGTCGATGTGATCGAACGGCGTTGCAGAGGGTTCACATACGAAATCTGCCAAATGAACATGTCCTTCAGAGTCTAGCAAGACATTATCGGGCTTGAGATCACGGTGAATGATGCCCTGCGAATGGATGTATCTCAGAGCGCATGCCAGTTCGGCCATCCAAAATCGGACTGCTTCTTCAGTGAAACACTTCCGCGAAATATGGAAGCGCAGATCACCGCCGTTCATCAAGTCCACCACAATATAGCTAGCAAAGGCGACTGTAAGTTCGACTGCGCGAGCCGTGAGTGATGGACGTCGTAACTCACATGTACTCCATGTCCTGAAAACTGTATCGCAGGTTACAAAGGAACGGGTGGTTCAGATGCTCCAGCATTCGTCTTTCGCGGATAATGTTCCGTACACTTTCCGACCGTACCACTAAAGAGAACCGAGTGAGCTAAGTTTCATCTAGATCAAACGGGTTGAAGCTGGGCGCCAGAAGCGTACCTTCTTCCTTGCGAATATACTTGAGAGCAAATGTCAAGCCGGTATCTTTTCTCTCTACAATGCGGACCTTGCCAAACGCGCCTTTTCCGACCACGCGGAGCAGGCGGAAATGGTTCAAGTTCACTATGTAAGCAATGTTAGTACATGCTTTTGCTAAGCCCTGGGGCTCGGAACCCTAGCAAGTCTCTCGGTTGAACTCGATGCCTTGTACGTACCCGCATCGTTGCAAGCCACAGGCTTTCCTTGTGAATTACCCATCCTGAGATGTATTGTACGTTGTGTTTTGTAGGTCAATATCTTTCGGTGCTCGTCGACCGCATCCCAATCTCAACAATGGTCCTGGAAAGTGGCGGCCGAATTCACGAGATTGCAGAGACAATGAATGCCAGATCGGTCCAAGAGAGGTCGCAACGTTGTCGATTTGACGGATTCCAAACACTTATTTGTCCATGAGAGAGAGGATTCTCGTCAAGGATCCTGGATTGAGGATCGCGAAGCGGGGTTGGAGTGATTCGGGCCGAGCCAAATAAGCAAGACACTTGGAGGTGATCGGGGGGAGGTGCAAGTCAGTTGATGGTGGCGAATGGTGAGGTGGGAAGTTGCTCGACAGTGCAGAAGTAAGATTTGCCGGGATTGTTGCAGGAGAGACCTGGGTATGTATATTTGCGAACAAGATGAGGGACCGAGAGCGCAGGAGAAGTCCCGAGCGCGCAGTTGGCACGGGAGGGAGATTTTGAACGGGGAGGAGCGTCGTCACTGAGTCCACCAGGCTATTGACTCAACACCCTAGATATGGGGCGAAATGGGATATCAAAGGCGCAGCGAATGTCTCGCAGCTCTTCCAGACTGTCGCAGATGCTTGCAGCTCACCAGTACTCAGACAATTGGGTATAGGGTCTCAAAGGAAAGAAAGGGGATGCCGAGCGGTCAAGGAGCGGCAGTATGGAGAGTTTCGCAGATGGTCGACAACCAATCACACCTGCTACCTGCCATCTTAGCTTGTTAAGGGGGGCCAAGACTCGGCTTGTACATTGGTGGTATTTTGGACGTGTCGGAGCTGGGAATGTTTACTTAAGGAGGACTTCCACGTGAATTCGGGCGCCAGCTTTTCAGCAAAGACGTCTATTTCCTGCATGGTCTTGTCTCTCACTACTTTCTAAGGTGCTCACCTTCCTGGCCTCGGATATGAACATGGTCGAGATCGAGCTTGTTTGACAGGTATCGACACTTGACGCATACTCACAAAGTGCAGTACAATGTACATGATCGCCATGGTCCGGCCGTAATACGAATGCTTCATCCGCTAGTGAGTGCATATGCTGATTCTGGGTCTCTTTGGTCCCCTTCCGAGGTTGGTCGAGCATTACCGAAACGGGGTGTCCAATGTAAACCAGTCCGACCCACTGGAGGCAAAAAGGGAGCACAAGAGAAAGAACAACACCATTTCTCACTGCCACGACTACTACTACTGTATGTCCGAATTGACCAAGATGGGATTGCTGCCCGGGGAGATTGAAAGATGGCTAGTTTTAACTGCGGCTTGATCAGGTGGAGTGTACTGGATCACTGATAACTTCCTCGACCACTGGTTACTGGATCCCTTGGTGGGTGAACTCTCCGAGAACTGCAAGCAGGCCGGTCATTCGCCGAGCCGTAGTCTTTGAGATACGTCTTAAAGCTGGTTCTGGCTGCAGGCTACGAAGGTTTCGGATAATTTGTCCTAGTAAAGTCGTCGGCATCGCCGTCTCGGCGTAAAATGTACAAATCGACTGAATCATTGCAGGTTTTGGGCGTTCCGATCGTATAGTGCAGAAATGCCGAGCAAACAGAGCTTGTCTGAGACGTATCGCGAATTGTTTCGATGCTGTGTTGGAGGACTTTGAGGGAAAGCATCAAGCGCGGTTAGTGGCAGTCTTCGACTTATAGAGCGGTTCTTACGGACTTTCTCCGCCTTGCCGGGGTCTTGTGCAAGCAAACCAGTATAAGGCGGATCACTTGTCTCCCCAATCGGTTCAAAACACATTCCTGGGGCTCCAAATGCCCCCAAGCATTGAGATGAAGTGTCTGCCATGACAGTGAGTGGTCAGTGGGCAGCCCAGTAAGCCGTAAACTGCCCGAGGAATGCCGTAGGCGTTCCACCTCGATCTCTTGGCACTTCTATCTCTACTCTCTAGAGGCTGGGCGGTTTGGGATCAGAAACTCAGTAGCAAACTAGCAATAAAAGGCGGAATGATAGCCAGTAACTACCACTTTCACAATCCCTGGCGACTCTATGGCCTATGCAGATGACGCTACGCCGTCAACTGTCGTGCCCACTGCAGTACTGCGCAGCACCTATAACTTCAGCATTGGCAACGCCGTGAGAATGCAACTGCCACGCGACCGATTTGACTTTCTTCTAGACTTTCTGCTCGGAAATCTCGTGGCCGCCACGTTCTTCACCGCCCACCGCGTCAGCGTCGATAGGATGCAAGCCAACCGGTCGCTCCTGAAATTTCGTGGCTTGTCTCGGTGGCCGAGCTCGGCCAGACCTGCATATGCCCTTTGTGTATGGAAAATGGCCAGGCGATCCAGCAGTTCACCTGTCACATTGACTTACTGCAGGTCGACAAACCAAAGCTGTCTGGAGTCTGGACTGGTTCGAAACTCACAACCCTCCAGAGGACTAGACATTTTGGATGGATCAACTTCTGCTGTCGCCTATTTCAATTCTGCAGAGCGCGCGCATCCTTCCATCTTCCAAGAAAAAGTCAATACGAGAAAGTATGCGCCGCATGTGGGGTCTCTGAGAAAGCCCGATTCCCTGATGGCCCTAACCCAAATTTCAGTCTTCGGCAAAGCAGTGGCAAGTTCAACCTGATGAGTCGGTACTCGGTAACTAACTACCTAACTAGTAACTACTAACTAACTAGTAGTCTTACTACCTAAGTTCTCACCATACTGCTTGGGTAGATTCCGATCATTTTATCCGGCTGGATACGGTGATGCAAAGTCGAGAATAACACATCCACCATGATTAGTTGATTACTCCTCTGTTCCATTTCTTTCGTGTACTGTCTGAGGCGGCGGGCCGGACACCAATCCCGGTCCGGGAGTCCAGACAAGCTGCAGGAAACGTACGGGGCATTGATGTTTCATCGTGCATGAAAGAAGATGTGGCCTACGCGGAGATGTGCAGTTTCAGATTAGTAGCTTGAACCCTAACGATCCATACGCCCCGACACCTGTCACGCAGTCAGCAGGGATATTTACAAAGCTACTGCAGGAGTAAGTTATCAGGTAGCTTACCATGGGCGTCTGGTTGCTAGTGTTGGTGGCAGCCTCGGATGATCAAGTCAAGCTCTCTAGCATTGTCTAAATTCAGCATTTTCTCAGCTTCGACCGCCGCTCTCTTGAATTGATCCGGGATGCAACTTTCGCACGTCGGATCAGATCAAGCGTTTTCCATAACCTACCTACGACTGGGAGACGAGGCCGACCGTGTCGAGATAAGATATCTATCACTCTCTGATATAAAACAAATTCAATGCGTTACACTCAGCTTTGAGGTACACTTTGTGTTTTCGTTTTACTTCAGATCTGACAGGCTTGAGTGCCATGTGATACATGTACTACTACCTCTTTTGAAGACCTACCTAACTCTTCATACTTCCAGTTCACTTCAGTTCGGCCCGGGGCTGTTCCCTATCCAGCGACCTCAGCCGCTCGTTTAGGGGCAGATCGCCGAGAGCTTGCAGTAACCACACCCGCCCGACCTGATATAGTAGTTGATGACCTGATGTCTTAGTACTTGATACTGGTAACTATTAAATACTAACAAAGCTTGCCCAGGTTGTACAAGTTGCGAGATTGATATCCTTGGAATAGGACCGATGGCTGGTCATCCCGGATTCGGATTTTGTGACTTTGAAGGCGTTCTCCTCGCGGCAAGATGGCTTTCGATCATTGCCGGCGTGTAGCTACATCAAGTCACTGCGCAAGATTGGCTGTCTTGTTATCCCACATTGGGCAGAACAGCCAGGTTGCCAGACACCCTGGCAAGCAATCTTGATATGATTGATTCGAGATCCAGCCCTTCAACTTCCTCAAATAAGTCAGCGCGAAGAGGAGAACAGACGGAAATTGAAACTAGAATAGAGTCAGCATCTCCACTTGCCTCTTCGAAGGAAATGAACGCTTACGACGAGTTTAGTGATAGCAGCAGAGAAACTCTTTACACTGGGTCACGGTGAAACTACTTCTGTTCACGAGGCGATGCACCAGCCTCGGCACTTCAATCATCAGAAAATGGAGAGATAGACGACAAGGCCATTCCAATACCAGCACGCCATAAGTCTCGTAGAGCTTGGTATATCGAAGTACATGAATCATGTCGATGGTTTCAATGAGAAATTAGAGCAAAGAGCTTCTCAGGTGGCCATCTGCTCGCGGTAATAACCGCGTGAAGGGTTGCCCTGTCACGGGACACTCGCTCTTGCCTCAATATCACATCGCACCATAACCCCGCTCTCGATCAACTGCCTTCATGTATATTTTCTCATATTTACTTCCAACTTCGAGCCCTCTCTATCTTCGAATTGCTGTTTCCTCTGCACCATGAAGTCCTCTGATCCAAACACACTGGCGGAAGACGCCGAGGAAGAACCATCGGAGCCACTTCCTGGGACTCAGGCAGGAAATTCAAAGCCACCTCTCATGCAGCGGCCAAAGAGCTCGGTCGTAGATATGACTGGCTTTTCCTTCGCAAAACCATCGGTCCAACAGAAAGGCTTTGCACTGAAGCCGATTCCTCGCTCGGCCTATCACCACAATATGCCAGCTCGAGGCAACGCTAAGCCACAACGTGAAGTCAGCAAGATCATATCATCTCAAACCCAGTGAGTGTATTCTGTCTTGCTGGCAGTAAGAATTTGGCAGTCGTCTGACCAGTCTTCTAAGGGAGTCACCTTTCTCTCGCAGTAGCCCTGTCCGGCAAGACATGCAGCATCCCCTTCAGGATGGCAGTCCGTGTCCTCAGCCAAAGAGCTCATTCCCAACACATACAACATTTCCCGAAGCTCGAGTATCTCCCGAGCTTGCTGAGATAGTCATGCTGTCGGATCAAGAGCATGGGGATTCCACCGGCAACACCGAAGCTGTTGGTCAGGTACTGGACGTTGACACAGTTCCGTCAATGCAGACGAGACACGGGAGTAGCATCATGGTATGTGCAATCTAAACCGCAGCGTCTCATATTCTGACAAGAAGAAGACCAAAATACCCTCAAACAACGACACTCGCGCCGCTCGCGGGCACTTTCTCAAAAAAGCGGCGACACAGACGCCGTCTCTCGCTAAGGTGTTGAAATCGAAAGATGAAAATCGAGTCTCCAAGACCCGGCTCGAGAATCGGAAAGCTGCACCTCGACGTCAAGGGAGATCCAACTCGAGCAACAAGACGGACGTTGTCTCGTATAGTGAAGAAACATTGTTCGAGATGCTCATAAGAAGAATGAGGCAACGGGAGGAAAACGAAATAGAAATTTCCAACAGCCAACGTCGAATCGAGGCACAGAACAAAGAACTCATGGTCGAGAGAGAAACGTTGCACCATCGTCTAGAGGAGACGCAACTGGCCGTGGAGAAGAAGCAGGTCGAAGTTGATAAAGCGCAAAGCTGTCTCAAAGACTGGAAGCTTAAAATCAGAAAATTGAAACAAGTCATTGACGAACTGGGACGAGATTACGAGCTACTGCGTGAGGATCATGAGCGATGCAAGGAGACGGCCGCTGATCTGAAGCAGGAGAAAAACAATCTCTTTCAAGGGATCAACGAGATGAGGCTCGCTATCAGTCAGATTGAAACGGTTACCGACCGACAGCGTGAGAAGATTGCAGAAGAAGACCAACAGATTGCCCTGTTGGAGCAGGCTCTGTCACTGGCACAAGAGCAGATTGATTGTAACAAAACGGATCTTCTGACTGAGAGAAATCGCAATTTGAGGCTGGAATCGTTCATCCAGAATCACGCTCTTTCTCAGACCAAGCAACTGAGACAAATCGAAGAGCATCAGGTGAAGGCAATGCAACAGCTCGAGATCATGCTCAAGGCAATTGCCACCAACGGACGCGGCTTCAAGGATGAAATCCTCACAGCATTCAACAGCGCCCTCGGCCAGGTTCATGATTCCACTCAGACTCTTAGCGAGAGAATTGCTGATGAAAAGGCTGAAATTCATAATTATGCGGAGATCACTCGAGACATGACATCTCAGTAAGCGACACTATCACGGAAGAGAAAAGCAAAACTAACTGATCGTGTTTAGAGTCGAAAAGATTATATCATGCCTTGCCGATGGAATTGAAAGTAATAATGAAATTAGCTCTCGCATTCTCACTGACGTTCAAGAAAGTTTGCAAACGATCAAGGCGCAACTTGTTGGTCCAGAGTCAGAAATTTTTCAGCAGCTTACCAGCTGTCGCTCGGAATATGGGTCACTCAAGGAAGAAATATGTGCAGTTGACCCTGTGCTCAACAACATGAACACTTTCCTGGATGCCGTGTCTCGCTCCAACGACACTCTTGCACTTCGATTCCAAGAGTTCGACAGTAAATTGGAAGAAGTGAAGGCTTCAGTTACAGGCCATGAGAGGGATCATAAGCTGGCGGGAAGGATCGCCAAAGATGCGAGCCTGAAGATTCAGATCGAAGCATTATCATCGGCAGCTGAAAGTCTCAAGGAGTTGAACCGAAATAAAGACGTTAATATTGTGAAACTGCAAACGTCGCTTACCGAAGCGGAACAGAAATTGAAACTTTCGGAGGCTCGCGTGCATGACTTGCAGACTGAGCAGACAGCCTTGAGAGGCACCATTGAATTGGAGGTGCAGCAGGTCCGGCACGACATGACCGCTGAACACAACCTTACCCAGAAGAAGTCGGAGGACCGATTTAGGCGAGAGTTACTGGCTCTTGAGGAAGAGATGGAAAACAATTTAGAAGAGGCGGAGCTGACAGTGACTGAGCTGCGTGAGGTAAAAGATGCTCTGGTAAGCTAGGTACCCTGATATGACATGCGAAATAAAGCTGTTGCTAATGGAACAGAAGGCCCAAGCCATGCAGTCACTGAATGACCATAGGGCTGAGCGCCAGGTTGAGGTACGTTTTATGTTTGAATTGAAGGACCAGAACTAATAAGCAACAGGAACAGGCAAAGAACCAGCAGATTGAAGAACTCACTCAACTCTGCGCTGAGCGCACAGCTCAAATTGAAGCTCAGAAGGCCGAGATAAAGAAGTATCAAGTGGCTGAAGCAGACTCGTGCCGTGAAAGAAACGACCTCCAAGAGCAATTAAGACAGGCGCAGAAAAGTTTTCACGAGCGTGAGCAAGCCATGCGATCTCAGGGAAATAAACCAGGGCATGTAGAAGACAGTCCGGCAGGAATAGTTCCATTCTCCCAACTGAACAATCAGTTCTCGCCGATACGAAATGAATTCGACGAGTCTGCGGACTTTGCGATGTTGTTCATGTCTGACGAGTTCTTGCTGTCTGCACCTGGTCATCAGACGAATAAAGAGAACGAAAAAGATGCTGCTCGTGCCGTTGATCCTCGAGATTGCAACGAGAACGACAATTCTGTCCGAGGTGAGGAAGTAGACGCCTCGAAAGTGTTCGACATACCTCAGGATACGGATTCAGACCTTCAACGAGCGAACAAGAAGCGCAAGACAGTTGACTTTGTGCAGAGTCAAAAGCAAAGCACTGGGAAATTGAGCGAGCCAGCTGCCACGGAGACTAAGCCCGCTCAAGGCGGCAAACAAGATACCCAAGCACCAGTGGTTAATGCCGCTCAGCCGCCGGCCAAAGTCACCAAACATGCGACTAAGTGGACGTACAGTCGAATTCGGGCTTTGGAGACAGAGATGCAACAAGGACAGCCCTCGACGTCCGGCCGAGCGACGTCATCTGCGCACCGTCCAGGCGTAAGAGGCCTTGTCTCAGCCTCGAGCAATCCAGAAGCGGAAAGTCGTGCCAGCGGTCGTGGCCGGGGAAAGCGACGTTCCAGAGGTTAGTTGGAGTTTTTGGATCACTGCCGGACTGGTCTTGCTAAGTACCCCTCTGCCGCTCAACACATACAGGCGACCGCTATAATGCACGATTTAATCAGGAGCGCGGAGCAGGGTAGTTCTTTGCGAGTCCACCTGCAAGCAGCAGCTCTTAGTTTAAGCATTCCAGTTTGACCTTACCTAAGAACATAGCCATCTGGCTTGTTCTGTCGATGCGAGAGAAAGAAGAAACAATAGCCACGCATGCGACACACGTGCAGCATCTCATATTCGTGTTCGGAAGAGGGTTGTCGAGCGACGGCGCTCACCGCCTCTCAAATTCATGTAGCCTACATGTTATCATGCGCAATTGAAACAGCAGACTGTGAACCTCACAAGGACAGAACCTCCAAAAGCGGGATATCAAGTGGTATTTTTCGAACTTCAAAGCCCATATTCGCGATGCTTGTAACGCCGAGGGAAAAGAAAAAAATTCCAAGAGAAGTGAAGCGATACCAGGGCTGGGCTCTCGGCTCACTTTGCGGATAGTATTGTACATGTTTGAGCACTCAACTCATTAGTCCTTGCCATTCTCAACCAGCACGTATCATGGACATGCTCGGAAAGCTCGTAAAGCGGGATCAAGGTCTTGTATAGATCCAGAGAGAAGGTGGACGTATTCGAGTGGGATCTGATGCCTCCAGTCCATCGCGCGGTCCGTCAAAGACTTGGATGCTGGTCCGGGAAAGAAAAAGATGATCGGCATGATAATGGTAGGAGGTATAACGGAGAATCAGAAGAGCGGTCGAGTTTATTTCGCCTTTCCACCCTTGGTCGCCTCGAGGAAAAGCACCTTCTTCTTGACGACAGGGTCGTACTTGAGCATGGATAGCGGTCGATGCGTACGGGGCCGGATCATGGTGCGGTAGAAGCCCGTCATGGCCATGGAGATCAACCGAACGGTGATAGTTCGGGACTTTGCTATTCCAGTGAAAAGGAAGTTAGCATTGTAGGGAGAATCACGGCGGCCGCAACGACCCAGGTGATGGCCGCTTGCTCGTTTTGCGATGTGAAGCTAGCTGAGCCGACGCTGTGTCATAGAAGACCGCCTGCATTGGCGCGCACAGAGCCAGCAGTCCTTCAGCGTAGGAAGACTTTTTTACCCACCTTTCTTCGCCATTGTGACCGGAGTTTGCCAACGGAGTAATCGGGCGGTGATCCAACAACTTTTCGATGTCGCGGCCACGGACACGGACAAATTCATCATCCTCCGGCCAGAAGCCGGAGGGTATCACGTGATATGTCCTGCTGAGTCAGCCAGGCATGCCGACCTAGTCCCCCCGTCCCCCGAGTCCCGTCCGACCGACTCCAGCCTGGAGGTCACCCATACTCCCATAGTCATACTTCTGTACTATAGGTAGTGGTACCACTGCCAGTGCCTGCATTAATGGAGATAGCCCGAGTGACAAGACTGGAGTGCCGATGGATGCCCTGGCTGTGCCGTCCACTTTGACACTTTGACGACTCCAGCTCGGTAGCTGACAACCTGCCTGCAGCTCCATCCGGACGTCGATTGAAAGGCGAAGTCTCTTTCGCCGGGTTGTTTGATTCTAGAGAAACAAATTGAGCTTGATGCTGTCAGACCCATAGCAGACAGAAGTGCTGGAAACTTTTTTGCCTTGACATGGTCGAGTTTATCCAGATCAAGCGATATGCCGGCCAAGGTGGCTGGATCTTGCATGACAAACTACTACCTGTTGACTGTTGATTCCTCAAGGATTACCATGCGTCTTTGGGCGCATCAGTAGGACCGGTCTCATGTACAGTATGCCAGGCAAAGCGCCGGGCAACAAGCAGAAGTATCCGGCGAAGCACACCGGTGATGGTGCAGACTGCAGATATGTACGGTCTGCATGAATGTAGCCATGTGCTATATGACTGCATACCTTATGACAGGCAGTGGCACCGCAGGCCCCTGTCCATCAAGTCTCGCTTAAGCATGCTGAATGCAATCCTTCCGATCCTCAGCACTTCGTGGATGCAATCGGGTGTCAACGGTCCGGCCTGGGCTTAAGTCGAGCTGTGACGACGATCACTCCTCGTCCACCGTTACGTTCCCGTACACCATCCCGTACACCATTTTACGCGTACAATTTATGTTCCTCATCATCTCACCTGCCTGAGTGGTAGGTAGGAGATGATGGTTTGTCAAACGACAGGTCGGGGCAATCAACAAGCTTGATCGGATCACCGAAGTGGCCGACAGTTCACAACCTTGGACCCTTGATTGGCCGAGACAAGAGGTTGCATCGGTTAAGCTTGTCTGACAACACTAGTCCATAAGAGGTTAGATCATGGCTCCCTCTTCCCCACGAGCTAAGCTTCTTTAGGCTTGTCGTACTCGCGTGGATCCTACTGTACGTCGGGCAGGAGAAGGTCAATTAGAAGTGTGGAGGAACTTAGAAAGTGTTTGTTGTTTGAGACTCAAATACTGGTAAGAATGCTTGCGACTGTACTTTTTGATCTCTGACCTGCTTGACCATCGACGGACTTGGTGTTTCCGTCACTGTTCAATCTGCAGATCATGGCATGATCTCCACCAACCCCACAGTGCACGGCCAATGCAGATATGGAGATTGACCAACAAGGACTTCACTCATGCTGACCAGTAAGTTAGTCAATTTGGATCTCGGAAAAATCTTGCTGCTATGGATCTTGACTCCAAGGAACCAAAGCCCAAGCTCGTATGTGGCTATGCCTCCACAACCGGGTCAGACGCCCCGAGCGGAGGTTTCATCAGGGCGAAAACGCTCAATTATCTTCCGATCTTACCTCGCACGTGGGTCTCCTGAGTCTGACCCATTTGACATGTGTTATGACCTATCCGAGCTAATGCAACTCGCTTCAGGGGAATCACGGCGATTGTCTTGCAAGGCCACATCGGGCGTTCGGGAATCCATAGGATTCAAGTCAGCTCCGCCGACCAGATCACCGGACCAGCAGATCTGTCCAGCAAGATAAATAGCAGATTTTCTCCGACCTCGCATCACATTTCTCATATTTAGCACCACGCGAGTTGAAGGTACTCCGTTGACTTTGCCATGGCGATCAAATTCTCGGCCCTCGCAGCCTCTCTAGCTCTGGTTGCTCCTGCTCTGGCGCAGAGTGTCAATGGTGCAGATTATAATCATCCAACGGCTGGACCTCCAGCAAGCTTTTTTGCGGCCTCCTCCACTGTTCCCGTTGCAGCCCTCAAGAGCGCTGCTGCCAAGGCCAGTGTTGCGGCCAAGGACTCGACTTATCCTGTGAACGGTGATAGTGGTGCTGCGAAAAGTACAATTCACGGTGACTGGAGTGGCTTCAGTGAGGTACGGAGCTCCTGGATCAAATGAGATTGTCTCTGCGGAGACTGCCAATGACTTCACCACCGCTGACTTGTGTTAGGGTGCTGCTTTTGTCTGGGTGGCTGATATGGATGTGGACTGTGACGGTCTCGACTACAAATGCAAGGTGTGTTTGCCACTGGCTCCTGTTCAGCATTCATTACGGTGTATTAACAATTTACGTCCCTCGCACATGCTGACATCTCTTCGTTTGTTTTTAAATCTAGGGAAATCCCGATGGTCAGCCCGGCACCAATTTTGGTGCTCTGGCTGCCTACGAGGTACCTTTTATTGTCATTCCCGATAAGTTTGCCACTACCTACCAGAGCGTTCTTCCTGGAAACAACGTCGGTGCAGTCATCTGGTATGTTTGATCACTCTGAAGTGGATAGAAGGGAGGAAATGAGTTCTGCAATGCTGACAATCACTCACGCATTTTGGCAGTAACGGCAAGATGTTCTACGGCATCTTCGGCGATACCGATGGCGACACACCTCAAGTGATCGGAGAAGCTTCGTGGCTGATGGCACGTACCTGTTTCCCCAACGATGACCTGAATGGAAACAGTGGACACGGCGCTGTTGATGTGACTTGTATGTTGGCTGTGATCACATCTCCCTCACTCACGCGTTCCTTTTTGTTTCAACCCATATACTGACCAGTCATTGAAGATATCATGTTCACTGGGAAGGATGCCGTTCTGCCCAGCAGCGCACTAAACAACAACTATATCACCAACTTTAGCACCCTCCGGTCCATTGGAGATCGGCTTGTTACGGCTTTGGCTAAGAACCTCAACCTCATCTCGGGTGGTGGGACACCCACCACTTTAACCACCACAACTTCCACTTCGGGAAGCAGTCCAACCGGAACGACCTGCGAGTGGGCTGGCCATTGCGAGGGTAAGTCCCAGCTAATCAAAGAACCCGATGAGTGTCAAGTCGCTCACCAATCACCTGCTAATACACGGACAATTTACAGGGAGTTCCTGCTCTTCTAATAACGATTGCTCCGACGTCTTGGTCTGCAAGAGTGGGAAATGTACATCGGATCCTTCGGTGGTGACTTGCGATTGGGCGGGACATTGCGCTGGTAATTGAGCCTGTCCCCTTCTTTCCGTCGATCTTAATCTCTGATTCCCCGTCTTCGATTTCGAGAGCTGGTATGACTAACACTGACTTGAATAGGTGCTCCTTGCTCGTCGTACAATGACTGCTCTGGTACTCTGGTCTGTAAGAGCGGTGTGTGTTCTAGCTCTTGAAGAGTCTGAGAGATGGGGTACCCGAGAGGTTGGGAATGCACTAGGTGGCCAATGTCAAAATCTGTGATCGGTTGGGTGTTTTTTTGGGGGGGAAGATTGGCTGCGCAAGAATGACTTGGAAAGCACATAATTCCGGCTTCGTATTCATTATCCACTTTTCTGACAGTGCAAACTGCTGCACCAGATCTGCGTTTGATATGTCCGAGGAATCCAATGTCTTCATTGAAGTGAATCATCACAAGAGCATCATCGAGTCGTGAGGAGTTACTAGCCTTGCGAATCAGGTTACCGGCCACCGGAATGAGATGCTTCAATTTGAACGAAAACCCCCTTTGTTTAATGCAGTGAGCGTCGGGTTTCTTTCCAATCACTTTGCGAGCCTCGACTCTGTGATAGTGATCACATGGAATCCAAGGGACATGTTGCTGACATTGATATCAGAGACCCATGCATACGTGTTTCCATCTCCGTGCGTAAATGAATACAGTCATAAGTCCAAATTTCCAGCAGACTTATGCCCATGACACAACACGGAAGTACCACCCAGCGGAAACGGAGCTGCTTTTACATGAGGTTCAAGTACTTTACTTACTTAAAGATGACCTGGTAAATAGACAGAATCTCGGGCTCCCAAATCAGAAGCATTTCCGCCCTTGTTGGAATCAGTAATCAACCATCACGGCGACTCGGCCGCGCTGGAAGAAATACATATTCATACATAGCATATAGACACGATATGCGAGTCCACATCCAGCGCCCAAGGGAGTCACCTGACCTGAACGACCTGAATAGCGCACTGAACATTTCTATTTCTGATTTGAAACAAATGTTTGGAGCCAGACCCAGACGGGGAAGGTTCATCCGTGCACGGGAATGATGTATTCATGGTCAGTGAAACTGGATGCTCGAAACGGGCGGCTCTGTCGGGGACCCCTTGATTCTAAATTAAACTCAGTACAATCGAGACCCTGCTACCTATATGATCGAATGACCCTGGGTGGGAGTGTGGGGGAGTGGATGCGATGAGGCTCTTTGGGATGTGGGGGAGATTCATGGTTAGTTACTTACTAATAGGTAAGTTAACTAGGTAGGTACCTGGTTTGAACTTAGTTACCTCCAACTGTAGGTGCCAGATCATCTGACGGACAATCCATCCAACTAATCCAGGAACTGTTACACACCCTGTAGGTATGTACTACTGTAGGAGCGTAGTCAATACTGTACTGATGTACTTCTACAGTATAAAATCCTCCTTTGCTCATACGAGCTTGAAGCAGTTTGCTCGCTTACAGGCCCTTCATCTCGCTCTCTGCTGCCGCTGCCGCCGCCGATGCTGCTACTATTTCAAACTCTGGCCTGAACCCTTTTCCGTAATTAGCAACAACCGCCGTACGGTACAGCAGTTCATCAGATGATTCAGATGACTCGACTCGAAACACAACAGCCGCCCCCAAATAGTACAGAGGAACCGAGAGAGGGGGGGAAAAAGACAAAAGTGAATCAATGCATACAACAGTACAACTCTTCCTCCTCTGAGGCCCTCGCTACACTCTACACTTTTGTAAACTATTCAAACTCAAACCACTGTTTAATTGCAATCTGCAAACTGCAACCGAGGACTAATTCAGGAGCGTAAATACCGGTAATTGAGGTAGGAGTGTGGGTAACTGGGTATTATAACCTGTTTAAGCCTAGTCGCTCAGCCAAGTAGTACGCCTTGTCGAAACACCGCCACACTCTCTCTCTCTTGTACTTTGTACAAAATTAAACCCTAAATTAGTAGTCCTTCGAGTTTAGTGGTGACTTTGTCACAACTGAGTCCTGACCATTATGATGTAGTAGGTCAACTGACATGACTTTCACACATAAGATGTGTCTACGGGAACATCTATTTTGAGCACTCGCTACTGTGTCAAACAAAGGTCCAGCATGGAAACATCACTCAGCTTTACTAGCCAAGTAATCGAGAAGATACCTACTTCCTGCGATCAGAAGGAAATGATCTTCTCCGATACAAATGTCTTGACGACCCAACGCTCCGTAATTCCTGCGATGAATTGTACTCAATCTCTCGAATGAATATTATGAACCAACTATACCCACGAAGTCTTAGACTCGGACGCACCTAGTGGGCCTCTCTTTCCCCCACTTTCAAAGCGCTGCGATCATGTCTGTCGAAGTCCGTGCCCGGCAGAGGAACCCCTCTACATGGTACTTACATAGAGCTACCTCCTGCATACCTCGTCAAGTACCTAGGACCCCGCTTCCGTGAGTCAGACCGGGAATATCTCCACCTGCGTAGGTGCGTAATTCCTCCGTGTATGTAGGTGTATGTAGTTGTCCACTGCAGGCACCAGCGGGACTGGACTTTTATCATGCAGATCGGTCGGGGTCTCGAATCGAGGTTTGATGCTGACGATCGGGATATCTTGGTGGGGTACCTCCTTCGGTACCTATGTAGCAACTCATGACTCAAATACTACTAGTAGTAGGTAGTAGGTACTCTCGAGTTCGGGATACCACGCCCGGCAGGTAGGGTGATGGTCTGGAAGTCGGTCCTTGACATTACAGACAGGCATTGACATGAAAAATCACCATTCTCGTTCTCTGTATTGAGTGCATGCCTATGGACTCTGATCGTGTTGATCCGAGAGCTTTCGGCTGGCAATCCAATGGCATGGTAGTTGGTAACTTGGTAGTGGTAACTACTAGGTAGGCAGGCAGATGTGCGGGTCTATACTTGTGTGTCCCCGGCCGACCATGCTGTCTACCTCATGTACAATTGTACATGATTGCAGGGGCTCTGCGTATCTAGCCACTGGCCCCGCTTTTTGTACAGAATATAGATGGACATTCAGATCTGCAAACCAAACGAGTGTCATTGCATTTATCATGATTCGGTATATCTAGATTACCAAACAAAGATTGACGACCTAGGTACTCATCATCGGCATACTGCATCGTAAATCGCATCCATCTGGATCATGACACAAGAAATTCATAAAATTGGCAATGTCCAATAAAAAGACAAAAAAGCTCGCCAAGTCATGCAGGTTGAGCTGCACGCTTTCTTCCCTTCCGGTGTGAGTCATCCAATGTCCAATCAAGGGACAGAATGGACGAGGAAAATCCACACCACTCAAGAAGAAGAGGAAGAAGAAGAAGCAGTAAATCGGATTGGAAAATCAAGAATCGGAGGATAACGCAAGTGTTTCCTGTGGTCTTTGATTGGTTGCGACTCGACTCTTCTGCATTGACATGCTGGCAGCGTACAAGTGCCCAGAGATGGTCGAGTCGTAGAGCCAATAAGCCAATGTCAATGGTCGTCACTTCAGATTGAGAAGCTAAATTGACCGTTCAGTCGTGCAAGATCTTGCTTGCATGGAGACAAAATTTGAGCAGATGCGTATTCATAGAATATCATCTCTCTCTCTCTCTCTCCTCGACTAAAGAAGAACTGAACTGTACTGAGGTGAAGGGGCGGGGCGGAAAAAGGCTGCATCCCAGTGCGCCATTCAGACGTAGTTCTGTGTAGGGGGGGGGAAGTTGGTCCTCGGCTCTTCTTCCTCTCTGGCTCTCTTCTGTCGAGCCAAGTCGAGCTCACGAGGTGACCGGTTCGCAATCCATGCGAGAAGCATAGTCTTTATCCTCTCCGTGAGAGAATGAGGCTTTGTGAAATCCGCAGAGTGTTTGGACGAGTTAGGCATGGCGTTTCCCTCTCAACCGCATACTGTGGGTTGACCAGGATTGGATCCCTGTTCAGCGGTAGTAGTCGGAGCGTCGCCGAACGTGTTTCCCTTCATAGTGACGCTCCACCCGATCCTGCTGATCCGCCTCATACAGCGAGCCTCGGCTGTGGGAGCTGCGGTTGGGTGAGGTATGCGGGGACGGGTAGACGACGACTCGGGGCTTGTTGTGAGATGGGGACCTCTCGATGATGCGCGTGCTGGACGAGGGCCGAGGGGACTCGGCCTGTTCGCGTGAGCGAGGTTGGCGATGTTCAATCACCAGATCGGTACGTCGCGGGGGGACTTGATAGGTTGCATCGTAGGATTCCCGAATGGAGGTGGACCGACGAGGCGAGGGAGAAGGAGGTGTGACGGGCGGCTTGACATGCGTCGCCCGGCCCCGACGCGGTGACGACAGACGAAGTCCATTGGCGATGTTGTCGAGCAATCTGCGAGCATACGGATTGGCATGAAGTTGTTTGACGCGCATGGTCTTGCCATTCTCCCGATCCACCGCCGAAAAGGTCTTGCCATCCACGCTATAGAGATACTTGTGAACGTCCCGAGCCAGCAAATGGCCTCGCTCACACAAGGTATCCTGCTTGAGCTCGAGGGCCAGGTTGCAGGGCTTGCAATGTTTCACATGACGATCAAACTCCTCGACGACGAGTCTCTCGTCGTCGTGGAGGTCGCGCACCACGATGGGCGGCTCGGCACTCTCGATGGCAGCCGGCATCGTGGAATCGGTCTTGGAACGGCCGATCCGGAAGAATCGTCGGGTCAAACTGCGGTGGGAATCGTCACGAGAGGCACCGGGCTCGGGGGAGTTCTGCTGGGGGCGTTTGGCCGACAGGGTGGCGGTTTGAAACAGGAGGATCACACGAGAGAGAGGTGGGAAGAGTATGAAGGAGGAAGAGAGTCAGATGATGATAGCGGTGGACCACCGCCGAGGAGTATGGACAGTAGTTAGAGGTAGATGGGTGGAAGAATGGACAGAGTACCAGTCTAATAGCGGGTAGTCAACTATTTGGATGGTCTGCAAAGTGCAAAGTGATGTTGTGTTGTCTGGAAGTGAAGACAGTGTAGAAAGTCTAGTGAGGTGGAGGGGGACAGTGGCAGTCTTATATTTTTTTTTGTTTCAGTCACGATGCCCGCATGAGCCACACTGGTCTGTTTAGTAACTTATACTCAGGTACTCTCTTCCGACGAGAGAGAGACTACTGGTACCTTGGCACCTCACTGTCGTGAGAGTCTACATCCACTTTGCGGCTGTCAGTCTGGTGGGGTCATAGCGTCGACGGGAGCCTGTTCGCCTTGTGGACACCAGTGGGAAGTCGAGTGGACTGTGGAGTGTCTTAGTGAGTTCCCTCGACGATCCACTGATCTTACGGTTTAGTGTTTACTGTTGACTGTGGACTGGGTTGAAGGTAGTGGTCAATTGGGGCGCTGCACCAGAGCGTCTACTGCGAGTCAGATCATGTCGCAGACTTCTGACGGTCTTCCTTTCTCCGATCTATACCACCATCGAGGTAACTGTACTGCCTAGTGCAGACTCCGACTCTCAGTCCTCGTCTACTGTTCTACTCCTCTAGTCTTCTCTGCCTGAATGGAATCCCTCTACTGGGGCCAAAGTCACCGTTAGAGGTCCCCCGACCCCCAAAACGGAAACAAACAGATAAAAATAAGATCGCTCCAGAATGACCGTCTCCCGGAATCCACTTCAGCAGTGCGAGTCGAATGACCGTGCCAATCTGGATCGCCATGGTAAGGCTCCATGAGGTCACTCGTCGACTTGCGCTCGTGAACGAGTGCACTAGTCCACTAGTGCACTAGTGAAAGGGGATGGGTGTGGCTCAGTTGACACCGCCATGTCAGACCAACTCGATCCCCTGATGAGAAGCGCGTCACACACTCTCTCTGGCATCCCAACTTCCGGATGACTCGTCGGTCAGGAACGGTCTGCGAGACGAGCCGTGCCTGGCCCGGGGAGTGCACTCGGTAACGGTATTTCACCCGCCCAGACCCCAGAGTGACCCGAGAGCACGTGTCGTCCCGCATGGATGCGGATGTCACACAGGACTCGTGGAGGAACCGCTGCATCTCCTGCGTACAGGCGTACAGTACCACTACCCCGGGGGGGGGGTGGTAATCATGGTATCACCCTAGAAAGATTACCAGCGGAGTGGGTCAGCATCCTCCTGTTCCTCCGCCTTTTCCCTCTTCAGCCTCCTCGTCACCGCAGGAACGTGAACCTCCCACGGTGAATTGAGTCAATTGACTACTCTCGTTCCCTGTCGACCTGTGGCTGAATGCCTGCTCGTATCGTCGTGTGGGGCTGCAGTTCAAGTCCCGAGATAGACGCACCCAGTGCTACACTTGAGTACACTAACACTCAGTAGTACTCCCCAATCCCCATCCGACTCCAAGAGTGAAGAGTCACGGTACAAAGTCCACTAGTCCTATTTGGGTGTCCGGCCCTGAACTCTCTCTCTCTCTCTGGGCGTGTGGCTGCTCTCCCGCTGCTACTGTGTGCATCCCATCTTCCCAACCAGGAGGTTGAAGACTGATCCTGAATAAGTGTGGGCGGTGGACTCGGTGGAGTCTTCACTCTGATTCTTCCCATCCATGCGAGTATGGAACTTGCCGAGCGTTGAGTTCCTCGACGACTCCATCGCCCCGCGGTGATCATGAAACACGCCCAAAGACCTGTCTCCTCCCCGCCACGGGTTGGCCCAGTTCTGACCCCGATCAAGTGCCCCGCTTGCCGCTGTTGACCTCGTCTGCCCAGTTCCCGGAGGACCAGCGACGAGGAACGATGAGCGTCGATCTCTCATCAAACTGTAAGACACAGGTCAATGCTCACATTGATCCCTTTGCCGACCAGGGTCTCTTCTAGTACAGGGCATTCTCCCTGAGCACTGACCGAGAGGTGGATCATGTATTCCCAGAATATCCTCATCGACCGCTTAGGTTGGAAGCCAATGCCCGCCTTTCCGACCCCAATCCCGACAGACTAGTCGGGACTCGTGCGGTACCACATCCAGCGTGTTCTATTATTTGACTGCCAACTTTCTCGTCAGGATCACGCCCTCCTCCTAGTCCTACAACGATTCTCCCTCTCAGCCGCAAGCCACAGTTGCCCTGGTCGTGTCTAGACTCGAGACTGCGTTGCTCCGCCCCAGCCACAGGGTGTGCTTATCAAGGCCCGTGATTCGCGCCTCAAGCCCGGCCTGAGCCACGGGGCTGGGCCCCTTCCTGCCAGTCTGTCATCTCCGACTGACAATCATACACTGTCCCCCTTTTCCCTTCCCTTCTCCAAAGTGCAACTTCTCTCCTCGGTCTGCGTCCTTCCGTCAAGTCGAGCTAACTGTTCCTTTGCGACGAACAGATGATAATGCAGGGAGAGACTCCTGTAGGCAAAGTCATCCCCATGAGTCGTACTCGGTGATCTCATGCTCCCAAAGCTGTCGTCGTGGTATCGTACCCCTCCCTGGTGGTGACTCGTGAGTCTGCCTGCCAGGCCCCCCGCGCTGGAGTCTCATCACTGCACCCTACAGGGCACATTGCATAGCAGCCTAGAGCAGAGACAGGCAGCTTCCCATCATCATCGGGACTGTGAAACTCATTACAGCTGTCCACTCGTCGGGGCCTGCCCGGTCAGTCTCTCGCGCATGCGGTTCTAGGTCTCGTCGCCACAACCCCCTGGTGCTTGGTCTTGCTAGACTTCTAGCTCATTGTCTCCTCGTGATACTCAACGAGGTGTTCCACGGCTGGGTCGCCGGCTCCCCCTACTCGACAATTGACACAGTATCCGGCATCTTGCCCGCCGCTACAGCCCAAAGCATCCCAGCTTGATCAGCTCAGAACCTGAGTCGGTACTTGGCTATGGCCATCAACCAGCCCTGCCGGGCTAGCTCAATCGGTAGAGCGTGAGACTCTTAATCTCAAGGTTGCGGGTTCGACCCCCGCGTTCGGCTATTCCTACAATCAAACCTGAGATACCTTCTTTTTGGAAAACATTTTGGATCGAACCCGTAAAACAATAAAATGCCTTCATGGTCCATGATTCTGCTTCGCCCCTTAACCAGCCCTGCCGGGCTAGCTCAATCGGTAGAGCGTGAGACTCTTAATCTCAAGGTTGCGGGTTCGACCCCCGCGTTCGGCTATTCCTACAAACAAAACCTGAGATCCCTCTTTTTGCACTTGATGCATTTTTCTTTTACATTTACGGGTGCTCCGGTCTCGATACTTCGAGGTGATGCGGCAGTCGTAAACAGGACAATACCCACGTGCGGCCGGCAACGTGCATGTAACTTGCTAGGGCGAGTTCGGCCCGGTCGTAGGTATACGTCGAATAAGCTTTCAGCATCCAGGTGCCCCATCATCCAGCTTTTTGTGTATTCATCCGGAACATTTATCAATGGAACCACTCATACGGTGCCTCATTATCACGTACATGACGGTTCTCCCGAGTTCCTGCGGCTGGCGTTTGACATGCAGGTCGAGGCGCAGGGCGACTCGCGCTATTCTCAATTCGGCTTCAGGAGGCTGTGCAACCCTGCAATGCATCACACAAAAGTAAACGGGGTACATGTCCTTTCAAGCCACTGGACTTTGTTCAAGGACACTTAACCGTGTCATCCTGCATCAGCGCACCCAATGACTCGATTATACCGTCATGGTGATGGTGAATGGCGGTTGCTGCGGATCTTCGCTCGCATGGGACTGTATTGGTCCTTGCCTTGCACGTGGTTTCGTGTGACTTCAAATCATGTCCGGATGAGGCGTCATTCCCACTTATTAAACACTCGATATACCATTCATCTAATGGGTGGATGTCGATCGTCTAGTTCGAGTCATTGTATACCCCCGGCGCCAGTGTCGCCTCCCTCTTGACTGGAGTTGGCGCCTATGCGACCGTACTCGCCACATTCAAGGGGTGAGCATGACTGAGGTGAGTTCCAAGATCACAAATAGGTGTCTATTGATTCGATATGTCTAGCCGCCGCGTTAGATGCCATTCGTCTGACACTACCGCTTCCACTTGTGATGTACAAGGACATCCTCGCGTGTCTCTTATCTGTCTACCTGCATCCACGGAGGTCAACTATGGCTCGGGATACAGAACCGCGCATCACCCCGTCATGTGCCAATGCATACACCTGCGTCCATCCTTGAGGTTGAGCTGTATTAATCAGACGGGTGCGATGCTAGATCGCCCCTCTGGCTGACTCCAAAAAAAAAGTTGCAAAAAGAAAGGATCTCAGGTTTTGTTTGTAGGAATAGCCGAACGCGGGGGTCGAACCCGCAACCTTGAGATTAAGAGTCTCACGCTCTACCGATTGAGCTAGCCCGGCAGGGCTGGTTGAGGGGCGATGCACTGTCTGACGTTATGAGGCTAGAAAGGAAGAAGGGGAGAGGGACGACGGCAAGCTCCTTCGGATCTTCTTATGTTTCGGACTGGCGGTTAAAGTTCTAGGCAATAGCGTACAACTCGACGCACTCGTTCTGTCGGTATACATAGCGTTGGACTTATAGTTTCATTGAAACGTAATGAATGTTAAAATTCAGATCTGATTTCAGGACAGATTGATACAGTACGATACCTTAAAAGGTCAAAGAACCTGTAGTACCGAGGGGCGGCCCGCGCGTTTAGATATATCCTGTAGTGAGACCCCGATGCCGTGTGTATTGTTCGGGCCGAATCAATCTTCTCTACCCGAGAACAACCACCCACCGGATTTGCCGGTCCCCATATGCAATCCCTTGATTACGAGCAGTGGATGGTGACACTGGAAGGAAGAAAAACTCTACGGTGGTCAGGAAAGGGCCATGTACACGTCCTCGACGGCGACATCGGCAGCGGCTACATGTAGCTTTCACGGGTTAAAACCCCAACGAGCGAATGGAACCATACTTGGAAACACACATGACCTCTACCGCAGTCCGAGTCAGCTAGTATGTAGATCCCCCAGCCGAAATGGAATGAGCTAACACGTCGTTCTGCTCTCTCATGGGTACCCACCTACAACAACGCCTTTCCCGGTATCAATAGGACCTAGGTACTTCAATTCACTTAGGAGCCCCCGTCCTTGATCATATAAAACACACCCTCGCCTCAGCGCAGTGCCCGTGACCACCTAGCGGATAGGTTTCCAAGCCAGTCGGACATTGAACATTCAATTGCCCTTTCCGGCGTCCGCCGACCACGCCGAACGCCCGACTTGGCTCCAGCCCGCGCAACGAAGCAAAAGTACATAGGAAAGGTAGACAATGCACGCTCGTGGATATGGGTCTCCTTATGAAACCCAGCGCACCTAGCTTAAGCTGGAAATCACAACAGTGATGAAAAGTCTTGGTATCTGGACTGGAAGGACGGAACCTAAACGTGTGCCCACCAGACAAGCATCAATGTACAATCCAGATGTATAGCAGGACGTGGCATACATAGCATGTGCCCGCTATTTATACACCAGCAGCTGAATGCGGATATACTTCGTAGATTTTCTCGAAAACGAGAAGAGGTGAGTGATGTCTAAGTCGAGGACTGGCCTACTGCAGTCTGGTCGTCAACGGAGACAAACGTCCATATATGCGCAGCCATTTTGGCAAGGATGGCTCTGACCAGTGACCAGTACCACCACACTACACAAGTAAAAGGCATAGGAAGTAAGATTGTTTCGATTGTCACCGGAAAGATATGAGCCCCAAAAGAGAGAGATAGGAAACAAAAAGTAAGGATCTCAGGTTGTGTTTGTAGGAATAGCCGAACGCGGGGGTCGAACCCGCAACCTTGAGATTAAGAGTCTCACGCTCTACCGATTGAGCTAGCCCGGCAGGGCTGGTTGAAGGGCGAGGAAATTTTGACACCATGAAGCTGAAACAAAGAATTGGGCTGCCACGCACGTGGATCTATTTATCACATGTCCTTCCTAGCCCGCGTCCACAGCCACGTGGACAGTGGACATTGACAGTGGACACTGGACAGTCCATCCACTAGTTATCATACTTGCACACAAGTGATTAGTGTGCCGTAGTAAAGACCTAAAATTGAAAATGATCAATTCGAGGGTTCTATCTGCCGTCCACAGACAACCTGCTTACTAACAAAAACCAAAACGTCCGAATGTTTCAATATTGCTCATATGAATAACTTAGCAGATGTCCTTCCGGACAAAGCAATGCTTATCTCAAGATTCTCCAATATCATATTGTATGGTGAATGCGCATCGTTTCTCCATGTTTCCCCAGATCATCCATGCCTGGGCCTGGCCGTGGATATGTCATTATGTCACACTACAAAATCCTTAGGGAAGCGCTTTTCTAGATGAGAGATTAAAATGACCTGACACATTCTTATGTAGAGATGGTATATTGATTCCAAGCTCAATATGTTCTATTTATCACGCCTACGGTGAATGCCCGGGCCGGCCCAGAGCCCATATAGGCCATACGAGTTCCTGTCGTAGATCTCTGTCTTGCATAGTTCGTTTCAATGTCTGGAATTGGAGCAATCACCCCGAATAGAAAAAAAAGAGAAGAAAAAAAGGGGATCACATGTGATGTTGCGAGAACATCGATGTATCAGATGGAAAGCAATAGCGAAAGGATTTCATCAACTCGCTCCATATAACAACTTCACCTTCTAGCAAGCAGATAATTTAGGAAAACAAATTGCCCAGGGAGACCACGCAGAACACACTGGGTTCACATTGGAATCAGAGTGATTAGAGGGATCTTGCTACTTAAAGTTGTTTGAGTACAGTTTCCTGTAGATGGAGATGACATACGCTGTGTTTCAGTAATGACGAGTAAGGACCATAATCTCAAGATCACATGCCCTCGACGTACCTCGAGGGGTGACACGGGACATGAGGCGGCTTGGTCAATTTCAAAAGGTCACCCACACCCGCTCGAGTGCTCTCCCCACGTGTACGATCTGACAGAACTGTTCAAAAGATAACTAGATCTCGAAAGTGTCAAAAAGAAAAAGAAGCAAAAAGATATTGATCTCAGGTTGTATTTTAGGAATAGCCGAACGCGGGGGTCGAACCCGCAACCTTGAGATTAAGAGTCTCACGCTCTACCGATTGAGCTAGCCCGGCAGGGCTGGTTGGAGGCCGAGGCTATCTTGGTTATATGAATCAACGTATACTTTCTTTGGCTTCACAGAAGCATCATTCATTTGCTTGATTCATACCAAGGAAGCAATGGCAACCACAATTGCCTGAAGATAGTCACATCATAAGTAGTCGGGGTCCGATCTATCGATTTACAAAGATATCATTATATATGCTGTAGTTATTCAACGTGTGAAAAGTTTGAAATCAGTAGAGTCAATACCTATGAACACCTTTCCAGCTCGCCATCATCGATCGTGTCAGATTTTACATTCCAATTCCAAACGATTCCAGGTTGTTTCGCTCATCCTTGCCAACGTGCACGATAATCTTGCCCCGGGCACGACCGGATCGGAGCTTTTCAAATGCCTTGACCGCCTCATCAAACTCAAAGACGCTGTCCTTTTGCACTGTCAGTGCCCCCTCCTGCATCCACTCTCCTAACTGGAGAAGCTGCCTTGAGCAAGGCCTATACATCAACACCGTATACTTCCGTCTTCCACCTCCCAGAAAAGCCGGCCAAGCTAAGCGTCCGGCCTGAGTCGAGATAGTCGATGATCCCACCTGTATGAAGACTCCGCCTTCCTTCAAGAATCGGTGGCACTGGTAATACATGTTTCCTGGTGTTCCAACATGATCCAGAATGTGGTCAAACATCGTTCCTCGTGACGCAAGAGTCTCCGTGAGGTCCTTCTCGACTGTGTAGTCGATCACTTCATCTGCTCCGAGCCGTAGGCAAAGCTCCATATTCCGAGTTGAACAGACGGCCGTGACGTGGCAGCCCATTTGTTTTGCGATTTGGATCGCGAAGATACCACATCCTCCAGATCCACCATTGATCAGCACTTTATCACCCGTCTTCACATAGCCCTCCAGACTCTGGAACGCAGTCTGGCCGGCAATTCCCACTGCAGCTGCCGAGTCAACGTCCACTCCGTCGGGCACAGTAGCAAGTTGTTCCACCGTCACAATCATATACTCTGCCAGTGATCCAAACTTCAACGGGTGAGCCACGGCACCAAAGACGAGCTGTCCCTCCTGGAGATGTTGCGCCAGCGGTCCTGCCTTCACAACCCGACCGCAAAAGTCCATGCCGGGAGATGCAGGCGTACCAATGTACAGCCGCGCGGCGAGTCCTAGTTCTGGAACTTTATAGTCGGCGGGGTTGAGCGATGTGGAGAGAACGTGGATGAGCACCTGCGAGCCTTGCGGGACTGGAGGCACGCGCGCTGTCGTGTTGAGCTCGAGGTTTTTCTCAAGTCCCCCTGAAGTACTTGAGTACAGCCAGGCTTTCATCGCTTCCGGGTGTGGTTGAGCAGGAAGATTGTTTGTCGGGGAAGCCGGAAATTGAGACATGTTGACGTTGCAGCGGGGGTATAGCGACCCTTCACTAAGAAGAACCTGGGGTTACAAGAGCGGGTTTCCGATGCCTTTGGAAACGGAAGATGTGTATTGCCACCGGGTTAATGACGTGCGACGGTTGAAGGCCAATACGGGCGGCAAATATTGGAGTGGTGGAATGGCCGAGAGGGAGGCCAGCCTTTGAACTCGGACGGGACCGAGAAAAAGAAGACGGAGAATAAAAGAGGTGGTCATAGCTCCATGCGCTCCAGCTCCGCTTTGATCTGCAGCCATTCCGAGGCGCTACCTTATGCAGATCGGGTGGGGAAATATGAATTCCGAGTATGTTTGACTCGATTCGAATGCTTCAAATTGAGGTGTTCTGTCAGTACTTTTTGAAACGCAGTTGGTCTTATCGAGATCTCGGAGGCGCTCTTTTTGCATACAGCACAGAACTACAAGGGGACTACTTCTTGATGAATCCACAGATTATACTGGACTATACAAGGCTGGCGTCTTTAATCGCCCTGAACAGGACATTTCTATCCAATTGCAGATAAGCGCGATGTCCATGACATGGAAAGGCATCTCAAGAAACCAGCTGAAAGCTAAGGCGTCTCTGACAGAGCTCAGTATGCTCGACACGATATGAATGAGCAGCCAGTGTGGATGGCATTTTAGTCGTCAAGATCCAGCATCTGGATTCGATGGTGAGTTCCTTCGTTGTCAGAATTGTCGTCAGAATGGTCCTTGGAATGGCCCTCAGAGTGGGTATTAGCCTGGCTCTGTGACGACGGAGCTTCTTGGGCATTCCTTTGAGGATCATTGTCATCATCGGTCGCATCGAACACGCCCCTGTCCTCTGGCTGGGCATTGCTCTCCTTACGAGCTCGCTCCTCCTCCTGCTTCTTGTTCTCCTCTGCCCCGGCAGCTTCTTCGCGTTTGACCTCATCAAGATCGAGATCTTGCAAGCCAATTGAGTCAAGAATCTGCCCCAGGTAAAATTGGTAGTTGAGATGACCCTTGATTTTCTCGGTGGCATCGACATTTTCAACACCAGAGACGCCTTCGATGGGTTGTAACCCAGCTACTCCAGCCTGAAGACTACTGGTGCGGTAGAGGAACGCCAGGAGTGAATCGTGCTGAGAGTATACATTCACAACCCGCCCGCTCACAACGCTTCGAATACGGCGCCAAGCTTCAACATCTGCAGGAGTCGCAGATCCCATGAGAACAACCGACTCCACCAATCCATAGGCGCTTTTTCTGCACAAGGTCTGCATGCATGAATAGATGACGCGAGAACCCAGTGAGTAGCCAATCAATGTCACTGCACGTTCTCCCTGAGCTTTATTGATCAGAGCGTCGGCGAGTGCTTCACCAGCCTTGTCGGCTCGGGCTTTTGCCAGACTGAAAGGATTATCGACCAGCCTCGCGATCTTGATCAAGCCCATCGGCAGAAACACCGCAGAAGCGAGAGTCGCAAACACCGTATGACTGATTATTTTCTGCGAGGCAACACTCCATACAGCGCTTGTCACCAGGTCCGTGAGAGAAGTGCCGAGGTTCATCATGGCTTCAGTCTCCCATTGTAGCGCAAACACCTCTGAGTCGTCTCCGAGAACTCGCCAGGGAACCCAAAAATCAGACACGTCCTTCACCCAACCAGTGACACCTATAGTCACGCGGAGACGGTGATCCTCTTTCGCCTCATCGCTCTCGTCCTCCACTTGAGACTTCTGCTGTCCTCGGATGGGAATGAAAGCAAAGTCTTCCACTTCACGTGCATACTTTTCCATCGTGCGACCGGTCATCCGGCCTCCATATGCACCGAAGAGTCCACCAACAAGCACGCTGCTGCCAGCAAGAGTACCAAGATATCCAGCTGCTGCAGTGGCACCGAGACCCAAACCTCCCATCACGCCTCCAATACCTGCAGCGACCAGCGGTGCAGCTAGACCTCCAGTGATACCGATGAGCGCGGCACCGGCCACCGAGGCGAGTCCAACCTTCCACTTGCGGGAGCTGTCATTCTTGGTAGGCTCAGGTTGTTTGCCTGCTTCCTGAGACTGCGCGAGCACGGCATCCAGAAGCCCCCGAGCCACTTTCTTTTCGTCATCATTCAAGACACTGATGTCAATATCGAGACTAGCTGCAACGTGCAGCAGCAGGACTCTTGAGTAGGCGTTATAGTGCTTGAGACTCAAAAGCAAGAGGAGGAGAGAATGAAGAATCAGTAGCCTAGTGGCCTTGGGAAGCTGGCGGAGTGGCGTCTCGATTGGATGGAATACTTGACGGAGGACATTCTTTCTCTCCTCATCTTCTTCGAGCGGAAGATCATCTTTCTTTGCAGCGGAATCTGGACCAGCCATTTTCCCAGACTCATTTTCTTGATTCACGACTTCTCCGATACGCTGTAGAACCGAGACTCGCCATTTCTCCAAATGATCGAGTGTTCTTTTCTTGGCGCGCGTTTTCGCCGCAGCTGCAGTAGCGTTGAGTCTTTGACCAGAATTCTGACGCGGTGGCCGCGCCGGGGGATGTTCATAGCCCGGTGATTGGGCTTCTTGCTCGCCATTCTCAGAGACCGGTGTCTGACTGGGAGAGCTTCCAGTGGAAGTGTTGCTTTCTTGAGGCTCAAACACTTCAAGTATACTCACTCGCATGGACTCTGCAATTTCTGCTACCAAAACAGTCAAGTCGCCACGCTGCGATCGGGTCAGAATTGACGTCAGATCTTGGGCATCTTCCTTTTGATCCGCGGATTGACTCTTATCGGCGGATTTGGTCTCAAAGAAAGACGTCTTGTCTTTGAGATTTTTAAACATTGTGACAATCACAAGTCTATGGGAGCGCGAGAAAGATATAAGATCTCTAATGTAGATAAGAGAGGATTTTCTCAATAAACATCACAAGATGCACGATGTGATGCAACGAGGGGTTTGATTGCACTGAGCTTCTGCAGTCTGGGGGCCGAAACCCTGAATCAGGCACTATGGCCTAAGGCACCAACAAAGAGTCAATAAAGTCAACTGCGAGTATGTCGTGTTGATCGTGACCAACACTACGGAACTACGATTTTCAAGAGATTCTCGGCATTCACATTCTTCATGGCTCGCTAACTATTGAGCACGAATACGCGTCTCAAGGACCGATTCATTTCCCCTCGGAGTGCTCCAGATTTGAACCAATTCCAGCCCTACCTCACTGAAAAGCCGCTGCCACTGTGAGACGGTTCGCTCCAAGCCCGCAGTATGCAGCCACATGAGAATGTCCATCTCGGCAGCTCGAAGCTCGGCACCTGTATCTGGCAAGACGTAGTCATCGATCAACAGAGTCGAGTATTCGGGATCCATGGCTTCGACAATCCTGGTCAAGATTTGGGCACTTTTGGCGTCTGACCAGTTATGCAAAACATCACGAAGAAAGTATAATCGAGATCCTGGTAGAAAATCGCATCAGATTTGTACTTTGTCACCCCCCCTTTTTTTCCCTCGTGGGGAATGGAGGAGTAGCAAGGATTTCACGGCCTCTTCTTACCTTTAACGGGCTGGGGGGTGAAAAAATCGTATTCCATCGCTTCCACTCCTTCAGGTAGCTTGCCAACTCGTTCCAAGGTCAAGGGTAGATCCTGGAGAATGAATCTTCCTGGTAGACTAGGATACTTCTCCTTGAAGCGTGAAATTTCCTGCCCGGGTCCTCCGCCAACATCGACCATGAGAACCGAATCGGGGTCACTTCGGGCCTTCTTTACATTTTCGAACGCAGGATATATGTCAAACCACTGCGGCAGATTGTCTGTGCGCCGCGCAGCCATGTAGTCGTCGAATGCTTGTTTTTGCTCCGGGTTTCTCTCGAGTAAACCAAAGATCACATCTGTTCCATGTGCGTATTTGAATAAGGTCATGGCGTCAGGCTCATCGGCGAACTGCTGGATCCCCGGGCCACGCATATATTCGACGAGTTTGCCGCCCTTGGGGGCATTTTGAGTAAATGTAAAGTCAATGATCACGGGGAACAAGGGCTTACCATTGCAAAGTCAAGGTCAAAACTAGGCTCCATCTCAGCAACGGCCATTAAGCGAGACGCAGACATGTGAAGAGAAGAACTCACTGGTGTTTTTCCGCCGCAATGGAGCCCGGCAAGATTTTGAAGTGAGTACGATGATTGGCAGCATAGAGCTGACTACCAGCCTCATCGCAGAGACCAATTGCTGTCAATACCCGCATGATGCGGATCACCAGAAGCAAATCAGAGTTTGTTTGCTCAGCAATCTCGGTAGCCGAGACAGCTTGACCACTCTTTGCAGCAATCATATCAAGGTATCCATTCTCGATTGCGACACGGATCGAGATGTTTTGCATGATCTGTGAGGTCACTTTCTGTCAGACTTGACGACGATTTGGTACACTCTTGGCAACTATTCAGAGATGAAAATTCTCACTTGAAAATTGAGCCTAGACGTGGTCTCTAGAGGAGTTTCAGCCTCGAGCTGGAGTTCACGAATCGCTTGGAGAAGGGTGGCATGAGAGTCCTTATTGCCGGAGGCATCTTGCGCCACGAGAGTCTGCACCTTGGCTAGCGCTTCTGATAGAGTCATTATCGTTGTTCCAAATAAAAGTAGGTATCATCAAGCGTGAGTTGACCCAGTTCATTTAGCAGGAGATGATTACTGAAGAATTGACAACTTCGATGAAAGGCCCGAGGCACCCGGACTAAGATTATAAGGGAGTCACGACCGAGTGGAAGATGTCCGATCGAACAAGCTTTACCTCGGCGTCAGCATCAGTGCGAGCAAACAGATGATGGATCACATACGTCGGCTGTCGGCATCCACTCCGGGACGTCTAGTCCGAATACTTTCAACGGCCAAGCGAGGCAAACCCTCGATTCTTGTCACATTAGCTCCCATCCGCAGGTGAATCAACACAATGACACCGTTGGAACTGATCTTACAGAAAGACGCTCTAATGTTGGAGATCCCATATCACGCATGTGAGCTCACCCATTCGTGATCTCATACGGCGTTGTCTTGAAAGATACCTGATTTAGCCGATGTTCGACTGTGAACCCCGGCCACTCCTTGCATTGTTGATGCGCCTCATGAAGCCTCGCGACCAGATAAGAATGATCTGCATTTTGTGCATCCGGTACAATGCTGATGGGAGTGTACATTATTGTACAGTGTCTACTGTCTACTGTACGCCAATTAAATTCCCCAAAAATATGTTTTCGCCCAACAACCCCCCAGTTAATGACCAGAACAGAGGCCGCATTCAACCTTAGAGGTCTATTCTACGGCCGTCATCGTGACTCGAGTGTCTTTTAGTATGTATGTCCTCTGACGGAAAACTTGAACCGACCAGTCAAGGCTTATCTATATTTTGTGAAGAGATGTTGAAAGTGCGCAGGACAATGCTCACATAGGCAATCAACGTAGTTAATGTTCTGTATCAGTAAGGGTGGCCCTTCAACTTTTCATGTCCATACAGGCATACACTGTATGTAGACCCCAACTGTAGTTCGCACCTTGAAGACGAGTGACGTTCGGCGTATCTCAGACTTGAAGACTCAAAGTCAACATTCACGCAGCCTGAACTCCCGCTTCACTTTAAATGTCCGTGTTCGGAAACTACCATCGTATCCTTGGTCACCATAATATACCCGCAATCCTCCTGAGGTATCTCAATGCCAAGCGAATGCATCGGGTCGTGGCTTGCGTCCGCGCTCATCGAGTTGTGTGAAGCCCAGGTGCCCGGAACATGTTCAGTCAGCTGGACCAAGGATTCTCTCTTATTTCGACTGCCGTCACTGTAGGCTTCCGCGTCGCTGCGATTCCGCGAGGAGTAGCCTGTGACACTTTTGATATCTTGCGTGAACCGCACGAAGAACGGACGCAGTACCGGGATCGACCCGAAAATGATGATGAACCACATCTCGGTGAGAACCCAGGTGTTCAGCTCATAAATGGCGTATGTGAGGTCGTCGACGTGCGTAATGGAGGCGATCGCAAGAGTCTTGTTGATACCTGCTATGCCAGCGCTGCCAGGCAAAGACTGGAGTTAGCTCAACTTGTCTCTTCTCGACGATGGTTCTCTTCCCACTCACACTAGGCCTCCCCCCATGATCAGACACAAACCGATTTTCGTTGAGAGTTTCATCAGTTGTAATCGACCGATGATGTACACGGGATAAGCGGCTAAGAAAAAGTCCGCAGCGGCTCCGATACCTGAGGGTAAGACTTGGTCAGACAACAGACGATCACAGCCACTTCGACTCTGCGGAGGAGATTCACTTACTGCCTTGGACAAAGCCAACATTCGAGCAAATTTCAATCATGTCACACTTTCCAGGTACATCAATATCCCACAGTTTTCTGGTCGGCGTGCACTGCTTGAAGATCAACCCAATCTCAATGAGATTGATGATCGCTTGCGCACTGCCCACGCCATATAACAGGTATTTGCTCTTGCTTTGGGTCCTATTTTGAATCGTCATCAAAAAAGCAATGACCGCAATCCGAGCAATGACAAGGTCGATAATCGCCAGGACCTGAGCGATCCAGCTCCACAGGTTGGTTTTGACAATGTTGTCATAGGATAGCAGGTTTTGGTGGTTGCCCAGTCCATAATGGACGCTGACGGTCATTGTGCATTGCGCCGCCAGGGCGCCGGCCTAGTGTCACATACAATATGAGTCGCCTTCCGCAAGATCACCACCGAAGCAGCCTGAACTCGGCGACTGATTCACTTACAAAGGCCAGTATCGCCCATACAAAGTCCCATCGCAGACTAAAGAAGCCGGATGATAGCTGGCCTTGGGGACAGACAGAGGCAGTTCGGGCTCGCAGAAAGAACAGAACCAACGCCAAACTGGTCTCAGCCCAGGTCACCCCGAGAACCAAAGGGCCTTTGCCTCCATAGGAGACAGTTGCAGACTTCGTCATGAAGGCGTGATGAGAGCTTGCAGGGAGCACTGGGAGAAGAGAATCATCATCGAGCTGCACGTTATGGAAGACAGGATGATGCCGAGATCTAGAGACACTTGTGTCAATCTGCGTCGAGGCTTGCTGTCACTTGATGCTTCGACGTTGCAAGGGCTTAACTTTGTTCATGCATATTTCGCATCTGTTGCATAAGCACAGGACGTCTCCCGACATAGGGTGATGCCAGCTGCACGATTAATTCGGTCCGAGCATGCTGGGCCTTTTATTGATACCGAATATTCAAATAGCCGCAGGGTTACGCTGTGTCATACAAGGAGGTTATTGAGACACCCGGACAGCTTTTGTCTCTCCAGTCCGGTCACCGACCAAATAACAGCCCTTCGAAGTACAAAGGTCCTGTTGTTCAGTTAGCCGGCCGAATTCGAAAAGAGACCACTGCAGCTTAGGCTCTATTGTGAGGCCATCAACAAGCGGATCGAAATCCATTAAAGCTCAGCAAAAAGACCCATAAATTGACTATTCACACAGATAGACACGCGTGCCGTATAATTACAGTAGGAAATAGAGACCAAACATTTGCCTGTTGCCCTCAAGCCAAAGCTGGCCGGCATCCCTGGAGGCAAACCGCCCAGAAATGGATGGCCGCAGCCTCTCTCCGACGGAACTATACACATCATTCCGGGAAAAGTATGCGGTGCAAATAGCTTGCTTGTCAATGCAAGGGTCCGCCCATCAGCCCCTTCCACCCCTTGAAGCCCCAGGATTGCGCCCATGAAGATGGTCAACAGTCAACACCGGCGAAAAGAGAGAGACAATGCTCGATACCAACCACGAAGGGCTCTAGTCAGTATCCTGGAACCCTGACGCCTCATAGAACATGTTCGGAGATCGGAGAATTACCATCGAGACACAGGGATGCAGGATCGTGAAGCTGGTCAGCATGTCAACAGCTGTACGCGTGGAGTCGGAGAAAAGAATACTTGATGAGATACAATCGGATGGCCCCTAGAATGATGATTTCGATCGTCTAAAAGTACTGAGAGGCTGTGCTACCAAAGAGTCACTGTAAGTAGGTCATCACAAACCTCACATTCGACGCCACTTGCTCAATCTACTCGGCTAATTTGGGAAACTTGACTCTGGGAGACTAACCCATGGATTCAACAGTCGTCCGAGGGTGCAGGGGTTCTTGACAACCGCGAGAGAGTTTTTTTTTTATTATTAAAAAAAAGACTCTTCCGTTGGGCTGCGTCTTCGGCTCCTTTGTTCGATCGAATCGCCATCGCGAGAATCACCACTGCAAGTCTCTCGTCAGAGTCAGCGAGCTTGCGTAAAAAGGTCGTGATGCCCTCAGGAAAATTGCGCTTCCGGGTTGATGCAACCGAGATCGACGAAGAGATGGAAGCCATTGACGGCTATGTGGTTGATCCCAGTCGGTATTCCGATCACGCCTGCCGGCTGAAAACCAGTCGTGACGGTCGCTTCGTTCTGATTCCTCAGCCACTGGATACGCCCGACGATCCCTTGAATTGGAGCAACGGGAGAAAGTGGACGATCGTGATCATTGTGGCCTACATTGCCTTGCTCGCCGATTACACTGGTGGGACAGCCATCATCACGGTGATCCCACAGTCTTTGTTAGTTCAACCCTGTCACCTTCAGAGGTCATTCATAAGACTGAAGCACAACTAATTCATTCGCAATAGAGAATGGGAACTCTCTCAAGAGACTGTGCAACGGGCCGTTGTTGGTAATCTCTTTTCCATTGGGGCTTGTGGGCTCCTCGTCGTCCCTCTCGCAAGCTACTTTGGACGCTGGCCAGTCACTTGCGTCTTTCAACTGTTGATGCTCTTGACGTGCGTGTGGTCAGCAGCAGCAACCAGCTTTTGCTCGTATCTCGCAGCCCGAATCCTGAATGGCTTCTTCTGCAGTGTTGGACAAGGTGGAGCTTTGATGTGGATTAAGGATCTCTTCTTTTTCCACCAGCACCCGCAGGTCATCAACTACGTCGAGTTCTCGATCATCCTCAGCCCGTATCTGGGACCCTTGACTGCCTCGTTCATTGTGTCCGACTTGAATTGGCGATGGACCTTTTGGATCTGCACTATCTTAGCGGGAATCGCTTTCTTTGCCGTCTTCTTTCTCGACGAGACTTTGTTTGATCGCACTGAACCCTCCTCTCCTCGAGGATCCTTTCTTGCACGGCTCGCTGGCATACAGCAAGCCAAGTCTTCGTCCAAGGACTTTGTAAAATGCATGACTCGTCCGCTTGTTGCTGTCACGAAGATCCCGGTAGTGACCATCCTTGTCTATTATTTCCTGAACTTTGCGTGGGTCATCGGTGTCAATACCACAATCGGCATCTGGTTGACCAACTACTACCATTTCTTACCTCGAGACATCGGTCAGTGCATCTCCCCAAGATTCCTTGCCTTGTATGTCCTCGAACGAGGAAAAAGCTGATCAAAAGTCACCTAGGCTTCTTCTACTTCTTTGGTATCGTCGGCTGCTTGATCGGCTGGCTGATTGGCCACTTTCTTCACGATGCCGTCGGACGGTACTACACCAAACAGCATGCGGGCCGTCTTGATCCTGAAGCCCGTTTAATCCTTTTGTACCCGGCAACTCTAATATGTTGCATCAGTTTGGTCATTCTCGGGTTTGCGTTTCAACGGCATTGGCACTATATGATTATCGCCGTCTTCGCTGCAGCGCAATGCGTCGGTGTCATGATCGTAACTACTGCAATCAATGCATACTTACTGGACTGCTACCCCGAAGGATCTGGGGAGGTTGGAGCGTGGGTGACAGCTAGTCGCAATTGGGCAGGGTTCATGGCGACCTATGTCCAGATTGACTGGGTGGCAAGCATGGGACCTGCCAGAGCTCTTGGAGTTCAAGCAGCTATCACGATGGGTTCCTTGGGATGCATTGTCTTCCTGCAGATCTACGGCAAGCGGATTCGGAATTGGCAAGGGCAGATGAGTTTTGGACAGAAGAGACATGCATCGGCATGAAAGGCTCGTCAGACCCGCGTCTGTGAAACACGATGAAATGATTATGATGTACATGTACATAGGTAGTATACTTGATGATTCATGAGAGGAAGACCAGTCCTGCGCTCATACACCAAAATTTAAAGCAAGATCAACGGCGGCTCAGGAATCGAACAGATAGATTGAGCGGGATTGCGTCCGTCGGCACGAGGCACGAGCGTGAGGGAGGGAGCAGAAAATGAAATGAAGATGAGTCGTAATACAGCAGCTGTCTCGGTGAACAGCACATCAATCTGGCACAGCCAGAATGGGGCCGAGAAATTGACAAAGTCGCGACCAGACGGAGGGCTTCTTTTGAGAAAGTTGCAGTGCCTCTGGAATCGCGTCCATTCATGCGCTCATGGTGATTGACCCGCCTTCGTGTCAACTACAAAATAAGGGCCCATCTTCTTCGTCGCAAAATCAAGCGCATTTCCGTTCCAAATGTCGGCCTCGGGATGACATGTCCTCGTCTTGGGCAATCGCTGAACTCTTCGTCGTCGGCCACTGATGTGCTCTTGGGCGAATGCATCTCGCAGCAGGTCGAGCGTTATTGTCGTCTCTTTCACGGCTGCTGGACTTTCATCGCGAATGCTACGCAACGGCTCAACTCCTGATGTGTCAACCTTTTGCATCTCTTGCACAAAATGGATTTGTGACTCAAGAGTCTTCAGCATCGACTGCTCTTCCGCCGGACTGGAAGGCTGTGGCAAAGCCGAAAGGCGTAGAAGATGACGCAGCTTCTGCGGCGTGACATTGACCGCCGATGGGGTTTTATTCGGCTCTGGGAGCAGAGACCGGACTGACCATGTGGGCTGTGCCAATATTGATGCGATATCCAGCTGTTGCGGCTTGGACGAGTAACGGCGCGCAAGAGCCGCACTGGGAGAGGCTGCGTGCAGCAGCCCAGTGCCTGAGTGTCTGGCGGCCATGCTTCAGGAGATATATATTGAAGTTGTCGATGACTGGGAACTGACTCGTGAGGTGCGGCGACTGCCTTTTCCTTTTATACTCGAATCATTTCAGCATTTCTTGTTTTCCGTCAAAGTGAAGAAGTTCAAATGCGCGCGCGCATCCATCCGCCGCAAGATTGCGGGTAAGCCCAAAAGACACCGCCTCGGACCCGCCGATCGACGCTCCCATCATCAACATCACCGTCGAGCTATTCATTTCCCTCTTTTACTTTGGAACATTTGCTGCTTGCAGTCCCTATTTTAAGTCTTGTATACACAAAGATCATACAAAATGGCACAAGATCCACGTGCGCTTCTCCAAAAAGTGAGCTATAGTTCTTTTCCCGTGTTCATGTACCTCCATTTTTGCCTTCAATGACGAAAGTAACACATTGCTAACTGCATCTCTTATCTTGCGGACAACTAGGCCGACAAAGCCCTGTCTGGCGCCTCGGGAGGCTTCAGCTGGTTCGGTGGACGCGCTGAGAAATACGAAAATGCGGCCGATCTCTTCACTCAAGCTGCAAATGCCTTTCGTGTCCAGAAGATGAGTAAGAGAGTTCTTCCCCCCTCTGGCCCAAAATCGCCCTCGTCTCCCCGCAGCTCCACGCCGGGGAGCTATCCCCCCATCGTCTTTGAAGGTCATACTCAATGAAAGTCTTCATGCAACAGACAAGGAAGCCGGCCAGGCTTTCGAAAAGGCCGCCGCCATCCAAACCCAGAACCTCAACGAGCCCGATGACGCAGCCAATACTCTTCAGGAAGCTTTCAAGGTGTATCGCAAATCCGACCCGGAGGATGCTGCCCGTGTTCTGACGAGTGCGATCAACCACTACGTTCTGCGGGGAAACCTCCGCCGCGCTGCGACGCAGCAACAATACCTTGCAGAGCTGTACGAGGCTGAACTGGGTGACATGAAGAAGGCTTTGGAGGCATATGAGAAGGCAGCGGAGTGGTTTGAAGGCGATAATGCCGAGGCGTGAGTGATTGAACCTTTTCTTGGCCCAGGCAGCGCCCATGCGTCGGACAGATTGTCTAACAAGTATCATCTAAACAGACTTGCGAATAAGCACTATCTGAAGGTGGCTGATCTGGCCGCCCTGGAAGGTGATTACTACAAGTCCATCACAAACTATGAACGCATTGCCCGCCAGTCAATCGCGAACAATTTGATGAAGTGGTCTGTGAAGGACTATCTCTTGAAGGCAGGGATCTGCCACCTGGCTACAAAGGTTCGTACTGGATTTGTTATCTAATGCTCAGAGGATTCCTAATTTACCCTCTACCAGGATATGGTCGAGGCCACTCGAGCTCTCGAAACGTACCGCGAGATCGACCCGTCATTCTCTTCAACTCGCGAGCACCAACTTCTTGTGGATCTACTGCAGGCGGTCGAGGGAGGAGACCAGGAAGCCTTTGCCGATAAATTATTCCAGTTCGATCAGCTCAGCAAGCTCGACAAGTGGAAGACTACCCTTTTGCTTCGGGTCAAGAACAACATTGAAGAGGCGGAAGAGGATTTCTCCTAGACGATGCTCAATTTTTCCAGTCCTCCTTTGATTCCCCCTTTCCATCCGTCTTCTACAGAGATCGTTTTCTCCCTTTCTTGTACGAGTTGTGACTAGTTGCAATTTATTTGTCCATTCTCAGTGATTATATGCGCCAACTTGGCTCGACACAGGCAAAATATACTGCTCAGTGCTCACGCCTTTGATCGCATACCTGTAATTTCGACGGACCTGGAGGAAAGGACTGCAACATGCATTATAGAATACGGGTTCTCCGCTTACTGAATCAACAAAAAGCATCGAAGATTGGAATCGTAAATTCATTATGAAGTAGTCGAAGTCTATGAAAATTTTGGTAAGATGCATTACAACGCCAAGCCGAGCGAACCCCCTGTGATCCACACAGCGTGATCGAGCATAGATGACCATGTACATGACCCACTTCATTCATCGAGAGGGAAACACAACAAGCCCTACGAAAGCTCTTCCAAAGCTCGCGCCTTGCGAGGGAAGACACGCTTGTACAGACTAATACCAATCGAGTCCTGGGGGTTGATCTTGGCATCGAAGGTGGCCTTGAAATAACCGTGTGTGCCGAGGCTCTCCTTGATGTATCCACTGCGACCACGGCGAGTCCAAAGTTGCAAGGCCTTGAACCAATGGACATCCTCTTGGTTGAAGAACATGTAGCGAACGGTAACGACCTTCTTGTGAATCTTGTATGGGTGACCCGTGAGGATGGCGCGCTTCGCGATGACGCGCTTGGGGTCTGGTGCAATGACAGTACCAGTGGCGATCAACTCCAAGCGATCCATAGAGACTGCACCTGACTCGACATCGGCGGACTCGAGGACCTCGGGGTCCTCCCCCACTTGCTTGTTCTTGAAGACAAGTACTGGGACGGCACCCCAGGTCATAGGGCCAATCCAGGTTGCGACAGCACTGCGGCCAGGATGAAGGAAGCGATCGTACTTGTGCACATTGTTCGGGGTATTGTCGCCGGCAGAGAACACAGGGTTGACTACCATGCGGCGGGGGCCAATCTGCACAATGAGCTGCTCCTTGGACTTCAAGGGCTTCTCAACGCTGGAGCTGAGAGTCATGTTGACATTGACAACCGTGTGCTTGTGTTCGTGGCGCAGAAGAGAGAAGAGGGAAAGAGGCTGGGCCTTGTGTCGGAGGGACGTTGGGACGGCGCGAAGGTGCACGTCGACCCGGGTTCCGGGATTGACACCACCAACAAGGGCTTCACGAATGATTCGGTTTTTGGCACCCCTGTAGTCGCCGAATTGCAGCAGTCGACGCCAATCTTCGGGCTCGTATGGTCGATCTTCCGAAGTTTCCCAGGGACTAAGCTTCATGTTCTTCAAGCCTCGGAATCGAGCGAGACGCTCTCGTGCCAGCACGTTGGGGTGCAGCTCGATCTCATCGGGGAATTCAAGATCCTCCTCGGCTTCAGTGCGACGGCTCTTACGATACTCGGCCAGCTCCTGTGCCTCATCCTCCGGGGACGGGTCCATGAACATCTCCGATTGAGGGTACTCTGAGGGGCCGCCCTCTGTCATAGCATCCTCCTTGTCTGCGAAGAATCCGTCTTCAGGGGCGCCGGTAACCTCCATTTCCATATCCTCGTCGTCGTCCTCGTCGACGATGTCGGACCCTGAGTCAGAAACATCTTCAAGGTACCAGGCTGACTGGTACTCTGAGGTACCCTTCGGTAACCGCTTCGGCTTCGCAGGGATGTGCGTATCATCGTCAGAGAAGTAGTGGTAATCGTCGAGCAAGACACCTTTCTTCTCAGTTCCGGCCATGGAGACCATATCGTCATCCATCATTTCGATTTCCTCCGGAGCCACTACAGCCATGTCGTCTTGATCAGCCGTGGGTGCCTCTAAGGTCTGAACACCATCGGCGCCATCAACGTTCATAGCATCATCACGCTTGTTTTTATTCGTTGGTAGTGGCGCCGCGGTGATCGAAGCAACCTGGAAATCGCCCCAGCCGGGAATGTGGGCGATGCGGTCAGCCTTCAAGCCCTTGCCACGAACAATACCCGTTACCACCACATCATCAACAACCTCGGCGCTCGCATCTGGCCACTGCACGTTCTCAATATACATCCAACTGCGCTCATCACGCCAGCGAATACCCTTGGGAGTGGCAGTGCATAGGGATCGGATGGCATTTGAGCATTCCTGTCGAGAATCCAGAGACATCACCTTCTCCACTGTCGGGAAGAAATGATTGATGTAGGACTTAAGAGAAGATGCGACCTGAGGACGTCTCTTGGCTGGGTTGACCTGATCCAGACCTTGAACCACAGTCACAACGTTGGAGATACCCTGGCTCTCAATAGAACGAAGCAGTAGCTCGCCTTCCTCGTCGACTTCGACTTCTGCGGACATGACCAGCACGACAAAATCGGCCAGGCGACACACATCCATCGCGTTGACGGGATCGTGCTTGGATGTCATATATTGCAGGCTCTGGCGGAAGCGGTCGACACGCACACGGAGAGATCCCTCAGCGGAGACCTCATCGTTGATATCGACACTTTCATTCAGGGCGCGAATAGCGGCATTGGTGTCAATCTCAGCCGAGAGCGGGATGATGGCGACGTGACGGGGGGCGCCAGTCTGGCCAGTGAAGATGCTTGTCGCTTGTGCCTTCTCTTGGTGCTTCAATTGTTGCCTCTGGCGGGCCTGATTGCGACGGTCGAGTTTCGACTTGAGTTGTTGGTGGGGTGTTTTGCGACTGCCCCGCTCATTTTCGACTTTGCCTTTTTTTGGTGTCAGCATATGAGAAGATAATTTATGTGGCTTGATAGAGCCATTAGGTTAACTCCCTACCCTTCGCCTTCTCTTTCAAAGCACTCTTTGAGGCGTGCTTGGTCTTGAAAGGCTTGTTGGAAGACTTGGTAGTAGACCGATGGTGGTGCACTTGGGTGGGCGCCATATTGGCACTGGACCCTTTGAATCGGAATGGAAGGGAGTCCAGATTGAAATTCCGAATAGATGAGTGTCAAGGCTCCGTCTCCTTTGAAAATATAGCCGATCCTATTGATTCCAATAATAAACACAGTGAAATCTCAATCGTTCGCCTTGAGCAAGAAAAATAAAAAATTGGCGATAAGACAACAAAATTCGGCAGTGGAGAGGATAAGCGAGCGGTGAGCCCAAACCTTGGCGCATTTTTTTCTGCTGAGCTTTTTCTCCGCGCTGGCGGCGCCGACTTTTTATTCCAATCAGGTTGATAAGCTTTACGAACAAAAGACCTCCGCAAACAAAGATGGAGGACTCGACCTCGAAGAAAACCCTCGTCACGGCAGAGGACCGTGCTGCGAAGCAAAGGCTCATCGAGGCCGAGAAGACATACGGTCGCGGCAAGGGAAACTCCATCAAATCCGCTCGCGACAAGAAGCTCCGCGGCACACTCAAGGAACAAGAGAACAGACATAAGGATGCGGTGTTGAAGGCCAAAGATGCCGAAATTCTTCTTGAACATGATGCAGGTTTCTTGGAGCCCGAAGGAGAACTCGAAAGGACATACAAAGTACGACAAGATGAAATCAAGGACAGCGTTGGACTCGAGACTGCAAAGAAAGGCTTTGAGCTGAGATTGACCGACGCTGGACCTTATCGCGCAGACTATACACGCAATGGACGAAATCTGTTGTTGGCAGGTCGAAAGGGACATGTCGCGACGATGGACTGGCGTGATGGCAAGCTGGGATGCGAGCTCCAGCTGGGTGAAACTGTACGAGATGCGCGGTGGTTGCACAACAACCAATTCTTTGCTGTTGCGCAGAAGAAATACGTCTACATCTACGATCAAAATGGTGTGGAACTTCACTGCTTGAAGAAGCATTTGGAGCCGCTCTTCCTCGAATTCTTGCCCTACCACTTCTTGCTGACTAGCGCCGTAAGTACTGTCTTCCATCTGGTTCAGGGCAATCGAAGCAAAGCGACGGCATCTAAAACTGAGTCTTTCTTCTACCTAGACAATGGCCGGCTTCATCAAATACACGGACACATCAACCGGACAATTGGTGAATGAGCTCCCAACGAGACTCGGCCGCCCGACCGCTCTCGCTCAGAACCCTTACAATGCTATCATTCACTGCGGACATCAGAACGGTGCGGTCACTCTGTGGTCACCAAACTCACAGACCCCTCTTGTCAAGGCACTGGTCCACCGTGGTCCAGTGAGGTCCATTGCAATGGACCGCCAGGGTCGCTACATGGTTTCAACTGGACAAGATCAGAAGATGAACATCTGGGATATCCGTATGTTCAAGGAAGTGCACTCATATTCCTGCTATCAACCAGGCGCCTCGGTCTCCATCAGTGACCGAAATCTGGTGGCTGTCGGATGGGGCACTCAGGTGAGCGTGTGGAGGGGTCTTTTCGAAGCTGCGCAAGCAGACACCGCCAAGGTGCGAAGCCCCTACATGGCATGGGGTGGTGATGGACAGCGCATTGAAAATCTTCGTTGGTGCCCCTTCGAAGATGTTCTCGGCGTCGGACACGATCAAGGTTTCGCTAGTATCATCGTTCCTGGCGCTGGAGAACCCAACTTTGATTCTCTGGAGGCCAATCCCTACGAGAACGTCCACCAAAGGCAGGAGGCAGAGGTGCACAGCTTGCTGCACAAGTTGAAGCCGGACATGATCTCGCTGGATCCCAACGTGATCGGAAAGCTCGACACGATCAGGGACCAACAAGTTCGGGAAGCTCGCGACCTGGACAAAAAGCCCGAAGATCCTCTCGAAAAGCTCAAGAATCGCGGTCGCGGCCGCAACAGTGCCCTGCGAAACTACCTCCGGAAGAAGGGACGTACCAACGTCATCGACGAGAAGAGGCTCAAGGCCGAAGCGTTGCACAAAGAACGCATGGCTCGAAACAAGGACCGTATTCGTCAAGAGCGTCAAGATTTGGGTCCTGCGTTGGCTCGTTTTGCCAAGTAGAGACACTCCTTCATTCGTTTATACTTGTGCTTTACGTGCTTCGCTTCTTGTTTGAGCAACCAGATACCCAGCCGCGGTACCTGCAAGATGGAGAGACATCTTGCACCCTCTTCTTTTGGCTGCTGCATTTCAGGCGTTGGTAAGGAAAGGCGGCATCCGTTTTTGCATGTCATTGTTTTGTATAGAGCCGGCTTAACTTATGGATCGGGAGTACCAAAAAAAAGTAATGAAGCATTTTATTGATCATGTCTCGTTAGCATCAAGCCTCAACCCTGCTCTCTTCGTCCAGTAGCATTTGCAACGGATCGAGACTGTTATATAGCAATAGGACTACCTGATCTCTTGACTTTACTCCTCCAGGCTGCCCGAGTTCCTAGGAGCGCCCTCTTTCCACCTCTTGAGACTCTCCTCATACGCACCACTGCCCTTCCACGCGCTCAGAATCAAGTTGACAATGTGTTCCATTCCCTTACCGTGCTTGACCACCGCGAACACAGTCGGCCCACCCTCTCGCATTTTGGCTGCATCCCGTTCCATCACCTTCAGGTCTGCCCCGACGGCCTCGGCCAGATCAACTTTGTTGACGACCAACAGATCGGAGCCCGTGATACCTGGCCCACCCTTCCGCGGCACCTTATCACCACCGGCGACGTCAATCACGTAGATGATGAAATCAGCCAATTCGCGGGAATAGTTGGCTGCGAGATTGTCGCCACCGGATTCAATGAGAAGAAGGTCGGTCTTGAACTGGCGCTGGAGTTTCTGGAGGGCTAGCAGATTGGCGCTGATGTCTTCACGGACAGCAGCATGAGGACAGCCGCCGGTCTCGATAGCTCGAATACGTGAAGGCGCGAGCGCCTTGTGGCGTGTCAGGAACTCGGCATCCTCTCTGTGGTGATCGTGAAGATCGCGAGTCAGCTGGAAGCTCCAATGCTTCGCCGTGATGGCCAAGACTTCAAGCTTACCGAGTAAAGATGTCATTCGTCACGGCGGCGATATTGTATTCGTCGCGCAGAGCGTGGCATAGAGCCAGCATCAGGGCTGTCTTGCCAGATCCCACCGGACTAAGGAGTGCGGCGCATTAGCTCCGCATTGCTTTTCTCATAGTATACTTTCTGGAGTGGGACAATTGCTCTATTTTCCACAGCCTCGAAGTAGAAAACTCGGACGATCGATCAAACGACTCACCCTCCAATGCCGACGGTAAAGGCGCGGTCTTTCCAGTCCCGACCCTCGATGAGAGGCATCTCTCGGTTCACATATGAACCGGGACCATCCAGGATCTCGTGTGAGTGGCCGTGGCCATTGAACGGATCATCATGAGAATGGCCGAGACCAGCGTCGTGTGAGTGAGAGTGAGCCATGGATGTTTGTGCGTTCAAGAACGAGAAGATAGATGAACACGTGGATTGAAACTAAGGGTACAACGAGGTAGAGTACAAGTTTTGTTCCCAAGCAAATCAACTGGGGGAAGGAAATATGGAGGGGCAACCCTCCGGATAAAGGCAACTGGAGGTGCATCCGGTGGGGAACCTGGCGATAACGAAGCCGCCGAGAGCTCAACCAAGCCACTTGATGAAGACAGCAACACTCCACCGGTGGTCGCTTGGGTGTCTGCAGAGTGCAGAGGGCCCGACTCCACTAGAATCACTAGAATTGCCCCGGACACCGTTCGGAGCTCGCCGGGGTGATCAACTCAACCGTTCTCAAGGTGTGGTGCTGAGACTCCTCGGTGTACACAGCGAGCAATTGAGCGAGTAAATTTTTTACCTGTGCCTACTCCTAGTACCTAGTACCTGGTACCTACAACCTTTGTGAGGCATACTCTACCGGTGAAGACACACATTGGGTAGAGAGAAGACTCAACGTAGCGAAGAGGCAGATTGATTGATTTGATAAAACCAAACGTAGCGACAAGCCGGCCCCGAACGCGGAAGGTTGACGTGGATTGCTTCCACCGCAGGCGAACGCAATTTGCGAGTACATAAAGACCGACGCCAGTGCAATCGTCAAATCGGATATCAAGGCTGCAACCAAATGAACCCACGGAAATAAAACAGCAACAGAATGGACCAGCGTTCAGAGGAACCACGAAGCCAAAGCATAAATAATCAAATCCAAAAACGCGCAAGAAGATTGGAGCACGGCGCTGGAGAAAGATCGAGAACCTTATATTTCGTCAATAGGCCCTATACGTGGCAGTGGCAGTACTGGTCAAGGTGCAAACGTCGACAATGCGAAAGAGCAATCACTGAAAAGGCAACAAATCGAAAAATCGCAAGACCAGGCAATATGTCCGAACAGTCCCACATAATGAAAGTGAAAAGGGAACAAGCGAAACGCTGAAATGAACATAGAATACATTAGGATCGAAGAAGCAGACAGGCATTGGCACAACAGGAAAAGTCTCTGGGCCATTGCGAGACGTACCCCTAACGTAACCACTAGGGTATGAAAACAGACACCCGGCGAGCACCGATGAACGCGTTCTATGCGTGGTCACAACATGGAGCGCAAAGAGTCGCGGAGGCCGCTTCGTGAGGGGGCAATAATCCAAAACATGCCCAGCCGTACCACAACAAGATCTTCAACGCATGGAAGAATGCTTCGATAGAGTCTCCCGAGCGCCCAAAATTGCGCGCAATGTCTGACGTGATCAAGAGGACGCATGAGAAAAGAGGCTGCGAGCAAATATAGATGATTGGCATTAGACATAGCTGCGAGAAGCCAAGTATTAGGCCGCAGCTCCCTTTTGGCGTTTGGGTACCCGAGGACTGGCCTTGACTTTGCCGGTATTCGGGGGGGCTGCACCGTTGGAGTCGCCCCCAGGCCCAGCATCCTCAGACTCCACCTTGACGGTGCTTGCACGCCGCCGTTTGTTGCCACCAATATTGGGACTATTGGTGATTGCGGCTGGAGATGGCTGGACAGCACCTTGCATGCCAGGGGGGCCAGCGAGATGGCTCTGAGCGGGACTTCCATGCCCGGAGGCGCTGAGGTGAGGAGAGCCCTGTGATCCCGGTAACCCAAGATGCGCCATGGCAGGGGAGGCAAATTGCGTGGGACCACCCATACTGGGATTCCTAGCATTAGGAATCTGCTGCATCCCTGGGTTCATGGGAGTCACAAAGCCATTGTTGGGATTCTGAGGTGGGAGCGTCGCCACCAAGTTATGAAGAGCCTCCGGAGGGGAAAACTGTGGGTGTTGATGCGAATACTGGAAAAGTAGCTGCATCTGCGAGATAGTCTCAGCGACTTCCAAGAAGCCCATGACAGAAGTCGGTACACCATTGGGCGTGATCATGGATTCCGGCAATGGCGGTTGCGTTGGCTGCTTCTGGGCTCGCTTGGCTGTATTTTTAGAAACTTTCGGACTTTGCTTTTGCTCTGACTGTTCCAAGGAAAGAAGCATGCTCCGAGGGATGAATTCGTTATGATTTGTGACCGTGATGTCCAGCATCTCAATCTTGTTCGCCACATCGAAGTGAGCGCGGAGTTGGCCGCGGGTGAAAAGCTTCATCGGACGAGTCAGCAAAACGATTCCAATCTGATACTTACTCACGTGAGTTGTTCTTACCTGGCAATCGTTCGTAAACCAGTAGATGAATGAAGTCCGGGCGCTCTCTACCATGTGCCCACCTTGAGCCATGTCCCGTTCTCTGGCACCCTCCACTACCATTTGAATTTGACTGATGCCGCTTGTGTATTGAGTCATGTAGTAACGCGCAAGTGCGGGCGTTGAGATCTCGAATTGTTTGGACCCACTTTGGGGGTTCCAGACACCTTGACGGAGGACGCCTCCCGGTGCGAAGAACTTGTCAACGAACGACTGCCAATACAGCAGGTCATGTGCCTCGCCACGGCTCTGTAAAACTATTAGTTACCACTCATCGCGCATCGCTCGTTAGTGCAAAAGTGCTGCGTACCTGGAAACCACTCAGATGCTCAGCATAGGCGTGTAGATTGAGGATGCTTGCGCCCTGGCGATTCATCCTTTGCTGCATCATCAAGGCAGCGTTCTGTTGTTGCTGTACTTTCAACTGCGCCTCTTGGGCGGTCATCGGCTGGCCCGGCTGTGGGCCTTGCTGGCCAGGAATGCCATGTTGGAGCTGACCATGCTGCCCCGGATGACCTGGCTGGGGTCCTGGTTGCGAGGTCTGCGGCAACTGCTGCGGCTGCGGATTAGGAGTAGCCTGGGCTTGCTGTGGCCCGCCTTGGGGCGGTTGAGACTGACTCGATGGCGGCTGATTACTCTGATTTGGCTGAGGAGTCCCGCTTTGCTGGGGCGGACCGTGTTGAGATTGAGGGGTGGCCCCCTGAGGTTCGTGCATGTTCGGAGGCTGCGCTGAGCCCCGTTGTGGTGTATGCTGACCACCCTGGGCATTGTTGGCTTGTGCTTGGGCCTGGGCCTGAGCCTGAGCCTGAGCCTGGGCCTGGGCTTGCGCTTGTGCCTGGGCTTGTGCCTGGGCCTGAGCCTGCTGCTGCGCTTGATGTGCCTGAGCCTGCTGGAGTGCGAAGAGTTGCTGTTGCTGATGCTGTTGGAGGGTGGGTGGTTGGCCATGCTGCTGAAGATGCATCATTGCATTGACAGGTCGCATACCACCAGGATTTCCTTGCATTGCAGCCAACTGAGCAGCGCTTACACCCTGAGTACCATTTGGTAAAGACACGGGCATTCCATGTTGTTGCTGCTGCTGCTGTTGCTGCTGTGCCTGTTGTGCCTGCTGTTGTTGGATCATCATGCGCTGCCGGAGAAATTGTTGATGTTGCTGTTGCTGATGCAGTAGTTGGGGATTATTGGCAACTATGAAAGGGGTCATTATCAGTGGACGCGCGCGAAAGTGGTATGGCAGATATTGGAAAGCGCCCATGAAGAGCAAGAGGTCGTGATGCTCGGCTCGGAATAATGTCGTGCGACAGGTCGAGACGGGAAGGAAGATATGGGATCAAGAAAGGACCTGTACGTACAGTTTTGTGGAAAGCCTTGCTGCTGGAACATGTGCGCCTGTGTGGGATTCAGATGGGAAAGAGCATGCGCATTTGGCATGGGTCCACCGGGGCCAGCAGTTCCGGCACCTGGAGGCATTCCACCCATCATCGGACCTGCCTGGCTCACTTGAGGCCCTCCTGGACCCGATACTCCGGGGTGCATCTGCTGTACCATAGCTTGCCCTGGGTGTCCCGCGTTCGGGTGTTGGGCGGCCATTGGGTGATGGCCCGGTGGAATACCATGAGGCGGTATGCCTTGATGGGCAGGAAACGATTGCGCCATCATCATTGCTTAACAAGCGGAGTCCACCGCAAAGACGTGCCTTCGAGCGCGTGAGATTGCGTTCGAAGCAGCAGCTCAATTTGACCTGGACAGTCCAAGAAGCTGGCGCGCGTGCCTGGATAATTATGAGTGACGAAGTCCGGTCGGTCGGTCGGTGACAGTGCGGCGCTTTTGATCGAGTGTACCCGCGAGAGCGCAACGCATCGAATTTAGTTCCGACCCAGTTGTTCGCTCGCCTCCTCTAGAAAAGATGGTCTTGATCGACCTGAGAATCGGTGTTGGTTAGTAGAGTGATGGCGTGGATCGAAGTGTCCGCTCTCGTTACGTGAGGTCTTGGGGGGGAAAGAGGGGACGGTATGTCAAGACTGGAACAAGATCAATCAATAGGAGGCGTGGAGGGGCTGGGCTGATGCCGAGATATTGGAAGGAAGATCCTGAAAAGGGTCTAGAAGGTCTTTTGGGAGGCTCGGAAGACACAACATACGATTCTCGTGAGTTAAAGTCGGTCAAGATCGAAGTGGTGAAAGGGGACGGCTATCGCGAGCGCCCGTACAGTCAAGGATTGAGGGTGATCGCCCGGTGGGTGTGAAGAGGTGACTGGGGACGGAGTCTCCGGCTCCGAGCAAGAGGATGTAACCGACCAGATTGATGTGACGATGGACGAGAACAACACTACCTAGAAGCCATGAACTTCAGAGCAACGATTGTGATGACACGTTGGATCGGCTGGAGGACAATTAACTCAGGCTATCACTCACGGAATCACCCTTTATCATCGCCCTGAAGCGGGTTTTTTCGCGCGCCTTTGGGCCAGCGATTGCCATGATCTCACGCTAGCCTGATCTGGATGTCACGTGCATCCGGTGTATTTCAAGCGCTTTTTTTTTTCTCTCGCCTTCCTCGAGAATTCTGTTTTCTCGATCATCATTCCCAACTCTTCCAGCAGATGTCTCTGGCGGTACACTAATGAGTGTGGAAGCATGGTTTTCTGAGGAAGTAGCGAGGAAGTCATCGCAGTTGATTGATGCAACTACTAACCACTATGCGCTTGCGCAGCTACCAATGGGTAAGTCAAGCACATTTTCTCCCCTCCCCCGGTTCAAGGATGACAACCCTTCTTTACTTCTTTACCCACCAAATCGACCATGACGAGAGAGTTCGGACCTTCCCCCCGGTTGGTCTGCTACTTGCCAGTATATTTTGTCTGAGAACCTTTGCAATTTCACCGAAGTTTGGCTGCAGTCATACTCGGAAATAGTGTGCTAACGGAAATGTCTGCCCACAGGAATTCTACCGGTCAACTCTGTGCTACTTCATACTTTAGCTGGATAGAGAACCGCTTTTAACCATGTACTCCCACTATTTCATCCCAATCATTCATTCCGAGCAAGTTCCGTCATGCTGGTTAAATCTGATCGTAGTCTACAACTGTATTTTCCATTTTGTAAATTCTCGAACGATGGCTTTCTGCAAAGCAAGCAGTCACGACTCACGGCTGGTCAGGTACCATTAAAAGCCCGTTGCGCGTACTTTTACGTCTCCGTTGGCCGCGACGCAAGCTGAATAATTTCACGCTTCCCAGGCCACGTTGAGACTGCTGTCAGATTTCTGATCAATGTAGATTTTTGAATGCTCGAGACTTCCCGCCCCAACTCCTATTGGATTGAGGCCTGATCATGAGATATGGCGGACAGTTTAACTAACTATAGCAAAATGCATACTGTAGGTCTTGGGTCCAGCAAAACGGCCCGACGCCGCCTTCCCCGATAATCACAATCACGTGAGTCAGCGCTCTTATCGCAGGATAAAGAAGTTGCGTATCCTGCTTGAGACGCGACAACGTCTGCTGGAGTCAGTACTGCTGCCCCGTATGATTGCGTCAATACCACAAGTATGGCGATCTGTTGTACGCCCCTGTCGCTTCGTCGCCCGTCGCCGCTATCCCGCACCTGCGCGACACATACATGCCTCCCGCCACTGGCTCTCAGCACCACCTAACGATCCGCGAAATGAAACAAGTTCGATCCCCGACGTCGAAGATGTGGTGGACACTTCTGCAGCTGCCAGTGACGATGTGAACAATCACTCGCTCGACATTCCTTCACCAAGAACCACGAGACTGGGCATCCCCACGACGAGACCTTACGGGTCTGCTGTTCGCCGAGCCTTGAGAAACAAGCAACAGGGTAGTCAACAACAGCAGAAGTCTCCGGCCGTTGAGGCCAATATCCCTGATTGGTTTCAAGCAGAGAATTTGATAACCTTTGATCCCGCGGTTGGTGCGGTTGGTGCGCAATTCAAACACGATGTTGCGATTCGCAACAGCAAGGACATGAAAAATTGGACGTCTCAGGAACGCATGGCAAATGGTGGCCGCGGCGATGATCCATCGACAGATGGAAAGCCGAAAGACTCAATACATCGATACGCTCTGACTGAGGCGATATGGGATGAATTAATGGCATCTGCCAAAGCGGGTCTGAGGCTTCCTCCGGTGGAGTTTGATCGCGAACCGTCGGCCAAGAAGTCACACCTGGTCCTTCAATATCCTGGCCCAGATGGCATCTTGTTTTTGAATGCAGTTGTCCAGGAAATCGCTAGCAAGCTGAGCGCTAATTTAATCACGCTCAATGCACAGGACATTGCTCAGCTTCTGAGCGAGGCGGATTTCGCCGAGGCTGGCGCGACATCTGCCATTCGTTCACTTGGCTACGAGGTTCACCAACCTCCGGCCACTACTTGGCCCGAGCCCAGTGAAGGAGAAGCGGAGGCCGATGAGGACATGGTAGATTACCCTGGAGGACAAGGCATGCGTCCAGAAGCCAGCACGCCGCGGTTCATCACAATCGAAGCCAGTCGAGACTCGAGCGATGTTTCTTTGCCGAATTGGATGGGGTTAAAGTCGCTGGTTGCCTCAATCAACGGCCAATCTGACCATGAGGCAGGCGGGATACGAGGATCTGGCCAGCGTACGGAGGCGCGGTGGACGCGCCTTCTCAACGAGGCACTCTCGTTGGCTTCCGACTCAAAATCATCGACTGAGCCTGCGTGTGAAGACTCTCGAGAAAGGTCGCCTGGGTCAAAAAATGAGCCAAAGAGATATGCCATGTCGCGCGACCTCATCGTGCATGTCCAAGACTACCGAGATATTCAAAGCTCAAGAGAGGGCGCCAAAGCGATCTCTTTGCTCCAGAAGGTCATTCAAAATTACCGACGCACAGGTTCCAGAGTTCTGCTAGTGGGTAGCATTTCACAAGACTTGCTTCCTTCAGTCTCCCATAACGGTACTCGATTCTTACCAAACGTGGTCGATGATAGCCTCTCCAAGACGTTGGTGGTCATCCCCGCAATGGATGCGCAGGATGTAGAGAAAACCTTCGCGGAAGATTCGAAGAATCGGATCATGGATATTAATATTCGTCATCTTCAGAACATGCTCCGTTGGCGAACTCATGGAAGCTCACCGGCGGTACATGACGATCTATTGAAGAGCCGTTCCTGGCCACTACATGCACAAGCCATCAAACAATCCGGCATTCAAGATCGTTTCTGGTCTTACAACCAAGTTCACTGGGTGACCACACTCGCTCTTGGCAGCGCAGATGATCCGAGTGAACCCGTCGGCCTTGCGCATATTCGACGAGCCATAGATCTGATGGACAAGGGGGATCGAGCCACCAGCGACTGGTTGCAAGCCAAAGCTTCGAGAGCAAAGAACTCCGATCGAGGGCAAAGTCGAGAACAGCTGTTGGCTTCTCTGCGCAAGACGTGCAATTCCCACGAAAAGAAATTGCTCAATGGCGTTGTTGATGCACAGAGCATTCGAACCACCTTTGCCGATGTCCACGTGCCAGCTGAGACTGTGGACGCTCTAAAGACATTAACATCTATGTCCCTCGTGCGTCCCGAAGCATTTACCTATGGTGTCCTAGCCACCGACAAGATTCCCGGTCTTCTTCTGTACGGCCCCCCGGGCACCGGTAAGACGCTCCTGGCCAAAGCGGTTGCGCGCGAGAGCGGTGCCACGGTATTGGAAGTCAGTGGGTCTGAAATCTACGACATGTACGTTGGGGAAGGCGAAAAGAACGTGAAGGCGATTTTCACTTTGGCCAAAAAACTTAGCCCGTGTGTGGTATTCATTGACGAAGCCGATGCCATCTTCTGTTCTCGAACCAGTGCCAGTAACCGCACATCTCACCGCGAACTGATCAATCAATTCCTTCGCGAGTGGGATGGGCTGAACGAGATGTCCGCTTTGATCATGGTCGCGACGAACAGACCATTTGATCTTGATGATGCCGTGTTGCGACGTTTGGCTCGCAGACTTCTGGTGGACCTCCCTACCGAGCAGGATCGTGATGCTATTCTTCGAATTCATCTCAAGGACGAACAACTCGACCCGAGTGTTGACCTGGCCGAGCTGGCACGCCGCACGCCCCTCTACTCTGGCTCCGACCTGAAGAACCTCTCCGTCGCTGCTGCGCTAGCCTGTGTGCGTGAAGAGAACCAAGCGGCAGCACAGCATCAAGGCGAAGAGCCCTACCAGTATCCTGCTCGCCGAACTCTCACTCGTGCCCATTTCGACCGTGGTATGGAAGAGATCAGCGCATCAATCAGCGAGGACATGTCCTCGCTATCAGCGATCCGCAAATTTGATGAACAATTCGGTGATCGCAAGGGTCGTCGTCAGAAAAGCCCTGGATGGGGATTCATCGCTCCATCGGTATCAGAGCCTACTACAGACACTGCCCGTGTTCGCACATGAATGCCTTGGGCTCATACGCTTGGACACCAATGCACTCTCAAATTCCTGTAACATCAATGCTATGATAGACGTGTACCAATATCCGCAAGGTGTGAATACGACGTCGCTCACGAGTGCGATGGAAAATTTTGTTAATTAGCGCAGCATACTTTCTTTGAGGCTTCTACTTCCAATCGAGGACCTGGCACTTAGGAGTTCCAGGCGAAATATGTTGATGGCGGCCGATGATACTGTAAGACTAAGTGCACCCGGGAACGAACCTAATCTTACGAATCTTTCGTGACAATCTTAGCCGAATCTGAGCAGAGTGAAAGACTGCAATTTCAGCGAGTTCATGAGGAACATTTCGTGAATGGTGCTGAAACTAATAAAAAGATATCCGCACAGACTCGTGGATTACTACGAGCATGTAGCCTACTACGTAAATCTAGAATCGTAGGTGTCCCTGAGAACTGTAGGTCAGCTACCGTGAAGTAAAGACTAAAGTAGCACTACCAGTACCTTGGCCCTATAAGCTTGCTACATGAACGGTTGGAGCACTTACTACCTTACTGAATTTGTTCGTTCCCAGGTGCACGTCCAGCCAGTAACTCGACTTACATGTTCTGCTCTGTCCAAGGACACATGAAGTATTCTGTCCGTCGTGTTGGATGCATTTGTACTGATACCTTGGGGCCAGGAACGCAATCAAAGTGTATCGATGTATTAGCCCCTTGGATACGGCGTAAATCGTGCAAATCAGCGATGCACCCTAAACATCCAGTTACACTCAAATCATCAGCAGGCGCCGGCTTTTGGGATGTTAGCATCTATGAGATGTGGTAACTCGAAGACTGGTGATCACCTGACAAGGGTGATTTCGGTTTCAGAAGATAGAATTTCAGGTTCGATCTCAAGTGGATTGCGCTCTCCGGTCTACCAACGTGCATAATAGTACTCGGTTGATTGCTCGACCGATTCACCGTCCTTTGCCTGAAATCAAGTTGACGTGTCTCGGAGCATGACCCGAGGCGCGGGAATACTGTACAAAGTACATCGTCTATAGTGTACATTGTGTATAGGTAGGTAGCGAAGCTACAGTAAGATAGTATCTTCTAGCTAGCATGACACAGTACGGGTTCCGTTATAAAGCACCCCAACCCAAGCGCATTGTCCGTCGACAGATATATTGTCAACCGGGATTTATCGTGCTCCTAGCACTAAGGTAGCCAGAGAAATGGATCTCACGAGGGATGAAAGTCTCGCGGGCAAGGGGGAAATTCAGGTTATGGTGCTACAGTGATGCAGTTTGCTGCATGGGAGTGGAGACTAGGTGCTGTATCTTCTTCGGACGATCATAGAATGTTGGAACTACAGACTAACATTGCAGAGACTGGAGAGTCTCCTAGTACTCTGATCCGGGCAGTAGCGACAGATGAGCCGGTTTTCTTCGGACTCTACCCAGTTTATTGGGGGACCTCGCGTCAGAGACTCAAGGTTGGTACAACAGCACAAGCTTCTGTAAACCCTCGTTGGCGGAGAAAAAGATCAATGTCCATGCCACTGGGTTTGTTGGCCGCTTGACCATATGTAGCACCTTTTTCATACTGGAGTGGATGGTGTATGCTGTGTGTATGTACGTCGCTCATAGCTCAAATAGGTAGCGTATGATAAGGTTCCATTATCTAGTTATACCACGGCATCAAGATGAGAGATCTATCATCGGTCCACTTTCCGAAGTTCGACCGGGTTATATCATCTTTACTTTAATGTCCACACCGTCCGAATGAAGGATTCTCGTCAGCTCTGATTAATTCCTATAGTCATCCTTAACCTAGTACTGTTGATGTAGTATCATTACCTACCTTATACACTACCTAGAACTCTAAGTAGGTAGTACAGATCTACATGCGGAAGCGCCCTATGCTGACGTAGTTCCGGAGTATTGTAAGGAAAATATATCGAGCTCACTACCGGAGTCTCGTTCCAGCCTAAAATAGATGACTAATGAATTCAGCTGGAGGTACTCAAAATATCCAAGAAGTCAAAATTGCTAATGCGAGTACCTTGTACAACATTCACGCGACGTACTCATGATGCACATGACCATCAGCATGGAGCAACGGTGATAAAAGTGGCTATCGAACGCAGAAAATTGGATCCGGATACCGTGCACGTGCCTTCATCACCATGACATTTGATCCCGCAGACCCTCCGTCGCTGAATCCCTTCGACTCCACCAGTGGATCTCCGTCGCGATCGGCAAACCTTGACCGTCCAAGGCACAGAACCTGCCCAGCCTGTCAACTTTCTCTTGATCGTACCAGCGGGCCTTGTTCCTTTCTCTTGGGATCAATTTCACCCCACACGACTAGACCTGTAAGGCTGCATGCAGGCTCCTGGGTCAAAGCTCTGGCAAACGCGCGAATCTTGCTGAGTCTCTTACCTTGCTAATCGACTCATTGCCTCTGCCCAACCCCGCTCCATCGTCAACTCGCAGCCCTCCTACCGCGAACAACCTACTAGCTGAGACGAAAGTCCGCTCTCCTAGATCCAATTCAGAGGGGAATCCAACCGGTGCGATGTCGCTCGAGAACCGCGACGAGGCCATTCGGGAGGTCAAGCTCTTCGTTCGTCGCATCGTGCGAAATGACTGGGCCTTTGATTCGACATTGTACGCGGACGGAACCCGCCCAGGGCCTGCAAGCTCGTCCACATTGACCGACGGCACCCTCTGTGAGAGTCGCCGAGTCGTGGAATGGCGATGCAGGGAATTCGACAGCGCAGGGTCAGAATTAGACCCGCAATCGTCGGATCAGAGTGATTCAGAGTCACATTCACCCTCAAGATCCGGAGGGATCACGGAAATTGAACGGCGGCGCAGACGTCGACGACGAATGGCCGACGAAATGGAATGGAATGCGGGATTGCGAATGTGGATGGCTAGACGAGATGAATGGACTGGCGCAAGAACGCAGCGTCAGCTTCGGGCTAGTGAGCGGACGCGCAAGCTTGCCGTCACGCATAGTCAAGACTCAGGTGCAGAGGGCAGACTCGATGCGGCAGATGCGGGTGGAACGAGCTCTCTAGCCAAGGACGCCGCGAACACGATCGAGGCTAGTGAGGTGAACAAGGCCGAGTCGAATTTGTCGGTTACTGACAAGGACAAGGCAGAGCCACAGCTGCCTCGACAGGAGCAAGAGGAAGAACAGTCTACCGCACCCGACGAGGAGAAACAGCGCAAGGAATCCACAGAAACCTGTATCACCGAGCCGGAACAGAACCTCAAGGAAACAAGTCGCAGTGACGGCCCTCAGATCGATGACAAGGACTCGGGCGACGAGCAAGACTCGGAGGGAGAGGACGAAGAGCTGGATGAGCCTCTTGTTCCAGTCGCTCCCCCTTTCATCTCTAATTCCAACCCTGTCCGCGCCACCATCACTCCCACCATCTATCCTTCAATTTATTCCAAGGTGGTCGTGCAGGGCCTGACGCCCACGATCCCCATTAACCTGGCCGATCTGACCAATGCAATGGTCCAGGGATGGAAAGCAGATGGCCAGTGGCCGCCCAAACCGGCCGTTACCTCTATTGTTCTTCAAGACGATGCTTCAGTCCCCAAAGTCCCCGCAGACTCGCCCGCTCCCGCGTCCTCACAGTCACGGCGAAAGAATAGCATTACTAACGCGATGCGCAAGGTGTTCCATATGAGTACTCATCCGTTCCATCGCCGTGGCTCAAATAATCCGGACCCTGGTGCGAGCCAAAACAACGGCAATGGAACCACTGCTTGAAGCGGCTGATCGGCGTTGCGCATCACTTTCGGACCTGACAAATGGGTCATGCAATCCTGACGAGTTACGAAACATCTTTCACTCATTCATACACATGAGACGTGGTTTGGTCTTCACATCACATCTCTCCGAGCAACGCATATGGCGCGATTTTTTGTGTGAGGAAAAAGGGACGCGTCCATGATTTATTGACTCTGTCAACCACATGACTTATGTACTTAAACCATGTGTGCGCGTACTGGACCGGAAGTAGTGGCTGGCAGCTGCTACCGCTGTGTGGTAACGCGTGTGACAAGCTGCCAGTCTTCGCCACTGGCCATCTCGAACGTTTAACGACCTTGGACATCTTGACACGCTTATTAATTACGAAACTATTGTTGACGGTTGTATGATTCTTAAATAGAAGGTCGCTATCAAGGCGGAATTGCTGCCTAGAGTAGATTTTGTGTTTTAAAATGGAAAGCGTTTTGTGGATCCCTTGGAATCTGCTTTGAGAAGGGCCACAAAGTCTCGAATTGCCATGGCAATGAGATCTCTATAGATGAAGGACTGAGAATGCTGGTGACTATATCCGTGACAATAAATGGCACTCGATGCTTTCACTTCGACAGCAAGTCGAATTGATTCACTCGAGCCACAAAGTCAGACACTGCATCTCGCAAATCAAGTCTCACTGCACCCACATCTTCCAGCGAAGCCCTAAGGTTGGGCTCTAAAACGACGAGCTTCGGATCGTGGCCCGAACGGTTATAGTAGTATTTGCCATCGTGGTGAGACCAATTTCTCAAACACAAGCGATGATCATCAAATGCAAAGCGTCTGGCAGTGGCCAGTTGCGGAGACAGATTGTTGGCCGAGAAGTGGGGAGGTGGCTCGATAGGCAAGATACTGAATCCACTGACCGCAGCATCCAAGCTCCGTTCGGCCTGCAATGCGGAAACAGCGACGAAGAAATCCCGGAACCAGTCGATGTATGATAGAATACTGTCTGCTGCATCTGTTGCGCGGTCGACGTAGTCGATCACAGAAAGGGAGGAAGAGATCGTGTCAACTAAGACAGTGAGCATGATTGTGGTCGTGGGTTCTTGAAGTTTGCTTCGCCGGCTCGTGAAAGGACCAAGCGCCTGTGAGACTGAGTGAAACACGGAATTGAAGATGCTCACTATTGACGAGACGCACAGCGGATCCGTTGTGTCCATACTGAAGAGCAAATCGTCGAACACGAGCGAGACGCTCTTGAGCAAAGGCATGCTGAGCAACCAGGCAGTTGTGGTGCTGAACATGAGCTCAATGTAAGCTGGGAACACACATTGCAGAAGGACAGCACGCAGAGTGGGATTCGTATTCGTGCCCGATTCATAGCTTTCTCTCATAGCTGAATGGACCTGACCGACGAGTTGGTCTTGCTGACCGTCCATAGTTGCTCTCTCTACGATGCTTTGTATGAACACTGCCAGAGTTTGAAGCTCCTTGCTGGACGACAATTTTGGCTCGTAGCGTTTCAGCTTTGCAACAACGTAGCGTGGATCAGAGGAGGGCAATGGAAACACAGCTGGATCGGTGAAGAATGGATCGACAGGGCGAATGTCGCTGGTGAGCTCTTGCAAGTACGTGATGATGCGGTGGACAAAGTCGACATAGGCACCATGTGCATTTCCGTCTGGACCGCTTCCGAGCTCTTGATAGTTACTTCGCATTGCCATCATCAATCTCCTCAGTATCTCCGAGTAGTCGTGCCGGACAACGTTCATATCAGGGCTGGCGACCACTTCGAGCCTTAAGATATGTCCACGCATGTTTGTCAACAAGCTCGACAGCAAGGACACTCGCCGCTGACTCAGATCTTCCAGACTGATCTTGAAACGATTGCTCTTCTTTTCAACAGCAAATGGCAGATTTTGCAGCAACGGGTCGTCAACCTTGCAGTTCAGAATCGCCTCGGTAAGACGGTGTTGGAACTTCAGCATTGAGCTCCGCTCCACCAGTGAGGCGATCCACGCACTCGTCACGAGTACCCGGCTATCCTTGAGAATGCGCTTGTCTTTCTCGATACATGCGGCCAGAAAACGCGGCGCGAATTTCCTTGTCTGAATTGTGTCTCGAAGACTCGCCCATGATTCGACGCTGACGGGGTCCAAATAATTGTCCCATTGTCTCAGTTGGTGGAAGACCATGATTTGCGCAACCGACGTCCAACAATCTACGATGTCCGTCAGAATCGAGTCCTCAGGGCAATGATCTTCCCCAAAGCAGTTCGAAAGTAGCCTGAAGATTGCCGAATGAAGAACATTCTGAACATGATCAACACCTTCACTCGTTTGATTGGGCGCCGTGACTGCATCGTCAAGACTTTCATCCCAGTCAACATCCTCAAATTCTTGACTGTCATCTTCTGGCTGAGGTGCGACTACAGGTGCCGATTTTGGCATTTGAACGCCAGCACTAACAGCAGCGTCTTTGTTGATATACGCGACAATTACCTTCAGCGCGTCAGAAACGACGGTGTTAACTCGCGCTTGCTTAGGGTTGAAAAGTCCCAAAAGCGAGTCAAAAGGCGTTCTCGCGATGAGCCGCAAGGCTTGCTCAAGAGAACGTGCTCGTTCCATAGCATTTTGCATGCCATTTAACGCAACAGACAGCAGATTCTCGATCGGCCGCTGGTTGTTCGCAATATTAGCTTCAATGAGTTGCCGCGAGACGTGCTCGCCATTCTTGCCCAAGGACTCTCCCTCTTTCCTTGCCAAGGAATGTTGTTGTCGAAGCTCACTGAGGAAGAACGCGTGCCAGGTGGCGAATGGCTCCAACTCAGCCAAATTTTCGTTCGTTGACAATTTGAACCGGACAAGTCTTGCCCATGCTCGTAAATTGATAGTACAAATCTCGTTATGTGAGCTGGCTGGGTGAACAATATCTTTAATGATCTCAATCCTGAAACGCAGACCGGCTGGAATCACCCAGTACAGGGTACAGAGAAGGTCATGGTGGTTTCTCAGGGCGTCAAGATCTTCACGTAACAGCTGCTTCTCTTTTGGAAACACACGACCATGGTTTGGCAGCAGCCGCCACGCGAAATTGCGAACCTTTTTCGGATCGTACCTCTCGCCTAGGAACCGAAGACCGCTAGCAATAATTTTGAGGAGAGTGTGAAAGCAAGGTTCCCCAGGCAGCGGTTCCAGGGAAGGGCTCTGATCAAGTTGATCAAGGAATGAAGGAGATCCGCGGCTCTCTTCGAGCTTCAGATTGTAGAGTTTGTTCTGAGCGAAGAAGTCATACAAAGTATCCAAAACCGGTCGGCACTCTCTCCAGGCCCAGCGATTGATCAGACGATGACATCTTTGGAATATTGTGCGACAGTAGAGATTGAAGGAAATGGGCTGCACTGCAGAGCAAGTCCCATAGCTTGCTAGCACCGGTGACACGAGCCTTTTGACGAGCATCCAGTTATCGTGCGCAAACTGGGAACGGTTTTTACGACGAGCTATCCCATGATCGTCAATATCATTGAATGGAAGCAGTGAGAAAAGGCGCCGCCAGCCAGCCTCAAGATGTGCAATGTTCTTGTCGTTATGGACGACATATTTGATCAATGCATCGTTTTGAAGGTGGTGATACGCTTCACCGAGAGCGTCCGAGTTGCGAAACAACATTTTGAGAATGACGAATGCTTCCACCGCAGGATACTGGTCGCGCAAGCCAGTCTCTCGCTGCGCAGACGTGTTATGCTCCTCCAAAAACCGTCGGATATCGACCATTCCTGCATCAGACATGATTAGCGCAAGACTGTCGGCGCTACTCAATTTCATTAGATTTTCAACAGTTCCAACACTTTGTGTCATCTGATTCACAATGGAGGACTGGATCGACATTTGGCGGATTTGATTCGCAAAGACCGCGTTATAGCACGCAATTCTCACCAGACCAGATTGTGTGTTTACCCGTCCCGCGATCAAAGCGGCCACTGAGTCCTGTAACGAAGAAACTAATGCAGTTGCCCTCGATGTGAAGCCAATGCGGTCGACTGGGTCAGTGAATGATAGATGAGTGGTCACATAATCAATGATTGATCGATAGGCATGAGCCGCCATCAGCAAGCCTGATCCTCTGTCATCCGAAAGAACAGACGATGCGTTTCTTTGGACAGTCTCTGCGATATTTGCAAAGATCACTCCCATTTGTGTGGATGTCAGTTCGTTCCACGGTCCCCAGTGAAATGTTTCACTCTCAGCCACAATAGACGTAAAGCCCACTGTCGTGTCCAAGTCCCTTCTCAGAACATGAAAGGAACGAGTCAGCTCCCCACTGCCGATGAATGTAGATTCGTGAAAAAATGTTCCCTCCCGCAAAGGTTGCACGTCGAAGTCGATGGGATATTGTCGTTGCCAGTTGAAGATCCCAGCAGCATTAAAGGAGGCCTTTGGGGTCGGTGCAACATGAGTGATTGTGGGCGAGTCGGAATCAATGTCATCAGGGAATGCGGTTATCACATTCTCAGGCTGTAAGTACTCATCTGATTCGATGTTAAGACGAGTTGGATTTTGCTTTTTCATTACACGACGCAATGGAGCAGGCTTTGCATTAATTGAGTTCGTATCAACCTCAAGCGGCAGCCGCCCTGGGAGATTTCCAGAAGCTGGGCTGCCTTTGTCGGTGATGTAACGGTCCAGGGTCAGGCTAGACTTGAAGGGTCGAGATGCCTTCTCACTTCGAAAACTGCGATTTATCAGGTGTAGAGAGCGGCTGAATGCTAGCTTTGAAGGCGGCGCTGCCTCGATCGGCGCAGCGAGGCTTGTGGGAGCCGGTCGAGGATCACTTCGTCTCAATGAAATAATTGGCATCCGCCTCTCAAGGACCCACTGGCGACCCTCGCGGACTGCTTGCGCTGATGAAGCCCCATATACATTTTCAGCTGCAGGCGGAGCAGACTCAGTAGCGATCGAATGAGCCTGTGCCGAGGGTTCGTCAGGCGAAGGCAGTATATCTGTGTTTGAAACGTGCTCAGGTGTGTCGCGCTTGAAGTGTTTCGTGATGTGCCAACCTTGAGCCGGAGTAGCGAGGTTGCGCCTACCACCCTGAAGACCTTGGGCCCCCTGGGGCTTGCGAGGCTTTGAGTTAACTTTGCTTGTCTTACTTCGTGGTATTGCCCCTCTCTTCCAGTCACGCAACGATTGATTGGCGTCAATTGTGTCTTGTCTTGAACTCAGCTGGACGAACTTCTGGGTAGGGCTTTGACGTCCCTGATCTCGACGTGCTCGAGCGCGCCTAGCAGCTACTCGCAAAAATTGAGACTGTTCCGTGCGAGGCCGATCAGCGACGTCAGGAGCATCTAAGATGCCTCGTCGCCGTGACACTCGTGGACTTAACCTCGCTGTGCGTCGTCCACCATAGGAAGAATCAGTAAGCCTTGTCTGTCTTTGAAGGCGTGCTCTCTTCAGCCGACGTTGCTTCTGATCCGCATTTTCCTTTGATTTGACACGCTTCAATCCTCGAGCAGGCCCCGGGCCTGACTCCCTGCGAGACATCGGCGCCAGCATGTAATCAATGCGATTGTCCTCCATGTCGTCTCCCTCCACAGGAGAAAAATTGTTTCGTTGCACCCTTTGCCCTAATTGACTGTCGATTTCGCTCTTCCTTGACACCGGATTCCTCTCACTTTGATTGTGATCGGAGCTTTCATTCTCGGTCTCTTCGGCGTCTCCAAGGTCGAAAAAGGCACGACTCGACTGAGTTTGGGCGCCTGGGGTTGAACCAAGCTTTCGATTGATCTTCTTGGCTACGCCTTTGCCTTCTGCCCTGGAGATCGCGAGTTCACGGCGAGCTCTTTGCGCGGCTTGTCGATCACTGGTCTGTTCAGCGTTCAAGCGAACCCATGAAGCAGGTAAAACACCGCGAGTCTTTTTTTGCAGGTCTCGAATCAGTCGATCCTCAGGCTCTTCCTCGTGATCCGTAACCGACTGATGACTTTCATCAGAGTCAAAAATATCATCGTTATCGAACAGTGACACTATATCGTATGCGTTCTTGGCGTTGCTCTGGTCCCCTCGAGCTATCGGTGTTACCATCTCGCCAGAGTCTGAATCGATACTGATTGTCATAGTTGTCGGTGGAGTGAGCTCGCGCTGACCAAGGCTCTTAAGAGTTCTAGGAGAAGAGACGAGATCTCTTGCCTGCGACGGGCTGTTATCGAAAGGAGACCGTGGATCTTGTGCCCGAGGCGTGCTATCAACACTAACGACAAAATTTGGCCTGTCAGAATTTCTGGGAGATTGACCAATCCCGTGATTGCTCGTCGAGTGCGTTGTCTTCCTCCGTTTTTGAGAGCTGGACCTTTCGATAGCAAGCTTTCTGTGGTCGTTTGCTCGATGGTCTTGCGGGGCTCGTCCAGTATCATCACGCCGTGAGGTTTTGCTCGGCTGGATAAACTCCTCTGGGGGAGGACTAGAACGAAGATTGGCTGGGTTGAAATCATCCTGCTCCTGACTTCCATCTGTTGCTTCGTTACGTGAGCCTTTCTCAGTTGCAGCGACTGTTCGAACGGGTCTGATCCCACGCTCCTGCATCAGTCTTTGATACTTTGCCATTTCTAGTGCGTAAGGATGTAATTGAATGGCATTGCGCTCCCGAAAAGACCTTCGCACAAGGGGAAACTGTTCAGTGAAATCTTGACTGGGAGGCTCAGCATCTTGTAAATTTCGTTCGCTCCCCGGGGGCCGAGAGTTAAAGAATGAGACAGTTGTTGGAGACTTCTCAAGTTCCAGCGGCAGTGATTCGAGCGATGAAGGGGGGGAAGATAGTGGAGAGTCATCGTCGGATGTTACTCGCGGTCTGGTATTCTCGTCCCCAGCTGGGATCTGAGTCGCGATCACTCTTGAGGGCGGTAGGATAAAAGCTAGCTCGTCCGGAGAAGAGCTGCGTGAGCTCGGCTGTCTGGTTTGTGAATTGAACGATCCAACAGCCCGGGGTTCTGAGCTGGGCACGACTCGAGCGGTATTCAGGCTTGCTCTTTGCTTCTCGGCCTGGTGATGAAATCTGCTCTGAGCATCGGGCGAGCTAGGTATATCCCATATGTCGTGATCGAGGTCCGGGAGAATGACTTGAAGGTCATGACTCTTGTCCTCAGTTGGCCGTGCCGCCGAATGTCGTTTCCCATAAGTCCGTGCTCTTCGCCTTGAATTTGTAAACGCTTCTTCCGAGGGAGTCTGCTTCCATGTGTTCGTCTTGTCAGATTCCGGTGCTTGTCTCAACGTAATATTGTTCGAAGGTGATGATATTTGTTTTGCGAGTTCTTGGGAGCCCTCCCATGTTTCGACATTGTGTGCGTCTTCAGATGGTGCCGTGGCATCCCTCGCTTCCGAAGACTGAATTGGAAGAGGCTGAGGGAGGTCTGGATGTGTCGGTGGAAGCGTAATATCTTCAAGATCGGGTTCCTCATCGAGGCCCTCCACCGCCGACTTGTCTGTGTCGGGGGTGGAATCCAAGCCATCGTCCTCGTCTGAATCTGGGACAAACCCTCGTTTCCGCCATGGTTCCATTTGCATGCTCGGCGGGGGTGTCCCATGTCTCTAAGAAATCATGGGGGCGATTTGCTGGAAAGATTCGCGAGAATTGGGCAGTCTCAGAAAAGGCGCGAGAAGTCAAGCTACAAAGACTGGTCACTAAACATTGTGATGGCCCAGGCCAGACGAGAAGTGCTTTACGCGTCGACTCGAGGTCAATTTGGGTAAGACGCGCCTCTAATCTGCTATCGGGCTTGCTTATCAGGTGGCCGATAAGGCGTGCAGGTGGATTCCCGCAGCGTCTCCGCCTCGAGGTAGAGCACTTCATCCTTCCTCTTTCTTGGAGCAATCGGGGGCGAGTGACGAACGACACAATATGAGTCGCAATTTTTTCCCTGTTGTAATGGCAATTGGTGTTGGTGTTTTCACTGGTCTGTAGGACATCTGGCCATAGCTCTATTGTCACCGCGTGCCGACTCATGCTAACCAAAATTTGCCTCCAGGCTATTACACCTTCCAGCCAACCCTCCAGCAGATGTCCGTGGAAAAGACACAGAAACCTATGGAAACAACTATTGCAAGCTCTGATTCAAGCAGGCAAAGTGCGCTCTCAGATGTCGCCGCCAGAAGTCCTCAGGACGCTGGCAAATCGGGAAAATGATGTCAACCACGCATGATCGGCCAGACACAAGTCAGGCCAGAGGATCTTGGGCTCTAGATCGCGGCCCATAAGTCTGAATGTCTGCTGCTTGCAATAGCGCTGGAAAACAAGAGCCCAGAAAAAGCCGATCAAGGATTCAGCCAGAGCACTCGAGCTGCTCTTCAGGACCGTCTCTTTTGCCACGCATCTGTATGGATCGGTTCGCAAGGCAGGTGATGGGGCCGGGCGCCTCTCCCTGGTTTGAAGATTGTCAGCCCTCAGCAAACATATCTTTCCGTATAGCTACTCAAGGGCCGTGCGAATGAGATGAGTCGAAGCCTTTGTCAATTCACCTTGTAAATAAACACAGAAGATAAAATAAAATATAAGTACTCATCCATAATATTCATAACGCCAGTTGTCTCCTCAGAACAAAAAAAATTATGTGTGTTCGCCGCTCAAAGCCGTGTCTTTATAATCCCAACCAGATGACCTCCAATGCGCCTGATCCCCAATCGATGTTTCTTCAAATTGAGCCAAGAGCTCAGATCTCCTCCACCAGTTTGCCACTCTGATTTCCAGAGACGGGTGGTCCGAAGAGTCGACCTGCCGGGGTGCCCAGCCATTCTTCGGGCACATAGAGGCGGCATCCGTCTTTGTTGCTCGTCCAACGGACCATTGTTGGATCACACTTGGCAGGCTCGGTGGGTTCCTGGTCAGCCGGTGTGGCATCGGTGCCATCACCCGCGGCTTGTCGACCGCGGCGCTTTGGCGGTTGCTTGTTTAGGAGTCGATTGATGGTGTCCATCTGGTACGAGTCAGTCATGGCTCATCTGCACGTCACAGAGATACAATGATCAATCCACACCTTTTCTTCCTCGTTGCGCTTCTCGCTCAAGTTCTTTCGTCGACGGGCCATCTCAGCTCGTCGCATGGCTCGCTCTTCGGCCGTGAGGTGCTTCTTGACTTGCGGCTCTGGTAAAGATTAGCATGGCGATTCTGTGCGTCAAAAGGCTGCTTAAGCTCTGGCTGTTCCTTACCCATAGGCAGTTGAAGGAAGTCGTTGCCCAGATTGCCGCGCTGGCGCTTGGTAGTCTTTCCCAGATTTGTGCCCGTTCCATCACTGTCTATGTCATCATCGAGCTCGTCCTCCTCATCTTCTTCATCGAGACCGTCGGCATTGACGTCTGGTACTGCACTTTCGTCCAGATCGTCAGGCTCTCCTTCAGCATCCAAATCCGTGTCAGATAGAGGCTCGTCATCATCATCCTCATCAAGCTCATCGTCATCATCCTCATCATCTTCCATCTCCATCTCCTTCTCCTCGACACTCTTCGCACCCTTGACCCGAGTTGTGGATGCTTTCAGGGAACGCTTCACGGCCGGCTGCGGAGGCATATCATCCATATCAATATCACCATCGGCGTCAGCGTCCTCATCGTCCTCACCGGGGGCATCTTCGTCATCATCAACTTCATCCTCTTCTTGATCTCCGAGGTCGTCATCCTCATCCTCTTCTTCAGAGGTGGGGACTTCTACGATCTTCCTCTTGTTGCGGCTGGCGCGGGGGCCCTCCACAATAGGATTCTCTTGGAAGACATTGACTGTGCGACGAGCGGCACGGCCGCCCACAGGCTCGCGCCCTTTGCCAGTGGGCATCTTGAGAGTCAGACGAAGGACCTTTGTTGTTTCCCTTAGACTTTTCTTAGGTGAATGAGAGACTGCCACAGAACCTGAGACTTGCGCCGCAGAAGCACGTGTCAATCTTGTGAATCTAGTGTTCCAGTCAGCCGCCATTCCTGGTTCTTGATGTGAAGACACCCGCGATCGGCGGGGACGAAGCCTCATGATGAAATCGAGAAGAGAGCAAGGTGTATGGATAATTCAGGAGTTGAAACGTCTTAGATGAGGCAGTGAAGACGTGGGAAGGAATCGAAGATGACCAGAGAGTGACAATGCTTGCTTCGATTAAATGGGCAGATGTGCATCAAAAAGTAAGCGGGGCTGAACAACATCCTGACGACGCCTGGCCTTGAGAGTCCGGATGACAGACACGCTGTACAAACCGGGAGGACGCAGCTCCCTCAGGCCTGTTCTCGGCGTCATATTGAGGTCTCGCGAATCAAGCGCCTGCGGCTCTCAGGGATGTTGAGTGCTCGCCAAGGCACATTGTCCACCACTATATGCAAACAAAGAAGATTGGCAGGTGAAGATATGCACTATTGTCGGTAGCAAATAAAGATCCCCTAATACTGGCATGCAGCGAAACAAATTATCAGACTTACCGGTGTCTTTGATTTCCTGACTTGTCTGACTAGCTCAACAACCTTTGATGTTGTCTCGCGGTGATCCCACACGGCGAACGAATAAACTAATCACCGCCTTTCTGCCGGGCGGTCGTAGACGCTGTAGACGCCCTGGCTGTTAAGCTTCCTTTGGTCTGGACCTTTTATCACCTACAGGTAGTAGACAGCATACAGCTGCTTAATCAGGCAAAATAGAAATGAGGACTCGTGTGGATTTTGGTGCCTTTCAATCTCTTTCGATACACGTCAGTCTGTAATTGGTTTTCCTACGAGACTTCAGGAGAATGGAACTACTGCGTCGCCAGTCTCCGATGAGAGGTTGGGTGAGACTTTGACCTATGTGTGTAATTCAGAGGAAATGCGCTCAAGTCAGAGACGATGTAATAGAGAGACCAAGTTCCGTTTTACACTGGCGTCATAAGCATGGAAATCAAGGGGCTCCACAATCACAGAAAGCGGCTTTGAAGTGGTGAAGGCGTGAGGAACGGTTTTCGGTCAGCTGAACCGGGCCCGCATGACAGCCGAGGTCGGTCTCACATGGAGCCGCCAAAGTCCGGGGGAAGATGTTCTGCGCTTCCACCCTCTCCCACAACACCTCGCTGCCTCAGTCTCTCAGCTAATTCCTGAACTTCAAGCTTGACGCTTATAAGATATGTCTGACCCAGAATCAAAGTCACCAGCGATTCCAGCCTGGCAGAAACAATCAGGGTCAGAGCCTGCCGAACAGTCTCCGTTGTCATCATCGCCGAACTCCGAGGAAACACCCGCGGCTGGCGCAAGGCAAGAGCTTCTTGACCAAGCGTCCAAATTTCTCGAGGATGACTCTATACGTGATGCCCCAACCGATCGGAAGATCAATTTCCTCGAGTCAAAAGGTTTAACCTCTGCGGAAATTCAACAAGTCCTCGGCGTGTCTCGCAATCTGGATGGGAGCGATTCGACAGGAGCCGATCCTCAACCGGGCGCACAAGCACCGACATCTTCACCTTCACCAACTAGTCAAAGCGAAATATCCTCCATATCGACTCCTACTAGCACACAGACAGCCGTTGCTTCTACTGCTCCCCCTTCGATAGCCCGCGATGTACCCCCGATCATCACCTATCCTGAATTTCTGTTCCAACCAGCCAAACCACCGCCCCTCGTCACCATGAGCCGGGTCCTCTACACAATTTATGGGGCTGCTGGCCTCGGCGCCAGTATCTATGGAGCCAGCGAATACCTCTTCAAACCGATGCTCAAGAATCTCACCGAGGCAAGACTTGATCTTTCCAACACCGCCAAGAAGAATCTCCAAAAGCTCAACGAGAAGCTTGAACAAACAGTCTCTGTTGTTCCTGCCCATTTGAAAGTGCAGACGCTTCTAGGTCAGCAGGATATGGATGACAACGATTCCATAGCCTCAGATCCGACAGAGTTATTTCATCGAGACATGGGCACCCAAACAACGCCCGATGTGTCAAGCGGATCCATTTCCCCATCAGTCAAGGATACTGCAGACGGAGCTGCAAATCCAGCCACCTTGGCCGTCAACAAGCATATCAGCCGCCTTGAATCAATTCAGTCCTCCCTGAAGGAGATCAACAAATTCGACGGAGAGTCCGGCAGCTTGGAGGACTCGATGCGCGCTCGTCTCACAGACCTGTCTCACTACCTGGATGGCTTGATATATGCGGGGCCAACTTACACCACCTCACCGGGTTTCGGTGGGTTGTATTCGGGGCACACTGGAAACACATCGTCTGGTAGTTCAGGCGTGCGAAAGTCCGAGGAAGACGCTATTGCGGCATTCAAGACCGAGATTCGGGGGGTCAAAGGGGCGCTGCTGAGCGCGAGGAATTTCCCGGCGAGCCGCGGTGGTAGGGTTGGGACTGCTTTGTCAGTTGGTGGCAGGTCATGATCACCTTATGCGGATGGAGCAGCTTTTCACAACGTACTAAGTCGCCACCTATAACGAAAGTCTGCGCATGGGACTTGTGCGGAAGACCAACTTCTGTTCTCTAATGATTGTCAGAATACATTCGTGTTGTTAATCTCAGAAAGCCACTGTGTCCATGATATGAAGCGCATTTTTGTGCTAATGCCGGGTCTGATCTATCCCGAGTCTCTATAAGACAACGCATCGAGGTACATGTCTATGAAGTAGCGTCTGAAAAGTTCGAAAAAGGATAAAGGGGCCTTTATTTTTTCATCACATAGGTGAGGTGGATGCTTATATTCCAGGAGGCCAAAGCGGGAGAGCAAAGTGGACCTGAGGTTTGTTAGGGGCGGAAAGAGAGAGAGGGTAAAAGGGAAACTGAAGCAAAGCGCTACTTGGAAAACGTATTCAAATCACTGAAAATAAGGACATAGTGCGAAGATAACTCGTGAAACAACGGGATCAACATAGGAGAAATCATGGAGTGGCCTTGCTCATGCTGATCAGACGCTTGACGCCAACCTGAAGTGTCACATGTCAGTTGGAGTTTGATTGAGGACCAGTTTAGATATTCGCTTACCATCCAATTGCCACACTCTTCCGTTCTATTAGTCATGATATCGAGATGGATGACACGGGCCGTTTCGTAGTCCTTAGACTGGATTGCACGAGCGAGATTGGCCAAATCCTCAACAGTGTTAGGCTTGAGCAAATCCTCGTTATTCAAGTGATCGAACAATATGTTCAAGCGGCGTTCAGCGTCATCAACCTGGGCCTTGAATGATGAAGGTGCACGTGCTTTGACACGTTGCATGTCCGCTGAAAGAATTTCATAAACAGGCATAGCGTTGGGAGGTATGTGGGATCGATCACCCGGAGCTATAGAATATCAATATTAGTGTCTCAACCCGAAACGCTTGGAATCATTTCACATACGGTATTTGGGTGTCGCCGGTGGGGGAGGCGCCGCTGCCCGTTGAGACTGGGCTGTGCCTGGCCGAGATCCCTGGGGTGGAGGCGGTACCCCCGATGAGGCCATTGGAGGCGGCTGGACACCAGTTGGTCCACTGGGAGCGTATGGGCTTGCTACTGAAGGAGGGGCCGCTGCCTGCGGGGCATAAGGCGAGGGACCCCCAGGAGGTGGAGGTGCCATGGGACCACGGCTGTGTAGCTGAGGGCCTCCGGCTTGAGCGGCAGGGCTTGGAGCATACCGGTTTGTCGGGGGCGGCATACTAGGCGGGGCATTGTACGGAGACGGACCGCGCGGGATCGATGCGGGAGGGGGAGACATGGCCGATCCGGAAGGCGGCTGAGGCAAAGAGGCATAAGGATTGGCCTGAGGAGGGGGCGACAGTCCGGGCATGCCTGATGCCAGCGGCGAGGTCACACGCGCGGGAGGGGGAGCACCAGCCTTAGGTGGAGGTGGAACTGAGGGCGTGCGGTGAGGGCCTGGAGGGGGAGTCCCAGGGACTGGGGGCCCTTGTGCAAATGGAGGAGAGTGCACAGCGAACGGAGAGCTGACAGCTGCCCCAGCCGTAGGCGTACCGCGACGCGGGGTTGGTGCCTTCTTAGCAAAGCCTTCGGGCAGATCATTCCAACCGGGAAGGCCAGTAGCCGTAGTGTATGTAGTGATGGTCTTACCTGGTGACTGGGTACCTGCACGAGGGGGAGGAGGTATGCCACCAGGAGCCGAGCCACTGAAAGTAGACTGTGGACCATAGGATGGTGGCTGCATGGGCTGAGTTGGCTGGTATCCAGATGGTGTGTAACTGCCGCGAGTCGCGGCAGCCGCAGGACCACCACCGATGGCAGCGTACGGGTTCGCAGGCTGTGCTGGAGTAGCGGCTGCATAAGGGTTGACAGGTGGCTGTACCGGAGCGACAGCGGGTGCCGATGGAGCATAAGGATTAGGCGCACCGGGAGAGGCAGACGCCGGAGCGAAGGGCTGTGTTGGCTGATAAATGTTCGGTTGGGCTGGTAGAGATTTGGACGTCTGCGCATGAGTCGCGGCGGCCTGTCTCTGCTGCGGTGCCTGTCGCATGGCCAAATTGATGCGGTTGCGCGCCACTTCGGCTTCGGGATGCTTCTCAGGAACAAGGTCCAGGTATTTTTGAGCGACTTGCAGTCGGCCATGTGTCGCCACGACATCAGCGTACTCGATATACTTTTCGTACAGAGTGCTCAGCCGCCAATCCGAATCCTTTGACTTCTCTGAGTCCTGGAACTTGGTGACCTGCCGGAAAATTGTGACTTTCTCAATCAAGCTCTGAAGAGCACGAACGTGAATGGAGAAGCTGCTGTTATCTTCGCCACTTTCAATTCCGCGCTGCTCATTCTCGCGCAATTCCTGAACCCAGATCGACACAACCTTCTCCAATTTAGAGCCAGCCAAGAAACAGAACGAAGCGTCCTTTCGCGCAGTCTTGTCACCCGAGACTCGGATTTGCTCCTCAAGACGGTCGCCAAGAGCTTCACACAAGTCAGGGAACTCCTTCTCGTCAGCGAAGGTGCACAGCGCAGCCATGACCTCCTTCCAATTGGACAAGTCGGCATTGTGCACAACATCCCAAAGGTTCTTGCCGACAATCGAAGCCAAAAGGCGCATGTAATTAGGTCCGCCGGCTTGCTTTGTGAAGTAGTGCTCTTGGGCCTTTTCAATGCATTTCTGGCCACCGCAAATGGCGATCATAAAAGCATCAGACATGCGGTCTTCGGCGAGAGCCACATCGAGCGCTTTCTCAAACTCGCCAAGGAGCAAGGAGCGAGTAATCTTCTTCTCTGCAGAAGTTTCCGAACCGCTGAAGATGTGGAAGGGATTGTTTGTCTGGGCGCCCTTCGACGCGGCAAGCTCCGTCAAAAAGTCATCGCTGTCGGGCGTCGCATCGAACATTGATTGCAGTCGCTTATGCTTCTTGACGCCGGGCTTGGAGTCGTCAGCGACCTCGGTAGTCTCTCCCTCAGCTGCCTTGTCCAAACCAAGCTCAGAAAGTTTTTCCATAGCTTCCTCGGTCGAATCATTAAAACCCAGGTACTCCACAAGATCCTTGCGAGGGTTCTCAGAAAGCAAAGTCTGAATCACCTTCCAGTCGGCTTTTTCCTCTTCGGTTGAAGCTCCAGCGGCGCGGGTTTCACAGAGATTCTTGAGATCTCCATCCTTCAAGGCTGTTTCAAAGCTCTCTGTAGCATTTCCCACGGTGGAGTCAACCTCAAATGGAGTGATTGTGACTTTCGAGTTTCTGGAGCCCTTTTCTGTCAGACCAACAGACACAACGCGACCACCAAAGCCGAATGAAGCACCACAGGGACGCTCGAGCCATTTGGGGGGCTTTGGGAGAGAGAACTTCGAGACTCGAGGCTGAGTTTGAGCTTTGGCAAAGAAGTCTTCGCCATCGAGATTCTGATTGTGGTCGGCAATGGCTTGAGTGTTATCCTTGGTGTTCTGCAGAGTCTGGACGGAAATTCTTCCGTCAAAGGAGGCTGTCGCGAAGAAGTTGGGATTGTGGGGGTTCCAACGTGTTTGGAAAGTCCAATTGGTGACGACGGGGAATTCGCCGTATGCCTCACCCGTCTGTGGGTTCCAGCAGATATTGCGGTTGTCTTTACCAGATGATAGCATCAAATCCGGATCCTGGTCACACCATGAGAGTGAGAGAACTCCAGACTCGTGGCCTTTCAATGTCTATTGGCAAATATTTGGTCAGTTCAGATCCGACGGTGAGAGAGGTATTGAGCTTCTTACGCGCTCAGGTGCGTGTGAGTTTCGCAGATCCCACACGTAGATCAAAGGGTCCGACTCAAGAGGAGTGGCGGTAATGAGCTTGGTGGGCTGTAGCAGTATGGTCAGTCATCAATCCTTCCACAATGACCTATGCTCCGAGAAAGGATGTTGTACCTTAGCAGGATCCCAAGCAACCGCGCTCACGGCCTTCCGTCCCATATTGTTCAACGTCAAGCTTTCCTTCTTAGTCTTGACGTCCCATACAGTCACGAAGCCAGCACTGCTGCCAGTGACGAGGATGTGTGCCACCTTCTTATTCCAGTCTAGACATTCGATATCATCTGTACGGGCTGCAGCGGTGCCTAATCGGAACGGATTCTCCATGTTGTTGAGGTCTGAAATAAAGAGCTCGCCTTTCGCGCCACCGGTCGCAAGAAGGTTGGAGTGCTTGGGGTTGAATTGAAGAGCTTTGATTGCGCCACAGTGCTTCGTGGTCCTCGAGATGAGAGATTCACTAGGGACAAGGCATTAGCGGGGCATTTCCAAGGAACCAGATTGCAGCATAACATACCTAGATCCAGCAAGCAAGCTGTCGGCGTTCCACAAATCCAAAGCGCCATTTTCCAATCCACCGGCGATAATACCACGTTTGGTGTCTTCAGATTGCGTCCAGGCAAGATCATTGAAGCTTTAGTACAAATGGCAACGTCAGCATTGAGCTACAACATAAAGCTTGGGAGAGCTTACCCAGAGTCGGTATCGATCTTAGCAATTGGTTGAAGTTCCTCGCTTGCATCTTCACGATCCAGGCCCAGGTCCCAGAGCTCTAGACATGTCTTGTTTGAGAAATCAACGTCGACGGCACCCGCTCGGGTTCCGGTTGCGATCAATGGTGATGCAGCTCCAGGAGACCAAGCAAAGGTGGCCGTCCTTGGGATCTCCCGCAGACGGACCATGATGGCTGAGAAAGATAGTATAGGGGGTAAATTTCAAAGCCGTGAAACGTGCAGTGCTCTGTCGAAGCAATGAATGCGAACCCACCCCTGTATGGTATTGACGACGGGGGGTGTGATGCTTAACTGGCCGAAGTAAACCAAGTGGCCTCCTGGACTTGGAGGGACCGGGGAACCCGCGCTAAACCCACTTAGGCTCTCGCCAAAACACCCCCCGAGGCTTGTCGCACGTGATATCAAGCTCTCATCTGCGCGGAAGCCTGCATCGAGACTTTGAAGCCAGACACTTTAATCTTTATAGTGCACGGTAACCGCGCTAGAAGAGCCCTTCCATAATTGGCTGCATCTACACAGTACACACTACACACACTTGGGATTGAACCAGAGTCGGACCTTGCTGCCTTGGAGGGTTTTTTGGAGAAATTAAAAGACTGTTGGAGAGGCCCACTTGCCCACTTGAGTTCAACATGAGCGAAAGTACAAGGCTCAAGAGCACAATTTACGTTGGTGGACTTGACTCGGCTGTGACAAGTCAGACGTTAGCTGAGGCCTTCATTCCTTTCGGCGAAGTTGTCGATATTACTCTGCCCAAAGCAGATGCACACAACTCTGGCGAGACGCATCGTGGTTTCGGATACGTCGAATTCGACCTTCCTCAGGATGCAAAGGAAGCGATCGACAACATGGATGGTAGTGAGATCTACGGGCGAACGATCAAAGTTGCAGCCGCCAAGCCTCAAAAGGATGCCAATGAAGGGCTCGGTAGCAAGACCGCTATCTGGGAGCAAGTACGTGTACTCGATGAGTCGATATGCTTATACCCTAATTGCTTTCGAAGATTACTGACTTTGTATTACCATTTGCTAGGAGGGCTATCTCGCTAAGCATGCAGTTGATGAAGCGGATAGGCAAGCCGCTGAAGAAGCTCGACAGGCCAGCAACCGACCACAGGATCCCATGCAAGGGCTTGAGCAGCTTGATGTCGCAGGGCCTAACCCGGAATGAAATCTTTCAATGACTGACAGCCATGGTCACAGTCATTTGCAGCACCCAACCGTGTTCAAAGGAATTGCACTTGATGAATTCAATCTCAACTGGAAAGAGGGCATGAATCAAGGCTAAATACAAACATACTTGCTGGGCTCAGGTCACGTCCTCGTCGTTTTTCTGTCAATTCCCCTATCTACCTTACCGGGACTCGTGGTCCCACTCACAGAGAAAAATAATACATGCGGCAAGATGATATGAGGGTAGGTATGACATTTGTGGAAGCTCAAAAGACATGAGGCGCATTTAGTGCTCGCGGCTCTCGGGGCTGTTGCGGTAGAGACGCAGGGTCTTGTCGGTCATGAGCTTCTTGGTGCTAGAGTAGATGGCAGCACCGACGGCAACACTGAGTGGATTTGTTAGTCAATAGGGCCTCATTGAGCTTTCCACTTTGGGACGGCGGTACGAGCAGCGAGGGTTGGACAAATGCGTCGCAAACACGGCGCGGACGGATGATGTCAGATGTAAACTTACCCCAGAACGATACCTGAGAAAGAATCAAGAAGTCAGAAGAGATGCACTTTTCTCGGAATTATTAGAAAATGGACGTACCAAGAGGGATCAACTCGGGAGGACACTTCTTGATCAGGCGCAGACGCTGAGAGATAGTGTGGGCTGCAAGACCGTCGGTCAGGTTCAATGTCCTTTTTCTTCATAGAATACCCCCCATCTCTTTCTCGGCCAAAAAGCTGGGCTTGCACCAATCATGATATCATTCGGGAAAGAAAGCAGGCGAATCTTACCGCTGTGAGCCTCCTTCTGCAGACGGTAGTTAGCGTCTTGCCGAACTGAATCATACGAGACCAACCCAACCGAGCGACCGAGCGGCCGAGGGCTGGCGGCGCGAGTGATCAACTTACAGGAGCAGGGTTGAAGAAAGCCCGGGTGGGCTGCATGCGCAGAGCACGGGAAGGATACATGGTGATATAGCGACGGGGTTAGTTGCGGGAGGTAAAAGCGAGGCTGCGAAAGAGTCGTCGAGGAGTGGGATAGGAATGGGAGAGCAAAGGCCGTATTTCCAAGACCGTCTGCGGCTTTGCCCCAGCCAATCCCTCAGTGGCTCTCGCTTGACCGCCCGGTCATACCCGGCACGAGCTTCGAATCACCCAACGTCGACTCTTTGCACTTCTTCTCCAATTGCCTCCTCGACAACCCAGCGTTCAACCCCGCAAATCTCCCCATTGTTGTTTCCCGTTCGTCTCAGAGAAGCTTCACAATCGAAAAAAATGGGTTTCATTCCGGAAGCTGACCCCGATGAGCCTGTTGAGGTTAAGCCCTTCAAGTTCGTCACCGGTAAGTCCACGCACCCATCCCCCTCTTCCTCCGGCCGACGATAGAGTCAATTGGCTAGTTACAGACTCTTTGCTAATTATTCTTATAGCTGGTACGTTTGATTGTCTTGGATTTCTAACCAAGCGAGTTTGCGCCACAAGAATTGGCGCAAGCGAACGTTCTCCCGACCGAAATTGAGATATTAGACATCTAACGTTTTCACTCTTCGGCCACAGGCTTCGATGCCCGTTTCCCTCAGCAAAACCAGTGCGTCTCCAGTTCGAAAGGCAATTTGTGATTGAAAGTTGACCCATTTGCGCCGTTTTCCAGGACCAAGCACTGCTGGCAGAACTATGTCGACTACTACAAGTGCGTGAACGCCAAGGGCGAGGACTTCCGCCCTTGCCGTCAGGTACGTCAAGGCCAACAAACCGATAAGCAAATGAGCATGACCTCTGACGATGCTCTAGTTCTACCACGCCTTCCGCTCGCTCTGCCCCAAGGCTTGGACCGACCGCTGGGATGGTCAGCGTGGTATGTGAAAATTGAGTCCCAGAACACTGACTGAGGTTTTCACCTTGCTAACTATCCGGATAATAACAGAGGCTGGCAACTTCCCCGCTCACCTCGATAAATAGATTACCACCTGTCATTATACGTTGGCTCGATGGGTCTTCTTATAAATTCTGTGTATTGACAAACTTTTCAATGTACTCTACCTGTTCCTGTTTGTGCAGGGTAAAACGTTTTCGTTCTTCATGAAATCGCAGTCCTCCTAGTTGGGGAAACGTTTTGTATAAGCTTGAAGTTGTGAAGACAATCGTGGTACACTCGTTAGTTCAGCCTGCCATGTCTTTTAAAGAGGACCTTAGTGGCTTGTGGTAACGTCTTCCAGGTTCCCCAGATCTGAGGACAGTGTTGGTCAAGTGCCTGTGCCTGATAGACAAATAGATGTTTCGCGTACCACGCAGTATCACACAAGTCAATTGTACCGAGTCTCTGCATGTCCGAGGACTCCCGGCTATACAGCCATCTAAATACATCTCGCTTGTCAAGTTCTCATCCAGTTCATAACTACGCCCTCCGCCCGGATGGACAGCTTCGACACATGGACTCGAACCAGTCTCTGGGCGTCTCTCATCGCCTTCCGATTTCAACGTCCGGACCATAATGAGCATTCTCCAAAGTCACCGTTCTTTGCCAGCGAACACGAGGCAAAGTCCAGCCCCAGCGTGGCACAGTTGCAAAGTCTCTGAATGAGAAGCGAGAGGAGATCCAAGAGTGCCACACGCATGTTCCTGTTCCGTTCAATGTACTTATATCTCCGGAAATGCTACGACCCAGTGGGCGATTTTGTGGCTTTGCGGGTCGTGTCATTATTCAAGTCAGCCAGGGCTCTTTAGCGGTGAAAGTTACTGAGTTGCCCGTCGAACGGGAGTTTTGGAATGATGTTCTACTGGCTTTCAGATGTCCGAGGGACTTGAAGCATGTAGAACTGCACTGCCCGAAGACATCAAACATAAAGAGAGAGAGAAAAAAGACTTGTTCAAGTTCCCTTGCGAGATTGTAGTATTCACTTGGAGGTATCTATGGTCTATTGATGTGAATGGTTCATTATGTGAGACCACGCGGGGGGAAATGCGTGGGACCCGATCCATGGGAATCCTTTCCACCATGACAGAGTCGGCTGTTGGCAGATTTGGGAAGGGTATTGTGAAGTCAGCCTGCCACCAACTTCAATGGGAAACGGTCAAATGGAGGGAGATGCAAGATATACACGTGCCAGAAATCTCCTCAAATACTCAGAGATCACGCGACCAATGTTCATGAGAAAGAGACAGTAGGGGGCCAAAATTTGACGAGAAATTCAGGCGACTTTGCGGCTAGTGGTGGTGGTTTATGGAAAAGATGTTGGAGGTCATGATTGTCCTCTCAGTTGCTCGACTCGGGAAGCCGTTAGATTCCCTTCAATTTTCGGTAGAGCTTCTTGTGCTCCTCCAAGAAGAGGAACGTGGCGATCGTGTGCGGTCCAAGGCGGATAAAGCTGGGTACCCAGCCACGGAATGTCCATGCAAGACCCTCCTTGCGACAGATATCGCGCAACAGGCCCACGATGCTCTGTCCGCGGGACTCGGCCGCCGATGCGGTCATGATCCGAGTCTTGATCACATCCACCGGACTGCATACGGTGGTTGCTACAAAGCCAGCGAGGAAGGATGCGGTGAAGTGAGTGCCCACGTTGTCACTCATGCCCGCCTGTTCAATGCAGAGGCGCTTGAAGATATCGTAGGAGGTCAACTGGGATGCCGTCATCAAGATGGCACGTGTAGAGTTGGGCCAGACGCCACGGAAGAGTGACGAAACACCTTCCGTCTTGGTCATCTGGATCAGGCCGTGGAAGGCATGACGGTAGTTTCGGCGCTGCGCCGGTGGGAGGGCGGCATCTGATTGCATGCGCACGTTGAGCACGTCGGCGGGGTTGCCGACGAACCCTCCGATAAACCCTGAGGTACAGGCGATGCCGAGCAATGTGAAGAATCCAGGCGATGTGGACGAGGAGTCGGGAGACGGTTTGGCGAAGCGGGATTTGAGTTCTTCGTAAATGCCGAACCGGGTGGTAGAGTATGTGATCTGGCGCAACAGGGCGGCGGATAGCTGTGACGAGACAGGTGAGGAAAAGAATTAGCCAAGGAATAACAGAAGTTATTCTCAACCCAAGGAAACGCAAGGAAACTCTGGAATCTTCGTCGAGCCCCTAATCTATGGCGCTGCTCGCTAGAGAGACATCGCAAAGGCATCGCATAGGAGAGAGCGAGAGTGGACATACACCATTGTACAGCCCTGTGAAGCCGTTATGGCGCAAAATGTGGCCAAATGTGCCCACCATTGTCCGAGGCGCATCCGGGGCGCGTGTCTGTAATCGAACCTAGAATGCGACAAAGAAAAGCCTCGGTCAGCCATCCAGTTCAGCGGCGGGAAACCGAGACGCTGCCGAAGTCCATATCGGACGTCATTCTTTCAGAAGTACCTTGACTAGGGAGGAGCAAGATAGTTAGCGCGTCGAAACGGTCTGCACAGGGTATCGCAGCAGCCTTTACCTAGATCGAGAGGGTGCGTCACTCCGGCGGCAAAGCATGAGGCGGAACCGCCAAACCAGAATGGATAGTGCACCTTTTTTGACTTGGACGACGCAGGTGTCGAGATAGGGGCGACCCGAGTGTGAGTGGCCGGAGCCTCCAACAATTTGGCGCTGTCTGCCATCTTGCAGGGTGATCGAGGCCGGGTGGACTCGAAAGGAGTGGAGAGTGGTTGTGATGATGTTGAAGGAGGGGAGATCACAAGTGAGAGCGTCCAGAGGACCCTTTTTGCATCTTTTTTAATCGTTTCCCTTTTGGGGGGGGGGGGGGCAATTGTTTTTTTTTTTTTTCTTCTTCTTTTTCTTCGCAGGTGGAGAGGGCCGGCTTTTTGGTCGTTTGACGTAATTTTGAAGAGCGATTACCGACGGGGACAAATCAGGCCACCGAAGCGCCGTTCAGCCGCTCGGCCGACTTTGCATTACGCCCAATCAGACTGCACGTATCTGCCCATCATGTAGTCTGGGCCAATCACTGCCTCGGCTTACTTTGGCAGAGGGGATGCTGCCATCGGTAAGAGACATACAGCCCCGGCATTGTAGGGAGTCTAGGGACTCGAAAGGTCGAATGCGCAGCGTCAATCACGGGTTTTAGCAGCAGATCTGACTCCGAGATATCTGGGGTCAAGTGAGGAGGGACTTCGGCCTCAGAATTGCGTACCGAGAGGGGGGACGGAATCTCTACCGGCGGCTCAGCAGACGAATCTGAGGTCCGAAGGACACTCTGTGAGTATTGGCAGTGTTGGCATTTTAGGTAAGAAGCTTGCGGTCTACATGATCTGGTAGTGAGTCTTTGGCCTACAAGTATTGTAACATGAATAAAGCAAGATTGCCTGACACTGACGGTAACATGATCATCGAATTGTAATACTGTACATATTTGTAGATCCGTAGTATCGTACTGATCTCTGGCAGCTGAGTTGATGAGTTCAGAGTTTGACCTGCAAATTACAGGCGGGTATCCTCGGTGGAACTGCGGCGGGACACAATTGAACTCCCGATACCCGGAGGGATTCCCTCCATGGAATCTGGAGTCTGGAGTCTGGACAGTAGTAAAGTCCTCAGTCCTGTACCTGACCCGTCCTGGTCGGAGTGATCGGCGGCGGAGCTGCAATCGGCAATCGGCAATCAATTGCTCGATAAGGTGGCTTGATGTGATGTCGATAAGACACGCCTCTCTCCAAAGCCATCACTCCATGATCTCGGACTCGGAACATCGATGATACAAGTCATAGCAACCTACGATTCCTGCTCCAGCCGAGGTGCCAGTCAAGTCGCAACAGAAGAGCAGATCGAGTCCTTCAAACCATTTCGCTCTCTATGCACTTTCGCAGAGGTAGCGTGAACCTACCTTATCTACCTAACCCCTATCGCAGGAGATCCCGAGCACATGTAAATAAAGCTCTCACTGCGTTAGACGGGAGCTGGTCTGATGCACGCTATACATTCTGGTGACAGGGTCACCATATGTGAAGCTCTCAATAAATGTTGTATCCGAAGCAAATCTCTGCTTTGGATCTCTGTTCCTATCTACTGTACATCTCGTGACTCCGACAGGAGGTTGTCTGCAGTCTGCACTCTGCACTCCGCAGCAGTTGCAGAACGCAGATATGTAGTTCGGGATCTCATTTACCCGGCCCCGGGCGCGATGTTTTGATCATCTCCGCACGCTTGTCGAGCAGCATATTACCAGTCATAGGTAGTCAGTCAACATCTGCACAAGCCAGAACTCGTGTGCACCATGCGTTTGCTAGCCACTGGTCGAGTGCTACGAGCTAGCGGTGCGTGTTGGACTGCCGCTGCCCTCCGGCCCAGAATTGCGGCTCTCCAAACACAGCCGTTCCTCCGTCAGTCGATCCCAGCAATAACTCGCAACTGGAGCGCAACGCCGTTCCTGCGCATTGGGAATCAAACTTCTTCCTCAGGCGCCGATCCGAACGAGCGACCAGATCTTCACATTCAAGGCGACAAGTATCCAACCGATCAATGGACAAACACCCCCGACACAATTCTCTCGCACGTCGGACGGAGCCTGTACCTCGACGAGAACCATCCTCTGGCCATCACTCGCAGACTCATTGAGAGTCAGTTCCCGGCCCCCATCTTCGGAAACTACTTTGAGAAGAATCCCGTCGTCACCACAGCACAGAATTTCGATGTGCTGGGCTTCGCTCCAGACCACCCCGGTCGTAGCCGTACCGATACCTACTATATCAACGAGAAGACCGTTCTGCGCACGCATACCAGCGCGCATCAACAGGCATATTTCCAGCAAATCAGCCGGAACGAGAAGACTAAGCCCGACGAGGTGGGCTATACCGTCGTGGCAGACGTCTATCGTCGCGATGCCATCGATCGAAGCCACTACCCCGTCTTCCACCAAATGGAGGCCGCCATGCTGTGGAAGCGACCGGAGCAGAATCCGCTCAGCGCGTCCAAGGAGACCGCCGCCCGGATCAGGGCGGACCTCGAACGGATCCCTCGTCACGACGTCGTCGTCGAAGACCCTAACCCTACAATTCACCCTCAACGGAACCCACTACAGGCAGAGCATCACAGCGAGGCTGAGGTCGAGGCGGTGGCGGCGCACCTGAAACGATCACTGGAGCGCATGGTCATCAAGGTCTTCACGGAGGGATCAAAGGCCGCAGCGGCCAGCTCGGGCGGCAAGGTCGACCAAGAGCCTCTGAAGGTGCGCTGGGTAGAGGCCTACTTCCCGTTCACCAGTCCTGGCTGGGAACTTGAAGTCTTCTGGCAAGGTGAATGGTTGGAAGTCCTGGGATGCGGAGTCATCAAGCAAGAGCTTCTCATCAACTCCGACGTGCCCAACCGATTCGGCTGGGCCTTTGGTCTGGGTCTCGAGCGCATCGCCATGCTCCTGTTCAATATCCCCGACATTCGTCTCTTCTGGTCCAAGGACGAGCGCTTCCTTTCTCAATTCCGCGCCGGCCAGATCACCCGCTTCGAGCCCTTCTCCAAGCACCCCGCCTGCTACAAGGACGTGGCTTTCTGGCTGCGCCAGGCGGCTGCCGCGGGTGGCGCCAGCGCGGCAGGTGGTGCGGTCCCCTTCCACGAGAACGATGTCATGGAAATTGTCCGTGGCATTGGCGGTGACCTGGTCGAGGACGTGCGATTGATAGACAATTTCACTCACCCAAAGACCGGGAAGCAAAGCATGTGCTATCGCATCAACTACCGCAGCCTTGAGCGGACATTGACCAATGAAGAGACGAACGAAATGCACGAAAAGGTGCGAACCCAACTCGTCAACGATTTCGGCGTCGAGTTGCGGTGAGTACGAGCAACGGCAAACGACACTCCATTGTACATTACTAAATTTAATATTGAATCACTGCCAAAAAGTGTTCCCTGTCTCTTAACTCTCCTCGGCTACATCGTCATATCATAGAACCGTCGAATCTTAAATGCATTGACTAAAGTCCACGTGACCGACGAAAGAATCAATGTTGCATGGACTTAAGGGGTCGGGCTAAGTTTAGAAGAGAATTGAAAGCATATCGGCATATCGCGCCGGAGCGGATGTTGTATTGTACAGGAGATGAGATAAGAATGAGAAAATCCTCGGAAGATTTGCACGATGAGAGGGTGAATCCACCAGGACGAGGGCGAGGACGAGGACGAGGACGAGAAAAACCAGACGCCTCCCGTCACATGCAACACATGAATAGTGTAACTGTATGATACAGATTCAGGAGACAAGCAAAAATCAAGTGAAAGTCGAAATTTTTCCGAATCCCAATTCCGGTCGCAACCGTGCGCGGATGCTTATCGTGATCGTGAGATAGGTATGATATATGGTACAGAGGGTGACGAGGCAGTCGGTATGAGGGTGCGGCAGATGAAAGATGAGAAGGGAATACGTTTGGGAAATGTCTGGGCGTTTAGGCGTTCTTGACCACGCCAACCTTGGCAGCCTGTATCGGAAAAAGCAGCATCGTTAGTTTTGATGAATGACACATAATATGAACTCGAAAACGCCACGGTACAACTTACACGAACGATACGTCCATTGAGCAGGAAACCCTTGCTCTGGGTATGCATAACATCACCGTCTTCATGGTTTGGCGAGGGGGCCATGAAGGTGGCCTCGTGCATGTTGGGATCGAACTTCTGGGCCTTGCCCTCGACCTGTTCGCTGGGATCGAAGCGCTCCAGACCGTGCTTCTGAAGTGTATTCATCAAGGTCTTCTCAGTCATTTTGAGACCATCAACCAGATCGAGCAAGTCCTTGTTGGCATCAGTGCGTTCAGCCTTGAGCTTCTCGGCGGGCACAGCCAGGAGCGCGCGATCGAAGTTGTCAATGCTCTCGAGCAAGTCCTTGGCGAAACGCTGAATCGCAAAGTTGCGGGCACCATCCATATCGCGCTTAGTGCGTTCTTGCAGGTTACGGAAATCGGCGACAGAGCGGAGGTATTTGTCCTACTACATGTCAGATAATGTCCGGCAGTAATTTATGCACGAACAGAAAAGAATAATGGTTCTCTCAAGCTTACCTTCAGCTCGGTGACTTCTTTCTTCTTCTCCTCGAGTTCCTTGCGGACGGGGTCCTCCTCGGTCTTGACCTCAGATTCACCCTCCTGTGTGGCCTCCTTCTTCTCTCCATTGTTCTCGGTGGAGTAGAACCGACGGGCGGGCTGAGGAGAAAATGGCCTCAACGCCGTGGGGAGTTGTGACTGCAAACGCGCCGTCCGTCGGAGAGCGAGCGGCGCTGTGGAAGTGGAGGAGGAGGCTGCGGTCATGGCAGACCGAGCAGCAAGGGCCTGTCTGAATACTGTGCGCTGAAACATGATGTGAGATCTGGAAAGGTATTGTTTCGGGAAAGCCAATGGTAGCAAGAGGGAGATTCAATTGATGATGAGGGGAAAACTGTTAGTCGCAAATCGGCAAAGACAGCTGCTGGCCGGGAGAATTTCATGGAACGTCACCTGACCGACTCAGCACGGGAAAACCGCCGACCCGGAAGTACACTCGTGACTCGAGCTCTTCCTTTTTGATCCGATGAGTGATTGATTCTGTGGAATTGATTGTACGCTTTCAACCCCAGCCCTCTCCACGCTTAAGACTTCGGTCCTACAGTGAGCACACACATTGTACCCTTCAAGTTCTTCGCCTGATATATCGGACGCATCAAGTTTGTCGATCTAGTCCTGCCCTGACTGTTCAGTCTCATAACTTGAGCTCTTGGAACTTGGCAAGTGATTGGGCCGCGGTTCAAGACAGCAACTGTACCATACATTTATGGACTCAGTGAGTCAGTACTGTAGTTGTACAGTATACGACTGTATATAGTCGCTTACAGTATAGAATGTCGTTACTCACGTTTCTCCCAACTCTCATCGGACCGCCGGTTCTTGTCACTTAACGGACATCTTGAGCGCATTGAGCAAGCCCGATAAATATCGAAATTTTCGGGTGATAAGCTGCTGGCCAAAGCGGAAAACACATCCATAGATTGAAAATGGAATGGATGATGCTGAGGTCGAACCCATTTGACGTACTGTGGTCGGGCTTGTCAATGTGAACTAACAGGCAGACAATCACGCAATGTGAGAAATACGAAGCGACCCCAAGCATATCATTGTACGAAACTCTCTCACTCTCACGGATGACTCAAATGACCAAAAGGCAACTGCTGCTAGGATGAATGTAATATTGCCCTAGCCTATCAGCGGCCTAATCGAACGCCCACTAGAGCATAGCGTGGGCTTGCCGGGTCTCCCGCCAGGCACCAGCTAGCAGCTGCCTAGTCTAGCCCTAGCAACATGAGCCGCTTGGACTTCAAAGCCAAGTATAAAGAAGGTCAACAATTCGAGTGATGTTGTGATCTCACAAGACAAACTCTTTCATCTTTTATCTGAGCATACTAGTGATCTATTTATCGACCACTCTGCTCTGTCCTCATCTCGTTACACAAAATGACGAAGCGCAGTATTGAGACGGACTCAACGGCCGATCGTCGAGTCAAACCCATGTTCACTGATCAGAGGCTGTTCAAAGTCACAAATGTGGATGATGGAGAGACGGTCCATCAAACATGTCTGCTCATTCACGGCGAGTGCCAGTCATTCGACCCCGACGATGAGACGGACTATGTGTCGGCCTCATCCTCGAACATGCCAATCCAATCCAATGTCACGCAACACTGGCCGTGCAATGCGGGCAAATGGAGCGCGCTTGTCATGCTTTCACCCGGAAAGAACTCTCTCGTTTTCAACCTCTATCGATACCAGAAGATCTGTGGATCGGCGGAAATCAGCGTCAACTATGTTCCGTTGCTTCAATTACCACCTCTCCACCTGGCGATTCTCGTGGCAAAAGACTCACCTCTGCTGATTGACTGCCCGCCGGTCAAATACGGGAGCATTTCCACTGCCCACAGTGGCTTAGATGCGGCGATTGCCAAGTTCCGGATGTCGGCATATATGTGGCAAGCTCTCACAGCCGAAGACCTTCGACAAAAAGACTTGGGACGGCGCTCGTTCAGGCTGGACGAGGAATGGACCTCGAACTCCTCGCTACGAAAGAGTTATCAACGCGCACCGGGAGATGCTCGTCAGATGGGTGCCGTGGCAAAGGTTCACATCGTGCGCTCTGACAAGACAGTTGCACAGCTTCGCGACGCCAACGTCGCGCAGCAGAACTCACGAGGTAGTGATTGTGACGTCCTGCACAGGTACTTTGAAGACGCTCTGCGTGACTCAGGGGCACCTTTCGACTCGGCCAGTCGACCGGTGGTGGCTGGTTTGATCTTGGACTCCCATTACTCCAACGAGCAATCTTTGATCACAGGACATGCGGCCCTAGGCTGCCACAAACCCAATGGCATATCTCTTGGGATTTTCGGAAGCCACCTCACTTATGCCTGGCCCCGTTTCCTCGAGGAAGTGCCTGCATGTCTGACTGATCTGACAGCCCCTGGCGAGACCGTGGGCAACGACAATGGCGAATGCGACACTCTCCGTGGGGCTTGCTTCGTCGGCCAGGGTGCGTTTTTGCACGAAGTGGGCCATGCATTTGGCGCGGAGCATACGACAGGCATTATGGCTCGAGGCTACAGCAAGACCTGGGGAGTGAATTTCATCCAGCATGCAGATAACCCCAAATTGGAAAATGCTGCTAAATGGGACTTGCAAGACGCCCTGAAGTTCAAGATGATGCCGCACTTTGCTCTTCCTCACGATGCCCCTGTCACACAGCAATTCCGCGAGGCTCAGGTCCAAATGGAGGTCATTCTGACAAAAAAAGTTGCCAGTGACCCTGAAAGTACTTGTGAAGGATTGAAGATCACCTGCTCCGCGGGTCTGGCGCGGATCGAAATCGCGAGTGATTCTCCGCATGATGATGCTGTGCATCAATTCATCAACAAGTCCAACCACACTGAATTCCAGCTCGTCGATATTCGCAACAAGTACAACCAGGCTTATCCTTTGAGAATTGTCGCCCTGGGCATGAATGGCAAACGTCGAGTAGTTGCGAACGTTTGGGCTATGCTCAAGGACATTCCTTTCATTTCCATTCCCGGGAGTGACTTGGTCCTGGAGAAAAAATCTGTCCGCTGTCAGGATCTCGACTCAACCCTGGAAGATACCGAAGTCTGCAAGTGGGCCATGCTTCTTCACAGGCGGGGAAAAGATGGCCAACTGCATCGCGCGACGTCAATTGACCTCCGTGTCGGATGCACCATGGATGGGGCTGTCGTCTATTACGCTGATGGCAAGCATGCCAACTGTGGTCCTGCACGGAACAGCGACGGCACAACACATCGCTTCGGAGGACACGCATCGGAGGACCACAGGATTCCCGCGGGGGAAACCATCTCCCAGATCAGAATTTGCAAGCGGGCAGACGGATGGGGAGGCCTGTCGGGCATTCGTATGACTCTGAGCAATGGAGATTCTTGGGGATATCTCAACGACAACCCTTATGGAGATGACGAAGATGAGCAAGACAATCAAAGCGATGCTCAGGAAGAGGAGGATGAGAATATCGTGACCTTGGAGCCTGCTGACGGTGAGGTTATTGTCGGGTTCTATGGGACGAGCGACAGGCAGTCGGGTTTCACACAGGAATTCGGTATACTGACCGCTCCACGGGATATTGAGCTTCCTGCGCAGGTCTATGACATGGCTGAACTGAGAAATGATGAGTGACTGGGCCCATGGCGAACGGCCGTCGTTTGGGCCCAGACGGGAGGTCTTACTTTGTCGCGCGTATGCAGTTGTCTTGCTATGTTTCTGCGACTTCAGATATTTCCCAGATATTTCCATACACAATTTGAACGTACATCTTGAGATTCTCGATTTTCATAGAACCATGTCTTCAACAAGATAAATTGACGGGATTCCAATCCACTCTCAACTTGAGAAGGTCGTTGTCTCCGGGTCGCCTTTGAAGGAGGAGTCTCACGCAGGCAATAATTGAGTGGATCATCGTGACTTGTTACGGACTGTTTACTTCAACGCCGTCGAACTTCTGCCAGGCTCCAGCCCTTTAAGTCTGATGTATAGTAGCCCACTCTCTGGTTAGAGCTCAACATGGTCTGATTTCTATCAGTCGACCTGAAACTGACCGTGCAGGGAACTGCTTGCATCAGAATTACAGATCAGAGACCCTCAGTTTTCAGAGATCCACCGTCAACATCTTTATAAAATCTATCCAGCGTGTCAGATGTCTTGCTCTGAAATGGAAGACCAGAGATGTTGAAGGTGGGTGGGTACCTGAGCTGTCAGAGTGCCTGTGTCAGATGAAGCAGATGGGTAGTCCCGGTCTGCCGTGACTAATATGACTTCCGAGGACAGGAGATGCGTCCGTCTTCGGTCTAGATCTGAAGAGAGCAAAAAATCACTTCTCGTCAGATTTGATTACTTCCGGTCTGGAAAGAATTCAGCATCGACGCTTCTCTGGGTCCATTCAGTAGTTGCAGGATTCTCCGCATGGCAAGCCAAAACCGGCACTCTGAAACGCCACGGCTCGGCATCCACATTTCTTCCTTTTTCCCTTTTCCCTTCTGTCGACGGAGAAACAGCTCCGTCGTCGGTAATCATGCGAGCAGTGCGACTCAGTAGAGTCAGTATATACTACATAGTAGTACATACACAGCTATTGGCACGTCGATGAATGTCGGCAAGATCAATATTCTCGAACTGCCGAACCACATGAAGCTATGAAAACTTCCGATGGACCCGTGAAGATCATCTCCCGTTCTCCACGCATGGTCTTTTGCCTAAAACTGAAGATCGACAGGGTGTGAGCACAGCGGACTCAATGCCCGTTTGAATGCCGCGAGACGAGTGGCCTCCGTCGTTTCAGCCCAAGACAAGTGAATCCAGGAGAGATGTCGACCTTCCCTCGTGGCCGAATGATGGCCGTGGCAACTTGCAGCTCGTGCGCACCAGAGCGATACCGCCCACATTACCAGGAGGATCCTGTCAATGTCAAATCAATTGCGAACAGGGTCCAGTGGGACTTGACAGGGAAGTGCGTCATTTGAGGAACTCGTCCGGAGAATCACCTTAACAGGCAATGCGGACCCAACTTTGACACATTTTCATCCTGGATGTGTGGCCCACACACGGCAGTTGCATGCTTGCTGAATATCGTGTGATGAGTTGGAGGATGAGAGAAAGATTTGCTACTTAAACAAGCAGAGATGGCGTTTCCAAGGCTCATTCTTATTTTTTTTTCAGCAGCGACTTTGATCTACTCGCGGTCATCAAGCCAATTCTTCAGATCCTTGGTCTTTCGGTCACCTACAAGTCCCGCGCATCATGAAGTTGTTCACTGCTCCTCACATGCTGGCGCTGTCTCTGGCCGCCAGCCAGGGTTTCGCTGCGATGACCCAGGGTGTCTCGCAGGACGTCTACAACCGCTTGGTTGAGATGGCCACCATCTCTCAGGCTGCCTATGCCAACCTGTGCAAGATCCCTTCCACCATCTCCATTGTGGGAAAGATCTACAACTCCCAGACCGACATCAACGGATGGGTTCTTCGCGACGACTCTCGCCGAGAGATCATCACTGTCTTCCGTGGCACCGGCAGTAACACTAACCTTCAATTGGACACCAACTACAACCCGGCCGCTTTCCAGACCAACCCCAAGTGCGAGGGATGCTTCGTGCACGGCGGATACTATACCGGCTGGCTCTCGGTCAAGGATCAGGTTGAGTCGCTGGTTGATTCGCAAGTCAACCAGCACCAAGGATATGCCTTGACGGTGACTGGCCACAGGTAAGAACTATATGGCCCACAGGAAAAAGCCATATACTCTTGTGGCTGCTAGTAGGAGGATGAACGCTGACAAGAAACATCCCAGCCTCGGTGCTTCAATGGCCTCCATCACCGCCGCTCAGCTTGCTGCCACCTACAGCAACATCAGCCTGTACACCTTTGGTGAACCTCGAACTGGCAACCAGGCCTTCGCCGACTACATGAACGAGCACTTCCACGCCGGCAGCGCGTCCACCACTCGCTACTTCCGCACCACCCACGCCAATGACGGTATTCCCAACGTGCCTCCTACCTCGATGGGATACGTGTCGTCCGGTGTTGAGTTCTGGAGTGTCGACCCTTACAATGCGCACAACATCTTTGTCTGCACTGGCAATGGAGACCAGTGCTGCGAGGCTCAGGGCGGACAGGGTGTGAATGGAGCTCACACCACATACTTTGGTATGACCAGCGGAGCTTGCTCTTGGTAAATATTAGATTGTGCCTCTGGGGGCGAAGTTGAATTTTCGTGTGTTCGTTCCCTTGTATGGAATTTCAAGTTGCAGCCCCGAGAAGGAGCATGTGAAATACAGTGGTGTTCTGCTGGACATGCACCGAGATCTTCTTCCAATACAAGCCTCGAATCATTTTCTGCGTATTTGTTTAGTCATGTGGTTCTCGACGCGCGCTAGCACGTGCAACCTGCCTGTAGATATTCCCCGTACGCGATGGGGACTTCTTCACTAGCAATGAACAGCCACTATTCGATTGTTCACTGTCCAAGCGATAACACAGCGACGCACTCGACTGACTTGAGGTGGAGAGAATCAAATGCACCTGATTAAAGTGGTGGATCAGGGCCCCGATCAAATGTCAAGTTGTGAACCGGTCCGGTGGAGTCCATCGAACATTTGTCGCGTTCGAGCTCCTCCACTTTGTCTTCGGCCATCGCCAACGGATATGGATGTTCGATTCCTTTCGTAAAACCGAAGCCTCCGCTTGGGGCGAAAACCCGATGATCACATGTCCCCGCTTTTCTCTGCAGGTACCTTTCTTATGTAAATTGCGACCCGACAGTGGACTATATGGGAAAATACCTAGTCTTCGCGCTTATGTGAGGTGTGCTGGGGGGCCTGTTGCGTGGGGACTTTGCAAGTGCCCAGACGAAAAACAAAACACCAATCCTAGTCGTTTCAGCCAAGCGATGACACGGGCACCCTTCATGGCTCCAGTTGCAGCCTCATCTCTCTTTTGCTTGACTTTCCTATCGTCAGACTTCCTCCCCTCCCCAAAGCTCATCGCACATCGCCCCTGATGTCCGTGAGAGGGGTGGTCCGAAAAGCGCCGACCCTGCTCGCTCACTATCTCCGACTGCGCGCCACGAAGATCCTCGTTTCCGCCCTGGTGCTTTGGCTCCTGCTCTACCAAGTGTTTCGCATCAAACTCTGGCGTGATCCCCACTCGGCCTTCTTCAAAGACACACATGTATATGAATTGGATTATAGCCTTCAGCGGGAGCGTGAAGCGCGCCATTTCATTACACGCTATAATGCCGGCCTAGATCCTCCTGTCTCCGTCAAGTCTGCTCCCACACCGCATATATGTGTCGCCATAGTGACTGTCCGACGCGACACGGACTATTTTGAAGCCACCGTGGGCTCCATCCTCGAGGGGTTGGACAACCATGAGCGAAGTAATATGTATCTCAGCTTTTTGTTCGCCAACACAGAGCCGAGGCTCCACCCCAGTTGGGGACAACGATGGGTAGAACGGCTGGCGGACTCGGCGACAACGTACAATGTGTCGGAAAAGGAATTTGGGCATTTGCAAAAGATAGAGAAGGAGAGGAACTTCTACGAGAAAGGGGTGTTGTAAGTCATTGCAAGCCCCGGGCAGAGTCCTGCCCGCAATTCTGACATTGGCGCGACGGGAATGACAGCCAAAGTCTGGTACATGGTTCCGAAAATAGGTACGTGGCTAACAACTGGATGATTTCCGTTTAGTGATTATGTATATGCCCTCCAAACCTGCAAGGACCTCAATGCCTCCCACACGATCATCTTCGAGGACGACATCATCCTTGCGACCGGGTGGTTTAGCAAAACCCTCAAGGCGCTGGCGGAAATTGCCCGATTCGAACAGCACTCCGCGAAGCCGTGGCTCTATCTCCGTCTATTCTACACCGAGACCTCATTAAGCTGGACAAACTCAGATTTCGCCTATCGAAACATGCCCTTTGTGTTTGGATTCTTGATGCTGTCCGCGGTATCGTGCTTGATCGCTCTCCGTCGCAGTCGATACCAACATTTCCACCTCGACACCGCCAGCATTGCCGTCATCTCTGTGGTCTGCGTACCGGCATTCACGGCGTTCATCTACATGGTCGGCAAATACAACCTAATGCCTCTGACCGGGGTGGTTGAAATGAACAAATATGGCTGTTGCACACAGGGGTTGGTGTTCCCACGAGAGCGAGTCAACGGACTCATGCAATTTCTGAGTGAAAGGGGACACGGGCAGACAGACTCGATGATCGAGGAATACGCGGATAGCCACGAGTTGACTCGCTATGCGCTGGCACCTCCGCAGCTGCAGCACGTGGGATTAAAGTCGAGTCGGGACAACACCGACGTCAACACCCAGAGTACGTGGGCATTTTGGTTTGAGACGAATGACGCGACGTCTCTGAAAAAGGAACACCAGATGCTGTTACAGGATGAGGACGTCAAAGGAATGCTCTGGAACGTGACGGATTCAGGCTCTTCAACGTGAGATCTCTCTATGAGGCATCTTCAAATCGAACGAGAAACGATTCTCGATATCAAACCCAAGTCGCGTGTAATATATCTCCGTGTACAAAGGACCCGGGTTCGCGACAATTACGTTTCCAGAGGCTCTCAATGCAAAGAAAGCCTGTCGAATTAATGACTTTTCAGTTGGACATTTGGTGCTGGGAAGGAAGTACTCAGTGACACGGCAGCCCATACCATACGTATCCACGACTGGTACCTTGACATGACCCATGGAAGTATAGGAATCTGCTTCAGCGGATTTCTTTTCATGGTTTGAAATATTGTCTATGTGGCCCTCGGCAAAGTCTCAAATGGCTGTTCTACTACCAACAGCCTAGGTAGGTACCACTGACCAGTAATGCGCTATCAGATGATCAAGTGTACCACTTTTTCCTAAAGTGTTAACTCCAAGCCCCTCCAAGAACTTATAGCGCAAGTAATATCTAAGCTGTTAAGCCTCGCAGGCGTAGGATGGTTTCATCTTACATTCGCCGAGAACCCAGCCCCTCTGCTAGAATGTGTGTTTGCCGATTTTCATCGTTGCTATGGTGCACGAGGCAGTTGACCGGTACCTGCGAGTAGCTGGGGTGGGTTCTGATCGGAATCAGATTCGCTCTCTTGACGACAACAGCAACTCACATGAAGGTATGCCGCGTCGTAGGTCAACAAACTTGATGGATACGACACCGACCTATCTGTATCTTGTGATTCACGATGATGCACCTGCACTGACTCGGCCTGGTGAGATTACACACAACGTACAGTCGTACATTATAGTACCGTACACGCCAGTGTATATTCATACGTCCAAATTGGAGATAAAAAAAATTCTGACTTGCAAAGACGGGAATCGTAATTGTGAATCCGAACGACAACCTTGAAGACTCTGATCTTGCGAGCATCCACCGAGCTCGTGACTCGACAGGAGAATGACTACGTGCAGTGCAATGATAGTATCACGTGGCAGTGTATCTTATCAGATTTTCATGTGACATGTTCCAATATAGTAGCCTCGTCAATCTAGGAAGTAGGTAGGTATGCCACTACCATTACTATCAGTATCACTATCTGGTAGTAACTGAGTCGTGAGGCGGAGTCTGGCCGGTACTGTTAAAGCCAGGCAGTGCTCTGTGTGAATCCGGCGGCCTAGTCATCTCATCCGAAGCGCGGAGAGTCAAGACGGCGTCGAGCCGGTCAAATTGGGGTCGAAAGTAAGGAGTAAGGAGGCTGAAATCTCTATGACATGGGTATTTCCCACTCTTGAGTCGTTCACTCGATGGGTCAGATACTTGGGTTCTGTGGAGATATTGGGGATCGAGCTCAGCCCGGATGTTCCACTGCACGAGTTCGCAGGCTCAAGACTTTGGATGTTCATACACCATAATGCATAGTCATACTCAAAGTAGGCTCAGCTGTGGGAATCGGGGCCGAAAATGGATCGAGATGCGCAGGATGAAGGTGTGGCGCAGCTGTGGCGTCGGATCTTCCGGGGGGTGGGATTGCGGTGGTCATCTTAGAGTAAGAGGTTCGGTACTTTGATTGCTATGTAGAATCATCCTGCAGTAAAGTACCCTGTAGTTCTACACATCTGAGCAGTGACAGAGTAAAGAAAGTGGAAAACTACTACTACTACTACTACTACTACTACTACTACTACTACTACTACTACTACTACTACTACTACTACTACTACTACTACTACTGTCAGACCCTTCATAGCTGTCAAGCTGCATTCTACTCCGCCGATCACCCGCCATCGGACAGATCGCAGTAAGTTCTGGAATGAAAAATGGGTCCGAAGGCAGTGAGCATTCCGGATGGATCCTGTGAGGCAGTACATCCATTGATGCGGAGTCGTGTAAAGACATGGCTGTCAATGCTTGGTATTTCAGTCTTAGTCCGTACTTCGTAGCTACTGCGAAGTCCTTGCTATCGCTCTTAGTACCACGCTGAATGTCGACTATTGACTTGGTCAACCATCTCAGCCGGTCTGCACTGCCCCCGGCTTCAAGACGACTCCGGCGAACGTCACTCGCTGCGCCTCCCCGCTCCACTCTCAAAGCAATCAACAAAAGCGAAGAGACATCGGCAGAGGCTTCAATACATCTGCATGCGGACGTCGCCAGCAGGAACATTCTCTTGTGTATGTTAACCTTATTTAATAGCTCGCTCCTGCCCTCCCCTTGCTTGTTCGGAACAAGCCAAAAGGAAGACCAATCTCGAGAATCATCTGCAGTCTTGTCCAGGAGTGCAAAGACTGCAAACTGCCCAAGTTCTAGACCAGGAACAAACCGGCTCCACGCTCCGCCACCAACTCCGCCTTCACACAACTTCTCCGGTGGCAACCTTGAGAGAACCCACTCCCCTTTTTTCTCTTATCAATCGCCTGCTTATCTTCAACGCCTTCGTTCAAAAAGTGTTTTTCCAACTCGAACGCATCCTTCCACCACACGCAAACTCCCTCTTCGTCGCTTTATATATCTTGACGACAGCCGAACAGTCTTCTAGAAACACGATACCTTTCAGCTTCGCCTCTCCAACCATGACGGAATTCATCTCACCATCTCCTTCATCGCAAACCTCTCCGGCCGTCGCCGCTGCACACTCTCGCGCTCGGCCTTCCCTCTCCATTGACATCACCAGCCTTCCTCCTCTCTCTCAACCGACACCACCTTCCAATACTCTCATCATCACCGAGCTCAATGACCTTGTTCTCTTCCAGCCGTCCTCTCTGGAATCCATCCGCAATCAGATCACCGTGGTCGCTCGGTTGAACTCCTTCTCCCCACTACCCTCATTCCGTCGCATTATCTGCTCCTTCCACTCTGATGAGGATGCCATTGCCGTCCGCAAGATGCTCGAGGGCACTCGCCTGTTAAACCGCAACGTGCGCCCCCGTATCTACTTTGGTGAACCCACGCCCATCCTGAGCCAAGAGGAGACCCAGCGTAAACAGCTGCTGGAGGCGCCTCAACTCGACAAGCTCTTCTTTATTTCGCCTCCTCCCAGTCCTCCTCACGGCTGGCAGATGCGCAATGAGGACCCACCCAATAAGGAGGTTCATGCCAGTGATCTGGCGACTGCTCTCGCCAAGCTCAAGACAGATCACTCCTCCGATTCGATGAATGTCGATCCTGCCACTCCGGTGTCCATCAGCTTCGATCAGCGCACGGGGAGCTTTCCGGTGGCCGGAGCACCACAGCAACAGCGCAGCCGAAGTAGCACTATCATCTTCCATCCCGAGGACCACGGCCACAGCCCCAATCTTCCTGCTGTGATGGTGGAAGACACAAGTCTGCCCGTGGATGAGGACATGGATATGGAACTGGACGCCCAGTGGAGTCCAGTGGAGATGTTCATCAACAAGATGCCTCCCAAGACAGCTCGGCCTCCTGTGGAGCTGATGCATTAGAGTTGGACCGATTCGAGTCGATATACCTGCGATTTGTGGGCAATTATCTTCTCTGTCTTCCTGGTTCATGCTGTTCGCCTGTCTTTTCTTTTGATTTTGCTGTCGTTAAATTTTAGCGATGGGGGTATATGCATAGTTTGAATCATTGGCGTGGGATTGGAATTGCATATATGTATCTGGCGTTGGAGGGGCACTATTGTTATCTGGCACTACTCAAGCATGCTATGGGTCATCGGATTCCCATATTCTTAATCAATCATCCATTCATTTCAGTACTTCAAGTCAGCAAGCTCAGTAAATATGATATACTGGGGCCTTCCGTCGCTTTGATGAAAATATCTCGCGATATTATAGCAATAAAGATGATGAATTCGCAAACAAACTCGTACAGTCATAACATGTCATCATACATGCGCCATTCCCAAAATAGCACCATTTGCCTTTCTGCTCCCATTTGATTCAATTCCCCATCGCAGGCACTGGAGATAAGAAGAGAGAAAGAAAAAGTCAGTCTCACCCAAATCAATGCCATAAATAGCAGCAGCAGCAGCAGCAGCAGCGAGATCTCCCCTCTTACCTTTCACCTTAGCCTGCGCCTCTTCCTTACAAGCTTTGCAGAAACAGTCATCGTCGCCAACCATCCCCGCAAACTGCATCATCTCCCAGGCTCGCTTCAACTCGCGTCCCTCCCGCGACAGCTCCTGGTTCTTCGCCTTGACCTCAACCTCGACCGTCTTCTTCCTCGCCAGCCCCTTAGCCAGCACCGCCTGACCATCAGCCTGCACATCCCCATCCAGCGTCAAAGTACCGATTTGCAGAACCACCAATTCCAGCGCTTTCGCCACATATTTCGCCGTGCGAGACCCCGTCTCATCCTCCTCGTAGGAATACGCCCCCCTCAACAAGTTGTGTTCCAGCGTCTTGCAGAGATCCAGGATCAAACTCAAACGGGTCCCGAAACAGGGACTGGCCCGGTCACGCTCGTAGTCAAGGAACATGCGAGTCAGGCTCTTGATGTTGGCGAGCAGGTGTCGGCGGGCAATGTGTTCCTTGGTAGCGGTGGAGTCCTTGACCGCGTTGATGAGGTAGTTCATGTCGCCGGGGTAGTTGGTTCGGTGGGCGATCTGGTGGGCGAATTTGATGCTGAGACCGTGGTCTTCGTGGGATCGAAGGATCTCGATGATGGTCGCAAGGTCATCTTGGAACGATCGACGCTCGATGGCGAAGAAGCTGGGCCAGATGGGGTTTCCAGGAAATGGAGCGAGAGGGGGAATAGACAGAGGGGGTAGTGGAGATGGAGAAGAAGCAAGAGGTGGTGTTACTGGTGCTGCTGGAGTTTCTGGGAGATACTTGAGATTGGCGTTGGAGTCACAGACAGTCCCAGTACTGGCTAACATGGTGATGGTTGGAGATATTTGGATGAGAGGGAATAAAAAAATAGAACTGGAAGCAGGTTCAGGGTGAGCGTTGATACCAGTGTTGGTCTGCTTTGGGGGACGGATTTTGAAGCTCGGTATCAAAGCATGTGAGCAAAGCATGTGAGTGTGGAAATGTGCGAACTACTAAGTGAATATCTGTTGGAAACGAGAGTGAAAGCGTCTGTTGGTTTCATAGGAAAGGAATGAGTGTGGATGTGAATGTGATAAAGCAATAGGTAGGTGTGTTGATATTGGAAGTGTCCGGGGCTCACTAGGGTTGCCTTGTCACCGTGTCTCATCTTGATATAGCATGTATTATCGATTAGGGCTAGAAAGAGATGTCAAACATTCCACCGGCAACCATTTCATAGTTGGCTAGAGTATGGGTTTGTTTGTTGAAGTACATAGCTTTTGTCTTGTGTTTTGTTTTCTGAATTGCTTTCTGGTACTATGCGAAACCTATATCTCCTCCATGTGTTGCACTACTCTGCACTGTTTTGTCAATTTTCATGAGGCTTATTTGATCATCCCGACGTTGAGTCCACTGTCATATTAAGTTTCGACAAGTACCTTAGCATCGATGGGAGTACAGATAGAACGTCTACATGCACCCCCCAGCTACTGGATGCTGGCAATCGAATGTCATCAAAGAAAGGAACCTAATTATCAAGACATAATGCCATCAATTCATTGAGACAGAAAAAGAAATGATCGTTCATGCATTCTAAGTCCACGACAGAGGTCGTGGATGATTCTTTGTTCCGAACTGCTTGATAACAAGGTGAATATTCTTATTAGTAGCATTGACCTTGGCGGTCCTAGGTAATGGTTGACCTTATTTAGTGAGCATTGATCTTAGGAAATACACTGCGCTTTTACTGATTCTCCATTGCTCATGACTGAAGCAAAAGCTCTCATTGATCTTAAGGTATTTGATTCTTCCCATCAACAACGGAGAACAAAGTAAAGTGCTCCGGATGAACAACCCCAAAGAGATAGGTATACTCAACTTCCGGCCCAGGTCCGACAGATCTGGAAGAATTCAACAATGTCAGACTGCATGTCTCAGATCCTGTATATTCTCAAGTGAAACCACTTAAAACATTCAATACTATCTTATCATGTACTTTGTATCCAGCCCTTGATGAATCATAAACATCGTTGAAAACCTGATATTGAAGCAGGCATAGAGGCGTGAGGATTCCAAACACAGTGTAGACTGTAATAGTTCGTTGATCAGTAGTGATCCAGAGCTTGGGTCATACTTTGTCGTGAGTAGCCGGAGGTAATTAATAACATCTATCTACTTACCATGCAACCATTAACACAAATTAAGAGTCAGATGATCTCGCAGCTTTGGATCCTGGTATAGCAATTACTAGGAGTAGGGAGTGAGACTGATAACGAAATAGGCGAAGCGATGGATTACGGCTGGTGAGATAAGTGTTTTGTCGCATCGAATTGGAAAGAGGTACATGACGAAATGAGCGTGATGTAATTTGACCGTACGCTCTAAAGGTAATGGAGGTGTCTACCACCTGTTGCTCGAGTTTCGAACCGATTCCAGGCTAACACCTCAAGCGAGAAATTTAGTGATACCTTGCCGCGGCGCGAATCTAGTAACATTATCTGGATGATTAAGAGGAGTGCAGTATACAATACATTGAAAAGACGAAAGCACATCAGTCATCGTCATTGCCGCGCGAGGCCGGTCATAACTTCTGAAAAGGGTATGTTCATGCAAAGGGGAAACGCTAGCAAGTGGGGAAATATAGCCAATTGCAAATGCAAAAGACAGATGGAGACAAGAAGCCAAACATAAGGGTAGAGAATACAGTGGGGGAGGCACCGAAATCTCGGGATAGGGCCATTTTTCATCAGTGATATCGCTTGTGGTCGTGCACAGGACCGCCACCCTGGCCGCCAAGTAATCCGCGATAGTATTCCTCGTCACCCGTACGGCTACCGCCGCGATGGTGCTCACGATATCGTCGAATGTCATCCTCTGGCAGAATAGAGGTAGGCGATTCAGTGTAGATATCACCAGTGGAAGCCGCGCCATATCGCGAAGAGGCCGAGTCCCGCCCAAGAAGGTCGCTTTCGGAACGTCTGTACTCGTTACCAACACTGCGAGAAGAGCTGCGCGAACCTCTGGAATACCGACGGCGTGTCTTGCCTGTTCCAGAGACTCCGCGGCCAGCGTAGAGTGTGTCCGGGGTGTACTTGTCCGACGTCGAGTGTCGATGGCTTGTGGCGGAGCTCGGCACTTCAACGGGGCGACCGGACGAGATACTTTCGGTGCGACTTCGTGGGAGGCTGGTGTCTTCAAATTTCTTGCCACCTCCCGGTTGTGCCGAATAAGGTTTCCTTTCCCTCTCAATGGGCTTTGAGGGAAGGGCTTCGTCCTCATCGTCAACCACCGCAGACGACGATGAAACGGACCCGGATGGGCGTTCACGTTCAAACGATCGAGATCGATTGAAAGAGCCAGACGCCGGTCTAGTAGATTGAGAGGGGTCTAGGTGGGAGGCAGATGAAGAGGCGGGAGCAGCTTTTTTGACACGACTGGCACGCAAGCGCTCTTCCTCGGTGATTGGTGGCAAATCGACACCACAGTGCTGCATGATATAATCATCAACTCGCTCCCTTAATTTCAAGTCGGGAACCTCGGGGAAGAGGCGGCGCGGGATCTCCTTGGGGAATCGCTCCTTTTTGTCATCAGGATTACTGATGGGCATATTCAGCACTGCCTTTTGCAGCCGCTCATACTCTCGCTCGGGATGCGTCTGAATCATAATCGTAACCCACGATTCGAATCCTTGAGGAGTAAGACCCGGTATATCCGGTCTTTCAGTGAGATCGTCAAGCTGCACCAGGTGATGCTGCGCTTTCACTTCCCGGAATAGCCTGGAGATTGAGGATGTTCGGTCGTCAAATATGTCTGTAAAATCGGGCATCAGCCACCGAAACGAATGATCACTAAAAAAAGCAAGCCTTGATCATAGAAAAAAGAAATTTACCTTGCCAAGGATAAGGGTCCCATGAGACTTCTGTATCTGCATAAAACTTCTGCAACTTATCCGGAACGACCACAAGCGTGTTTCCCGGGGGGTAATCCTCAATCTGGTCACTGGGTCAGTAACAATCTCCTTGTCTTTCATACATCGCCGTCGCTGTAGCACCGAATTGCGTACCAGGTGCATAGCAATTCCTCGCAAGAATTGGCCCAGCCTCTTCGTTGGTTGTCCGTCCACAAACAGCTTGCCCCAGATTTTTTCCAATGTCGTCATCTCCACCACCGTCGCATCTCGGGATGGCGGCTTCGGCCGCTCTACTCTCTGACTGCCATGACTGGACACTGAGTCTTGTCTTCCTCGGACTGGATCTGGCGACGACTTGGCTGATGGACGAGTATCGCTCGGATATGCTGAAGAGGACGTCGCTTGAGGCACGGAATGCGGCTGAGAAGTGTCGAGGTTACTGGACCGTGGACTGACCTGCGCCTGCGGCGCAAAATGTGGAATCGACTCGTTCCATTGAGTAGACGCAGGGAGGGAGTCGGATTGAGAACGAGAAGTCAAATCGGGACCTGCGGGCCACGCTTGCTGCTGTGATTGTGATCGTGGAGGGGGAGCTGCCGCCGCCGGCGGTGCGTTGCCCTGGAGGTTGCCCAATCCCGTCGCTTTGAGCTGTTGAATGACCGTCGCCGTGATCTGGCTGACAACGTCCGGAGACAAATAGTCGGATGAGTTGGCGTGGTTGACAGCTGAGCTCACCGCATCATTGATATGACCGTGGCTGGGCCCCATGGACGATGATCGTACTCGGTCAGCTTCCATACTGACGGGAGACGATCCTGGTGGGGGCATCTGCGGCTGGGGCATATTTAGACGGTCGGTTTCATAGCTGTTGGATGGATATGGTGGATTAGGAGGATATCCGTGCTGGTCATTCGGATCCAAGTGCATGCTCGTGCTCATGCTGCTCGGCTGGTAATGGCTTGAGGGCGCATAGTAGCCATCGTAGGCCATTTGAACCGAAGTGGTGTTGTTTCAGTGGCAACGCAGCCCGGGATGGTGGATGGGCAGTGGTGATGATGAAATTTGTGTTGGGGAAACCGTACCAGAAGGGTCGCGCTGATGGACAAAGTAACAACAAATGCTGAAGTCGCCCAAGATCGGAAATACACAAAGATACGAGACGAAACCACAGAGTGCGCGGAGTTTGTGTGACTTGGCCAGTGAGACGGCGACGGCGCGAGATTTGCAGCCTGAAGGGTCGACGTCAGGCAGAGAAATTGCCAGCGCCCGCTCGAAGAGGGGCGTGGTGATGTGGGGGTGGAACAAGAATAGCAGTGGAGGGTCGAGTATGATAATGCGACCGATTGGAGTGGCGATCTTCAAGACTCCTTCCGTGTCTGGCGTCACACCCTCTGCGACTTTGGAGCACTGGCGGGTAGGACAGTAGAGTGGATAAGTTGAATCGAGTGCCTCTCACCTCGAAGCGAAGGACAAGTGGTCTACAGGAGCTGATGATGACGGAAGGTGGTGGAAGATTGAAATGGGGGCTGCCTGTGAGACCAATGAAGGTCAAAGTCAAGGTCTTCTTGTTAGGCCCAGTATCCTAGCGTTATGTCGCTGTTGGTGCGGTTGAAGATAGCACGCAGGCCGACAAGAGGAACGCCAACGATCGAGGAGCCGGTAGGTGAGCGGCAGTGAGGGAGTCCGAGGGATTGCTGTACTGCTCGATGAATGTCCTGCGTGCATAGAATGGGTTAGGAACGCGGAAGTCCGACGTCACAGATGCAAGCCGTGTCGATGTCACCGGAAGGATCCATGCACATTATAGTATGAGGTGCAAGGTCGGTCCATGTTGAATGTGGCGCACAATTTAATCCAAAAGTGATCGAGTGCCACTGGCGCAAGGGCTGTCATCAGCCGTGCCGCCCGCCCACGATCGACATTCGATAGAATCGATACTATACCTGTGAGCTCACCTTGAACCGTGCATTGACTGAAAAGAGCATCGTCCATGCCCACAATGACTTGGAGGCGTCCTGATCTTCGCAAGAATGACCGTCACCAGTCTCAAAGCCCCCAAGAACCTTAAAATGCAGGCCTGATGAGCTTATTCTGAACAGAATGCCGGTGCTCCTGCAGCTCCCTCGTGGCGAAAGGCAGCGCATCACTTCCTAGGTGGACCAGCCGTGCCCAATCGGGAGATCTCCGATACTGAACGTTGGGAGAGTCGAAGATGATGGGTAGAAAGTACGAAAAACAACCGCTGAGTGGAGAAGGAACATCGGACAATCAAGCCAAGTTCATATTAGCCCTGAATCCATCCTCAATGTGAACGTGGACGAAGTATGTATTGACCTGGAACAGTTCCGACTACATCAGAGCCATGGTTGTCTAGTTCCTCATGTCCCGTGATCAAGCATCAAGCCAAGAGATGCGACGCCATTCGCACCGTAGACCGTGGTTTATTGTACATGGATTAAATCCCAGCCACGGTCCGAGACCATGTATTACCTGAAAGCTACAATGGACCTTCAAGTGAAATATGACCAGTCTTCAGACTGGCGTCTAGTCACCGTTGGCCATGAGATCCGCACGTTCGAATGCTTACTGAAGCATTGAAAAGACAGCCTTCTCCTGCAAAGAGTGTCGATAAGTGGACTCATTTTCCAGTATGGCTAATCCATAGGAGCTATCGTCCTACTCAGCTACCAACAAGAGCAAAAAAGGGAAAAGGAGGACGACGGAACTGTGTCCCATCCGCCGTGGCGGAACAACCAAGAGCCACTGAGCCTGAAACACATCTTCTATTCGAAGAGTAGCTCAAGCTCCATGTCCTGGATGATCTTCTGGGGTGGACGGGGCGCAACGCGAGAGGACTCGGCAGTGAGGGTAGCCATGCGCTATGTGAACGAAGCAATGGTCAGCCAGAACAAATATCTTCAATTGATTCAAGGTGAGCAGGTGAGCACAAACCGTTTGGGAAGTCAGAGCATTCTCATCTGACTCTTGCAGCGCTGGGCCCGCGGCGGTCTCTCCCAACCCAGACTCCTGAGGGATATCTTGCTGGGCGCCGTCAATGTCCATTGGGAAGACGGCCATCGGGTCAGATCTCTATATTGACCACATGGGCCAAAGTCAGTCATCAAACTCCAATATGTTGTTTTGTTACCACAAACAAAGACTCACATCGTCGATATCCTGCTCGACGTCTGCCTCGATGAGACCCCCTCCAACTTGGTTGCTCGCAAGCTTGTCCCGCTCATCGAGCTGGAGATTGTCCTGGCATGGAAGGCAGACCTAAAACCTCAACATTGTCAACAATCACCTTCCGTGTATAGTAGATCAATGTCATCAACTGAGATGATTCTTCTCACAGGCTGATCAAATTGGCGCTGGGTGTGAGCGAATTCGTTGATGGGCCGGACCTGGTTGCAGGACATGCAATGGAGTTCAGGACGAGACTGAGTGCCACATCCATCACATCGAGCAATCTGTTGATCCTTCAAAGAGCCAACACCCTTTTGGACAATCATCGTGCGCAGACGCTTCAAGGCCGAGGGAGTGAATCGTTCGAGGGGCAGTTGCCGTTCACAGAGAGCGCAGGTGATACTATGTCAAGTGGAACGTCCCTCAGTATCAAAGAAAGATAATCCGAATATCCGCCACCGCAACGAGCTAGATCGGGGGACTCACGTGTCAGGTAGCTTGATGGTTTCCATTCTGGTCGTGGAAAGTCAACATTCTGGATACTGCAAATTCGTCTCCGATGATTGCAGAAGAATACACTCACTCATCCTCACTTCGTCTCTTCCATCCACCGCGGAGCGCCCATTTGGGTTTGCAATAGCGTTTTTTGCACATCTCGAGTAATTTCTTGGAAAATGCTGTCTTGATCACGTGGCGTGCCTCTTCAAGGGCGAGGATTGTAGAGGTTGGAAGATTGAGTAGCACGATGGAAAGACAAAAAAAGAAGTCGGACCTAGTGCAGATAAAAGGTGGTCACATCAGACACAAGTCCAGGATCCAACAGACTCGACGTGATGGATGTTGATATTCCGGAACTCTCTATGGATTTGACACGGTCAAAGAGCATAAACAAGAACATATGCGCCAATCGGCCTGGCAACCAACTGGTTTGATAGTCAGGTATGTACTATCAGATTTCGACGATCGTAGCAGTCGGCTTGAAATATTGAGACAAGTTGTCGTTTCCAATTTTGTTCCTTCGGAGCAGAGTAACCATAACGTTGACGAATGTGCTGACCTCAACTGGACGTTGATAGAACCTCACAGAGGCTGGTTACAAGTATAAGTACCAGCTGCAGCATAAGAGAGGTACGCAAGGCAATTGAAAAACGCCGAGCCCTCCTCCGCTCATGGGATCATGGTAGGTTGTTTGCAAAGTCACGTCTGGATATCAAGACTGCTCTCTGTCTTACAAGGAACCAGACCTTGACTGGTAGAGGGATAAGTCTGGCTTGGGGATTCAGACGCAGGAAGCATAAAGCGCGCGGGAGATGTCTGTCGGAGCAACATAGAGCAACATGATATAGCTGCAGACTCCACGAAGAGTAGAGCGATATCAAGAAGTGTCCTTTTTCTCCAGCGATTCCCTTTGTATTATGTATCAATGGTTCCCTTCAGAGACAACGGCCACATTCTTTCAGTTTCCACTGAGTCAGGGGAGAAGACAACCATGGTAGCTTGCAACTGCCTGCCTCACACGGCGTCCGGGACAGTCGATGTTGGAAATATGAACGGCGTTGGGCCCTAGGCGATCACAATACCAAACACTCAACATGGTAATGCCGGTAGCAGCATATACACTCAGACAATATAGCCTATCAAAGGTCAGTCACCCACAATCAACAATTTCAGTGCGGTTCAAAGATCACGTTGTCATCAGATTTCCTGCACAGCACACTGGCATGCAAAACCGAACCAAGTATCTATATCAAGACAAAGTCTGACAAGAATCTTGTACCCACCTATTCTCTGCCGGTGATCCTCATCTTTGCAATTCCAATCCTCGACGAGTGGTCTTGATACCAAATAGGGCGTTAAGTCACAAAGAGGTACTATATGACCAGAGGACTCATATCTCTTCCACCCACCTGCTACAGGACGGTTCAGGTTAAGGTCACTTGTACCAGGTAGGTGCCACCCTACGTTGCCACAGAAATGCCTCCAAGGAACTGGATCTTATCAGGCTACCCGCTACTAACTCGGAGCCTTGATTACTGATCAAGCCTTCAATCTGCATCGCCAGCATGCAGTAAAGCACGCATCTCTGTTTACCCCTAATTGGCTCCATTAACACCGGTCAAGACCTTCTAGAAACTTCACTAGAAGCGCTAACTCCTGCATTTCTGACTCTGAGGCTTGCTGACAGGATAGAATTAACGACTTAGAAGCTAGGTAGCACCAGAAGTGGATTCTTCACGAGTCGCACAGATTGACCATGTTCCCCGTTTCATTTTAGAAACCTCTCAGGAGGCAGGACTGTCCCATATTAGGTCTGGTCGGCTAATGTGATGATCCCCGATAATATCTTGATGAGTTATATTTGGGGAATTCACGTTCTCCGTGACATACAAGACACAGGCAGGCCGCAGCAATATGCCATATACCTGACATCCCGGACAATAGGCACGATGAACAAGGGGAACCGGGGGGTAAATAGGAGGGGCACGAAAGTAGACAAAGGGAGAGGGCCGCGCACATCGGCACGGCGTCTCCATAGAAGGGCCATACTGATGTTCACGACCTTCCAGAACAGTCAAAGCGTCAAATAAAAAGACCGAACTTAAGTCATATCCAGAGTGATAGTGGATCGCTGGGTGCGGATGGAACCATACCCGAGAGTAATTCCAGGATTTTTAGTTCTTGAGTCCTCCCTCCTACCGGTGCTAATCTCCTTTTCGAACGACGTGAGGGAAAGTCGGAGTTGAGTTACAGAAACGGTTGGTCAATATCTGGTTTGGGAGGCTGTCTCGTGTTGGCTAAGCGGGCGCTAGTGCAAGTTAATTAATTAGGGGGGAAAGTGGGCTGACTCGTGCAGTTGTTGCTGGCCACAAAGACACTACTGCTACTGCAGCGGGCTGTTGTATCCAGTGTTGTACAAAGTACAAAGTACAGACTGCAATGGACTATGGAGTATGGAGTAATGGACATGATTACTTTTTCATAGTAGCTGCCAGATGAGGAGTACGGAGTACGGAGTACGAAATAAGAAAATACTGGCAGGTACAACTTTCCGATCGGGTGGATTAGCGGGAGAAGTGGGAAAGATCTCCTCGGGGGATTTTCTCACAGGGGTTTTGGTTCTGTTCCTGATACGTGCGGTGTTGCGCTGATGCTCCCGTTGTCCCAGATGGTGGCACAGGCATCCAACTGCTCGATTCGGCAATGTGGAATCAAACACATGGATGGCGGGCATTGCACGGAAGTGCAAAGGGGAGAAAGGAAGAGTGGTGAAAAGGGGTGTGAGTGGGGTGGAAAAGAGATAGCAGCGTGACGATTTCCGTCATTCGGTTGTGTCATTCTGTAGATTGACATTCGGCATCTGCTGTGGGTCAATTTGACAGCTTCTGGAGGATCTCCGTTAGCATGTATGCCCAAATGAGGCCGATGCAAGGTATATTGCATTGCTTCATCGGCGGTCATCAGCATTAACTCGCTTTGTTTCCTGGATATTGCCGGATTTCCGGGTCGTCTTGATCAATGATCAAACAGAATCGATGCTCAGAACCGTCTGCCTTGTACAAAGCACCTAGTCATTTTTATTTTTTACAAGAAGATGTCTAGGCGCAGTCACCAGTTCCAGAACATGAATTGAAGCCTGTGGAGCCAAGTCTTGGGCAGACACAGAAGAAGCGTGCGACTCAGGGCTATCAATACTTCATGGGTCTTTGAGGCGCAGCACCACTGAGTTGAAACTCCATTGCCACACTTGATAGTGATGTGTGAGCGGCAAATGTTGGTCCAGGGAGTCAGGGACGGATCGTCATCTAGACTTGGTGGGAGGAGGTATGGCATCCGGCAGTGATTGGCATAGCTCCTGGAAGGGATCGTACACACCCACTTCGCGCGACTTTGGAAACATAGTCTCTGTGCGAGTGTGCTCAGGCGAGCCTACGACACAGATATCATTTCGAGGCTCGGAGTCACGCCAGATCTAGGGACCGACTGCTGTGAAACTGCGCCTCAGATTGGCAATGAAGTGATGGGTTGATTCGGTATGGGGCAAAGGGAAACAGACCACTTTTGACCTTCTCGAAGCTCGGACGAAGGAGACGCATCATCCTCGTGATGAAGCGTGCATAATTGAATACTCATAGGCCCTGAAAGTGGCCTGGAAAGCCGGAGGAGTGTAGTTGACCGCGCACAATCAACCCTTCGAAGCTCGATGGTCTATCTTGGTCGATTCCAGAGAGATTGCTTGCAAGGTGTGCTTGCTCGCTCGTCGGAGGGCTCCTTGCGGGAGTCACGAGTACAATAGACGCTCGACGATTCTGTCTATGCGAGTCAGTCAACTCTCGGTCATGGTGCACTGGGGCAGTCATGTCTCTGTCGAAGGATCATGATCAAACTCTCCTGCACCGCCAAAGCGGCAGACTTGGGCAAGACCCACGATCATTAAAGCATCCGTCGTTCCCCGAGGACATGGCTTGACGCCAGGCCCACCGAGTCGAGTCCTTCCAGCAATGAGCGACCACGAAGCGGGTCAGCAACCACGATGCTTCCAAGATATTACCGACTCCCTCTCCACTCGCTGATCCAGAAAACAGACCACTGGTCCATTTTCACCTCGTTTGACCCCATCCATCCCCATCACCGGGTTTGCCGGAAATCAGACCCATCACACTATGTTGTTTCCATTTCCAGTCGACTCCTGCACTCCAAAAAAAAAACCCCCTAAGGACTTAGGACTGTAGTTGACAGTTGCACATTCTGGGTCTCCGTTATGGATCACAGATCCTGAAGGACGGGGTGATGTGCATCTTGCGGGCCAGTCGCGAGCATGGTCAGGGCGACCCGCAATGTCTCGGCCCCATATAGCCATTGTCGCGATGGCCCAGAGCAAAGGGCGTGTTGGAGCTTTTGGTCCAGGGAGGTCAAAGGGTCCCTCTGGGAACAGTGGGGAGACGCGGTGAGGACACCGACTCGGGGGACGGAAACTTGCGGTGGCCCTGAAGATTGCCAGAACACGCGAGAAGCGCGGTGAGGCTAACTGGGAAGTCAATTTGGGATGGAACGGCGTAATGAAAGGACTGGAAAATGGCTCGAGGAGAGAAGGGCTCAAAAGTGAGACCGGTGGCTATATTCAGCAAAGACTGAAATGGAAATGGTCTGGTGTAAGACTGTTAGTATGCCAGGTCGTGTGTGTCCGAGCTTTCGTTGATCGACAGATTCGACAGTGTGCGACAGTGGTAAAGTCAAGTATTTACCAGTCACGACTCAGAGTCACCAGTCAGTGAGTAGTAGTACACAACTACACACTACACTACAAGTACACTGAGTACCTTATTACAGTACTATGCGACGGTGCGTGTCCATGATCGTCCTGATGTAGTAATTGCTAGAGTTGAGTCCTCCTGCTCACGAGAAGCAGTCTCTTCGAGCCTTGCAGTAGATGCAGACGTGCAGCAGCAGTATCCATATATGCTGTGCTCGGTCTTCTCACGATGGGCATGGTATATCAATAACATGGTATACAGGCATACAGGCATACTAAATTATAACATGTCGAGCTAAATCTGATTCTCACCAGATAGAAAGCGAGTCATGCCGCGCTTGAACCACGGTGCTTGAAGAGTAATTCCATGGTTGACTGCTATCCATGATGCTGGGGCCCGTCGGTACGGGCCTTGTCAGCCCGCCGGAAAGGTCTATGTATGTAAGCCTAGTCCTACGGTTAACGGAAAACATATGTACGATGGCCTTGGAAATGGAAGTACATAGTGATACATAAGTTACCTCCCCAGGTATCGAGACTGATCAAGTCAGAGACATGATTACTCCGTGGTCGTTAGAGAGCCTGTAACCACCTACCTGCAGTTACCTCCAATATCATAATCTGACTGTGTATATTTAGAGAATCCTGCCCCGGGGTATCCAGGAGAGTCAATCCGGACATGATTGGACCAAACCCCGACTTTCTTCATATCCGTTTTCCCTGACGAGGGGAACCAGTCAACAATTTTACTCAGCGCTAGCCCCTCAACAACCTTTATCAAGTGCTGTCGGACAAATGTGCGCCTTGTGCCTGGCCTCGGACTCTGATTCATACTTTCAGAGCTGGAGCAGCTTGAACAGTCACCGATCTTGACATTGATTCCGTCAATTGACCTCTCTCATGCACGATGCCCGGCCCGAACAGATCCCTGCGGGCCAGGGCTTAGTACAAACGGTCGCCCCAGGGTTCGTCGGGGCCCGACTGCAATGACACATGAGATTTGGTCTTCAGCCGCCCGTCGCGTTGATCCAATCAGTTCTCGTCTGACATGTAGCAGTTAGAAGAGAAAGTGATTCTCGACCTTCTACCCTCTCTCTTGTAGTGACGTATCAAATTGCATCGCTATGACTCTGACTCTGATCTTGATCCATCAATTCGCTGAGAGCTGGAAATCTAGGTGGCCGAAAACGCGTTGTGATCCATTTCTCAGGTCGAGAGCGACCTTTTGCAGCTTATTGTGTATCCCCCTGTGGCCAATGGATCTAGGAGATCGCAATGTTGATCGTCATTCCTCTGCACCACAATAACAACGATATCCTATTGTAGCATGTCAAAGCTCAGACTTCCAGACACTGATAGGCACGCCTTGAGTCATGGACCAAAAAGCGCAAGACATATCACTCCAGAATCCATTTTCCAACACTTGAGTCAGTGTTCAATGATGCATGCAAATGATACCATGTGACCTGATCAGCGCTGGAAGATGGGTCCAGGACAATGATCGACCATCCATCACTCTGGAAGTGTACGAAAGCCCTCCAGCAATGATATCAGCAGAATTCCTGACCCAAGTGGAGCAGGTGCTTCTCAGATACAGTAGTTCAATGTCCATAACCGGTATTTGATCGGCGAGATTGACGCATCGGGAGTGTTTTCGAATAGTATGCACTCACAAATCCATGGTTTCAAAGGCGTGTTTCAATCTCCAGGATCAGAATGTATATAGAGGAATTATGAAGTACCTACCCAGCTATGCGTTCGTAGTTCATACACTATATTGTATCATATGTGGAGCTGTGGATATATGGAAATGTGGACACCTGCTGACCGGACTTAGGGTACGTTTGTCCGGTATGAATGTTGAAGTTGACGCAAATCCAACGCCTACTAACCACTGTCTGTTAGTTCCATTTGAAGCAGTTGCATCATCAAGTCTTGATCAATCAACGAGGTGGCAAATTCCCATCAGTTCGAGGTCGGAGACTACGTAGTCCGTACTGTATGAATGGAATTTCAGCAGGCCTGGGCTGGACGGCGGCACCAGTATGTAACTTCTGCCATAACGGGGTTACATCTCGTCATCTACAGTTCTACACCAGTGGCACCAGGTTGGCAGGTAGTGCCTGCCCGATACTCATACAAGTCAGAAGGTAGTATTCATGGGCTTGATTGTGAGGCTCACGTCCATTGGGAGACACGTGAGAGGATTGATCGACGTTGCTGTGGAATCACGATGGAGTACATTGTCAGGTCATGTGCATGACTGTTCAATGTTGTGCCCCGGTGCAGCAGCAAGGTAGATCCCACCCAGCGAGCCGCAGATCTGGAAGATCAGCTCTGCATCCCAATTCGGCGCAAGTTGAGGATATATTACCGACTTGTTGAGACGCAAAGGGTTCTAATGTCGTAATGAAAAGTATGCCCGTACAATGAGATATAGAAATCCACATGAATTTCAATAGACGTGCATTGATGATTCCAGTAGGACCATACCACTAGTAATATACGTATTAGAGCAACATGGTCAAGATGTTATCAAGAATGGCAACATATTCTTCCAGGCTGCAAATCAGATATGGTCTACACTCTACAGTACTCGCAAGCAATGCGATGGAGTCATATATCCCAATTTGGTCAACGGGATTATCACCGGGGAGGCTGGGAAACAAATCAGGTCACCATGACCCTCTATTCAACTACAGTAGATAACCGGGGCCCGGCACAGCCCATGAATGAAAGACGGGACGTAGGCGCAGGGACATCGCCCGGATCCATGGTACTGCCTGGCTTAAGCTTACCGTCTCTCCAGGTCAATGCGAACGCGTCCGTCCACCCGAACCTAATCATGTATGTAGCACGGCTAGAAATCTGACTGTGACAGACTTTGTTCTACCAGACGGCTGTTAAGTCGCCTATGACGAATGCGTAGCTGCAGCATGTTGTCGTGGTAGGTAAGATCTGGGGACTTGCGATCGCGCGGCTGACGGGCGCAGTCTTCCATATGGTAATCAACCTGTCCGTTGTTGAAGGAAGAGCAAACGTGGAATAAGAGTAATTTCATAATATGTTTTTGAAATGACAAGATCGTAGAAGCCTAGAAGGAAGTACTGTCCCGGGTAATCAATATACATAAGCCGCGGGAAAGGAGCAGGAGTCCAGTTCACCACTTTAGACGGAGATCAGTCTGGCGGCTGGCCTAGCTTCGCAGAAGAATCCAAGTGCCGAAAAAGGAGGGAAAAAAAAGAGTCCACGACTTTGCCTTTCAAGATCAGACCATTGACAGTCAACAGAGCAAAGCCCCATCTCAGAGCAAGCTACCAGTCGTGCTATTGTCAACGGGTATAATCTCCGGGACTCCCAAAAAGAAAGGGGACCGCGGGTCCAAACAAACGAAGATCCGGTGGCAACAGATGATGGATGCCCGGTCAACGAGAGTCAAGTTGTCAACACTCACGCCTGTTAGGGGGGGGGAGAGAGGAAGTGGGGCTGGTTAGATAATAGAAGGTGGCGTGGACATTACTGTTGATCTAATCTTATGGCTTTGACCAGCCCCTCAAAGTGATGATATTGATTATAATAGAAAGACGTGATGACGATGAGGATGACGACGATGATGGTGACCATACAGACCGCTGGTAGTTGGAGGACGGGAGATGGATGTGAGCGACCAATTCATGTTCTCGGATCTAGACGTCCTTGGGTCGCAGTGATGACTTCTAGCTTCTAGGTAGCTTAAACACGAGTCCATGACATAACACCTGTCACCCAGTGCTCGGGCTGGCAGACGGGAAGTCGTAGTCGTACACCACCAGTACACGGGATCTTCCCTGCATTCATTGCAGAAGTACATGATACCTGGCATTCTAGCGAGAGTGAGGGCATTACCAGGGCGCTGGGTACATCCCCATGGGCATGCAGTGATGCTGTGATGCTCATGCACAGTAGATGTACAGTACAATCTGACCCCGGCCTGTGCGGCTTGTGCGGTTTGTGGCCCTGTGGTCGAGGCCCCCCTTTGCGAAACATGAGGTGTCGGAAGTCGGAACACACCTTCTCGAGATGGAACGAACTCAGGTGTCACGACCAGGGGCTGACAGCCTGTCATTTCCTACAGATTACTAGGCGGGTTGCTCTCGTTTAGTAGACTAGGAGTTGGGTGTAGATAGATTTCATATTACTGCTACTAGTAGAGCGGTATAGTAGTGAACCCAACCATTCTGCCTGAAGTAATGGCCTAGTCCTACAGTACAAGGTCTGAATTGTGATGTGTTTCTCTCCTCCACGTCATGACTCTTCCTGATCCCCGGAGCATGCTTTGAACAAGATCTCCCATTGTACACATGTAGTGGCTGAGTGGTATGCTCTTTGCAACCACGTCCCACAGACACACCGTACATTATTGTTGGACCGTAAGCATTGGCATCAAGGTCAACAAAGCACCTGGCAGGCTGGCATAGGCGAGACAAGGCCATTCCAGCGCAAAGATCCACTGGCCGACCGCACCCCTCCACCCCCTCCCCTCATCCTCATCGCGACATTCGTTCTCCGCGCGAGCTGCAAAGGACAAGACATCTGATCAGGCTGTCGATGCATCGCCGTGCCCCTCTACGGGTGTGCATGAAAGGGTTTATCCTTTCCGTACCGTCGACATCCGACAAGGTTTCTGGGGAGCCCGGGAAAAAAAGAGACAAGGCCTCTTTTGTGGGGAGCTTGAGCCAATGATGAACCCGCTCGATTTCAAGGCCGCGACTAAGAGGGAAGGGTTTCTTGACAACTGGGCGGCCAACGAGCCTAAACGATGAATGCCCAATCTGTCCGCCCTCCCCTGAGAATCAGGCGCTCGAGCGTGCAGACCTGCCCGGCCCAAAGGCAGGTGATGGGGTGAAATACCGCCCTTCGCGGGGACCGAACCACTTGTGGCTCCTTGACGCTCCTCCTTCTCCAGGTGTGGTGGACAGGACTGATGGTCACTTGACCGTGTTCGATATAGAGGCGCGACGAAAGCGAGTCCGGGGGTGGGAAGGGGGTAGAGAGCCCCGTAGTTTCCATATTCATGCTGCTACTGTCTGCAACTCTGCATTGGTGGCATGCACCATATACTTCTGTAGTACTGTAGAATGTAGATATGTATGCATGTCTAATGAGGCTGCGAGATGGGGACGACCACACTTGTAGCATGTGAGCTTCGACGACTGACCTTGATGGAATCTAGCCATTCAGTGAGTGGTAGGGCGTTGGATTGTTTGGTGTTTGTTGTCAACCTCATCTGGCATAACAAAACTTAAAACACAGTTGAACTGAGCCTTACAGTACCACCCGTGATCCCGTCTTGTATCACGAGTGAATCCCGGGTGAGGGTCGATATTATTATTGACAAGGTACAAGACTGGCTTTTCCTCGGCTTTCTCACCAGCCCTGACTATGATTGGATGTCGAATACCTAAAAAGAAGAAAATGCGCCATCGGAGCATCGGGTTGGTGTTGCTGTATCCACTGCATGATATTCTGAGGAGTTAGCGTTGTGATCTATTTAACTCAGTGTAGGGAAGGATTGGTCCAGTCGCCACTGATCTTACGCACCGAAGCACCGCACCGAAGCACCGCGACTGTTGGAAGCATCGATGCCGTGGAGGCGTGGACTGGACACCGAGAGTCCATGGAGATCCAGTGCGGTTGGGCCGAGTGTTGATGAGTTGGATTCGTACAGGAGTAGCTGATGGCTCGATAGATCTGTGCCTTTACGTTTTGGATCTCTGCAATATCGATAAAATAAAGATATTCATGTCGTACAACAATGTCAATCCGCGACCGAACGCTCGTACAGTACAATCAGGCCCATATGCGAACTGTGAAGATCTCGTTGATCGGACTCCTGTTCCTGTCGTTCCTGTAATGATGACGTACTGAGACGGTATCAGGAACCTGCATGACCCCGCTTTGATGTCTTTGGACTCTGTTCATTGGATGGTTCACCTGATGCATCCTTCGGCCATCATACGGTGTCATGGGAATTGTGACAGTATTGTTACCACGGTGTTATCAGACGTATTGTATTGTTGACTCACTCTACTTCGAATCTCGATGATGCAGTGGTCGAGTTCCAGGCATCCTCTCCGGTTGTCTGCTACTTTCCATTTCCCCCCTTTTCTTTTTAAAGCGATAGGCATTGCGCACAAAATGGCAGGAGACTTCTCACTAGTGACTCCTGAGAGACGTCGCTCTTCTCCCCTTATAAATATAGAAAATGGAACTGTTTCACGACCGTGATTTATTAGGATTTGCTCATGATGATAAGTGGCTGACACACACTCACAGTTCCAGTAGAATGCATTCGGAAAAGCCTGGGATTCCCGCGGCGCATCCAGTGAATCACTGTAATTCTCTTCGAAAACCCTGCATTTACATTCAAATCAGATAATATAGCCTCGATTACTGCAGCAGTGCAGTGACACTCGTGACGAGTCCCGTCTCTCTCCCTCGCTGCAGAGGTCACTGGTGGTTAATGAATCTCGGTCTATCGAACTCGGTGCCAAGGTGTCTATGCAGATTTTTTGTGAACAATCAACCCACTTCTCCTGACGTTATATCTTCCACTGCATCGCCATTCAGTCCTGGAAGTTCTCTGTCATCAATTTTATACGGTGTAATTACAGATCTGATCGTGCTGTACAAATTACACTACATATTACAGTATTACACAGTAGTCTGCTTAGGGTGTTGAAAATAGTCAAAATACTAAGTAGAGGATGGTGTGAGATCCCTATTAGGAATCGAGATCAGCAGAAAAAAAGAATACAAAAAAAGCAACTATTGTGATGAAACCAATTTGCCATCACATTAGATTGCGAGTCTAGTGGGACGAGTACATCACGCCTCAGACAGTACGTGAGTACGTCAGTACAGTAGTAGTAGAAGTAGCAGTGGTAGAGGTAGAAGTGGTAGTGGTAGAAGTAGTAACTATTGGTGGTAGTAGTAGTAGTAGTACTACTACTACTACTAACTACTAACTAGGTACTAGTAGCGAATACTCAATAATAATGATGTCTTGACCTTGTGCCCTTTTCCTCCCCACCAGTGGACTGATCTGCGGTGGTGATGAACGGGGGGAATTCATTGACCGTTTCCGCGCATCCGTTGAAGGCAGGAAAACGCAGAGAGATCCAGAGATCCAGAGAGAGAGACCTGCTGTTTGTGGTTCGTGTTCCTGGGTAAGGTTTACCAGTTCCAAAGTCCTGAGCTCTGGAAGCTCCCGAGAACGACCCAAAGGAAACCCGGAGGCGACCAAAAGGCAAAGCTGTCACTCCGTCAGGGGCTCGACTGGGGCTTGACTGGGGCTCGACCGGGGCCTCGACTGGGCCCTGGGGTCTGCCCTCCGTTTGGGCTCTCTCCCTCTCTCTCTCTCTCTCTCTCCAAACTTTGTTGTCCGATCGTTCGAAGCTCCCGAACGGAGACTGAGGACTGAGGACAGTCCGGAGTCTCAGGTCACCCATTTCCCATTCTAGCGAGTAACACTAACGAGTAGCAACGAGCATCGGCACATGCAATCTTTCATGAGTGTATTGTACTGTACCAACCTTGATCATTGCGACTTGTATCATTCAAATATTATTCTATAGCCCATTAGAGATTTACATACTGTAGGAATCAACACGCCAACACTCTTCCTCTGCGACGGTTCATACCTCTGTACATTCGACAATAGACATGGCATGGCATAGATCATGTCTCCTGAGGAGTGGTGGATTCCCAAACGTAAACTCATCTGGATCTGGAACCCGTATTTCCGCCCCTCCTCCTTCTCGTCTCGCAGAAGGTCCCGTCGTCGCGGTCCGTCGTCTATCGTCCTGCTAGTCGACTCCGACCCTCTCGCTTCTTCCCCCAAACGGGTCGAACGGGTCTACGGACCCTCTCCTATTCAGGCCGGCACCATTTTCGCATTTTCGCATTTTCCGATTTTCCCCCATCGCGCCCCGTCCAACTCGTCCACCCAGTACACTACAGTATAACGGGTCTCGTCTCGATGACCGATTCTTCCTTTCTAGACTTCGTTTCCCCCCCCCCTCCTCCTCCTCTCTCCCCTCTTGCTATTCCCTCGCTTTCTCTTTCCATTTGCTCATTTCTATTGATCTTTCCCCCTCCTCTCACTCTCTCTATAAACCATATCCTCTGACTATCGCGACTACTACTACTACCGCTCCTACTACCACTGCTACTACCACTTGCTCCTCCTATTCCCTCACCGACCAACTACTCCGTCACTCCTTACATATCATCATCCGACTCCGTCCTCCTCGTCTCTGATATATCCCGCGCGCCATTCAGCCCATGGGAATTTGATTGCCTCCTTACTCGCCTCACCTGCAGACCTCGATGCGCATCGGCCCCAATTGATTGCTTCCCCGAAGTATCGTGGGTTTACCCGCCTCAGACAACCCTCCCCTCCCTCCTGTAATGTATGATGGCCCTCTCTCTCTCTCTCTCTCACACACACACACACACACACACACACACACACTTTCTCTACACCCACCCAACAAACCCAACTGGATCGGACCGCACAGACAGCCCCTCCGCCTCTCTCGTGGCCGCGTCAAGACGGAGAACCAGCTTCGGGATCGCGGCTGTTTGTTTATTATGACGATAACTGGCCACCATGCTAACGGAGACACATGATGAAGTCTTCCCCCCATCTGCTGGCAGATTATAAGAGACCCCGACTACTATGACTGTCACATACGAATCCCCCGCTCGGGGAACTCACGCATCCATGGCCAGCTTGGAGGAACGCTTCCAAGTCATGAAGGAAGTCGGCGATGGGAGCTTTGGCAGCGTGGCGTTGGCTCGCGTCCGCACGGCGGGCGCTCACATTGCCCGAAGAGGCACAATGGTATGCAACCAACAATTGACTCCTGTCCATGAAGTGGGAGGACACCCCCGCGGGACGACGAATGTGCCCAACCGGAAAGTGGAACAATCAGCAGCTAACCTCTCCCCCTCTCATTCGGGGGCATCTCTCTAGGTTGCCATCAAGACAATGAAGAAGACCTTTGACTCACTCGGTCCATGCTTGGAATTGCGGGAAGTCATCTTCTTGCGCACCTTGCCCGTTCACCCTCATCTCGTCCCCGCACTCGACATCTTCCTCGACCCCCTGAGCCACAAGCTACACATTTGCATGGAATATATGGATGGAAACCTCTACCAACTGATGAAGTCCCGCGACCACAAGTACTTTGACGGCAAGCATGTGAAAAGTATCCTGTACCAAATCTTGGCGGGTCTAGATCACATCCACGCCCACCACTTCTTCCACCGCGACATCAAACCCGAAAACATTCTCGTCTCTACCTATACGCCGGGTGACTCCACCTTCAGTCGCTACTCAAATCTCGTCACACCGCCCTCTTCCCCGCCCACCTATATTGTCAAGATTGCCGACTTTGGTCTGGCACGCGAGACTCATTCCAATCAGTCTTATACGACCTATGTGTCAACACGATGGTACCGGGCGCCCGAGGTCCTTCTGCGGGCGGGCATTTACTCCGCTCCCGTGGACATGTGGGCGGTCGGTGCCATGGCGGTCGAAATCGCGACCCTGAAGCCCCTTTTCCCGGGCGGCAATGAGGTCGATCAGGTTTGGCGAGTATGTGAAATCATGGGCAGTCCCGGCAACTGGTACAGCAAGTCGGGGGCTAAGATTGGCGGGGGAGAATGGCGGGAGGGCTCACGACTGGCCCACAAGCTGGGCTTCACCTTCCCCAAGATGGCACCGCATGCCATGGACACCGTGCTGCAACAGCCCCAGTGGCCCGCCGCGCTCGCCGACTTCGTCACCTGGTGCCTGATGTGGGACCCTAAAAATCGCCCGACATCAAGCCAGGCCCTCAGCCACGAATACTTTGCCGATGCCGTCGACCCATTGCGTCCCAAGTCCTCTACTTCCTCGCGCTTGCTGGGCCGCAAGCCCTCCGACAAGAGCTTCAAGTCTCCCATTCTCACCCCCAGCGATTCCCCCACCCTCTCCTCCAAGCCGTCCTGGTTCCGTCGCTCGTTGATCGGTCGCTCCGAGAGCCCTGCCCCTACGTTGGAGGATGAAAGCCCCGTGAGACCCCCAGTGGTGTCTCACAACACTGTGCCTGAGCTGCAACTCGCCAAGTCGCGACCGGCTAACGCTAAGCGAGCCACGTGGGCCAGTGGCGCTCCCATGCCCATTCTCCCCTCAATTCGCCCCGTCTCGCCTCTTTCCAATTCGGTGACGGCACAGGCCAATGCGACCGTGGCCCATGGTGAGACCTCCCAACCCTCTGAAGGAGACCCGTCCAAAGTCAAGAAGATTGGCCGCCAGCTCTCTCTCAATTCCAATGGCAACCACTATACCGATGCGCATCGCCAAGAAGCCGAGCGTATCCTGAACGGCTCTGGCAGCATTACGCCGACCACCAAGGAGAGCTTCTTTTCGCACCTGCGCAAGCGTGCCCGTCGCCTTTCTGGCCGTAATCAAGCCAACTCGACCCCCGAGGACGTCGAAGCCAACGCGGGTTGCATGCCCTGGTCCAATCGCTCATCCATGGCGCTTGACGGAGCCAGTCTCAATGAGTCTAAGCCTCAGTCGGATTTGAGTGAGCTAGACAAGGCTCTGCAAAGTGTCAAGTACTCCCTGGATAGTTCCAGCCTTGGCAATGTCCCCGTCCATCTGAGCAACACCTCTGACCACACCGTTAAACGTCAATCTATGCCAACGAGCAATCCCGGTCCCATCTCCAGTCGCACGCGGCGAGCACTTCAAATGACGAGCCATCCCGTTCATCGATATGAGACCCCCGAGGAAGAGGATGAGCTGCTGGATGAAGTTTTGCAGTCCGCGAACACGGCCGCAAAACGACTTGCTCAATCGCAGTCCTTGCACTCTCACCCGGACATGACGCATCGTTTGCTTGACAACAGCAATGCTCTTCCTAGTCCTTACCCCACGCCGTCTCCTACTGCGGGGGCCGAGGGATACTTTGAGACTCCCATGAGGCAGAGCATGGTCAAGCCAGATCATGGCAACTCAAACCGACAATGGCCGACCCCCCCTTACGAAGAGGCCGAGTGGAACAAGAAGGCGACCACTTTACACTTCCCTTCAGGGGCCAACTATATCTAAGAAACCGGAGGCTTGATCTCGAAAGGTGCCCCTTGCCTTTGGCTCTCCCTCCTCTTTCGCAGATCACCCATCTCTCCTATTCGATCCTCCATTGTCATCTTCTTCACTCGGCTTGGGCGCAGAGGCATCACAAAAGTTGAGACGAGACATTGCGCTCCAAAAGGCGTAAAGGATACTTATTGTCCTCCGACGTCTTGGTCCTTGATTTCATTTCCGGGCGGCTTCTCTAATTTTTTTTTACTTGGGTTGTCCCTATTTCATCTCGTCTCGCAGTTGACCTTTTTTTTTCCTGGATTCGATTTTATCGTATTGGCGAGCATAGGGCACTGTGGTGCGCCTCTTTCATCCTTGGTTTCGATCTTTCTTTCAGTTCCTCTTTTACTTCATACCCCACATGTGTTTTTGCACCTTCGATTTCATTATAGATGGACTTGCTCTCGCACAATATCTTGGTTCTGTTTCTGCCCCTTCTTGTCCCTCGATCACTCCATGAATCGGTGGAGTTTTGTCATTTCGTGGTCCTCATTCAGCGTTGCACATACTCCATCTACTTTGGGCTATCTTTCTCTTACCTCAACTTGATACCACCATGCGCTAGTCGTATTTGATACCATCAACCTTCCCCATACCTCACTCTACCCTTGATTGTTTTCCGCATTTGCACATGGTTTGCCCTTTCCATCGGTCTATCGCCGACTGCACATCTATCTTACATTTCCTTGTGTCTATATCTCCTCCTCTTTCTCTCTTGAATCTCCCGCACTCTCGCTTTCTTGTACATCCATTCCATACTCTCGCTGCTGTTGCGTTCCACCTTGCTCTCATTGATCCACCCCCACCAACAGCTCACTGCACATTCACACACTCTCTCTACATCTCATTTTCCATTCCTCGTCATTTGATCTGGATTGGAAATTTCTTTCACTCACTTACATGATTCCAACTGTGGAATCCATCTTGACACTTGCATCAGACTGGCTGGTATCCCGGTCTGATCACCTTGTCTGTAATATATCTACTATACAAACTTTTGAAGATAATGCACATACTGATTCTCAGCACTCTCCAAAGCTGCCACGTACTTGGCTTTGTATTTTTCAATCTGTTTGCCTCACTTGAGCACACTAAAGAGTCCAAATGAACAGATTCGAGCCGGGGGACGAAATGAGTGTCTCTGAGTGACGGTTGGTAGAAACGGCTAAAATTGGCCCAAGTTCAAGTCAAGCCGTCGATAGGCATGAAGCCCAGAGTCCAGACACTCTCAGTCTCAGGAGACAAAGAGGACGTGCGTCTATGAGCATTGGCCATAGATATCGATCACCCCGACCATCAACGGTCAGAATTCTTTTTCTTTCCAGAATATTACCTATCATTTTACTGCCGATGTGATAGAAACATGGCTCCACAGGGAATTGGCTGTCATTCGTTTCCATCTCTCGCATCGTAATAATGAATCAGGGTTGTCGATCAAGTACCCTACATTTACAGTGTCAAGTTGCCTGGCCCTGCCCCTGCTCCCCGGTGTCCAGTGTCCAGTCATGCTTGGGTGCGGCTAACCACCGGAGCAACGATGATCCGTAGCTATCAAGATTTCCCAATTGAGCGGCTTTCTATCTGAAGCTGTCGAAGGAAATTGAACAACGAAGTTGCAGTCACCTTGTGGGCATACTCAATCCTCGCCAGAAACCCGATCTGAATATTTCGTTGCGCCTCCTCAAACAGGACGGATCTCAATTGTGAATTTATCGATCGCCTCACCTGTGTGGCATTTGGTTCATCTGTCCGTGGTCCATCCGCTCCGAATCCCCGAGAAAAAAAAAACAGATCCTCGCAAGCGCAAAGGCCGCACCTCATCTCGCGCTGCCCCGTTTCCCTCTTGCATTCTTTTCCTGAAAAGGTCCCTATCAAACTCGCGATCTCATCGGGTCGAAGTTGTCCAACACATACTCTCCCCGACCATGTCGAACCAAAGACAAGCCTCTTCGGCTTCCCAAGTGCCACACCTCTCCCCCGCCGAGCTTTCCTACCTCTACACTTCTCTCTCCCTCCCCAAAACACCCATTCGCCCCGATGGTCGATCGCCCACACAGTTCCGGCCACTAACCGCCGAAACCAACATTCTCCCCGGCACGAACGGCAGTGCGCGCATCGGTTTCGCCGACGGAACCCAAGCGATTGTCGGGGTCAAGGCCGAAGTGGAAAAGACGATCCTGTCCAATGAGACACTCGCGAGTGAGCGTGGCGCGGGTCCAGAGCCGACTGACCAGGAAGGGTCTACGACTGCTGCTGTGGGGGGTCATGGGTCGTGGGTGCAAATGTCGATTGAGATTCCTGGGTTCCGGGATGATGATGCGCTACCGGTTTTCTTGTCTGAGATGATGCGGGAGAGTCTGGTTGGTGCAGTGGGTACGGATGAGAACAGTGATATGACCGGTGGATTGAAAGGGAGGTTGGTGATCAACAAACGCTGGCATTGGCGGTTATATATCGATGTGAGTTTCCTACTGTGTCTACGTTGAGCCCGGGGGGTTGGCTGGCCTGTAACGAGTCGTTGCTGATCACCGTGGTTGAACAGGTTCTTCTCCTTTCGCAACCTCTGGCATATCCCCTTCCGTTGCTGTCTCTCACCACACATCTTGCGCTGCTGTCGACAAAACTTCCCAAACTGAAGTCACAGGGCGAGGAGGATCCATTCTTCGACGACGACTGGGCCGTTGCCGAATATCTCTACCCTCGGTCATCTCCATCCACAGGCGCAAAGAGCTCCTCTTCCTCATCGCCACCATCTTTTGTTCGTCCACCCGTCACTCTCCTTGTCATTTCCGTCGGCGAGAATATCATTTTCGATCCCAACCGGGAAGAAATCGCCGTCGCAGACGCAGTGCTGGCGATTTCAATCACACGCGACACGCAGGCCGGCAATCTCCGACTACTCTCTATTCGTACCGTCGATCCGCCATCTCGATTAACCCAGCCCGGTGTGCCTAACTCGGAGAATGTCAATATGCTTGGTGCGGTGGCGCCGACAGATGACATTGCTGTGTTGAATCCGGCGACGGGCGAAGAGGAAGTGCCGGGTGTGTGGCGTCCTCGTCGAGGAGGCGCTAAGCGCAGTGTTATTTCGGAGATGGTCAAGACGGTATTGAAGAAGGGTGGAGTTGGCGAGGAGGTTTTGGAGGGTCTAGAAGGAGTGGAGGTGTCATGATTTTCCCTCCCTCCCTCTCTCTCTTCTTTTTGAGGGGGCAGGCTATTGGAAAGGCAAGGGATTTCGTGAAATCATGTCTTTGACTATCTGACCGTATTACCATCGGGGTGTCTTGTTTATCTTACCTCTTCCGGGGCATCGGAGCCCTTTGATGACCACTGTCTCAATACAACCTCTACCTTTTCGAGTTAATGGAGCGCAAAGAGTAATCTTAGCTCCCCAAGCACGTTCTCATAACCTAATATACATTCCATAGTAGTAAACACTGCCATCCGTCTAGAGCATCCATGACCGGCCCTCGCTGCTGCCCTCTAACGCAGCTATTCCAACCTCATCACCAAACAGCATTGCACACGCTAGATAATTTCCAACCCTCACCAAATCCCAAGCCACTTCTTCACAGGCTTCTTCTTGCCCTCCCAATCCACAAATTCCTCCTCCGCCGCCGCCGCCGCCGCCGCCACCGCACCAACTCCCTCGCCCGCAGCAATCTCCGCAACATCCGCCGCAACAGGCGACTGCGCATCGCCACTCTCCACGCCCATCTCGCCCTCCTTCTGCTTCGCCTCCGGCGCCTCCTCCAAGCCGTGCGCAACGCGGTATTGCCGACGTTTCTCGGCGTCCTCGACGCGGCGGTGGCGCTGCTCACGCACGCGCATCGACTCGTGCTGCACGTGCATGCGGTAGACGTGCATGGCTTGGGAGACGGTGTCGATGGGGTGGGTGAAGAGGTCGGACCAGGAGGGGAGGAGGTGGGCGAAGGGGGACGTCGCTTTGAAGTTGGTGGTGAATGTGAATGTGGCGAGGGAGGTGAGGATGCCCTGGGACAGAGAATGAGCTCGGTCAGCGATGGATTCCTCCTGGTGTGGGGGGTTGTCTGGTCGTGGGGACGATCGAACAGATCTCGTGATGAGAAGGAAGGGCGTGAGGCGAGACCGCGAAACTCGGCCCGATCAAGCTCGAGGAGGACTGGCGAGAAAGAGGGGGGGGGGAGAGAGAGAGAGATGGGGAATAGAACAGGCCAGGACGGGGTAAATTCTCACCATAGCAATCCACACGTGAATCCACCGCGACGTCAAGAACTTGAACATCACTGTCCCCTCGGGAGGGAACATATTAGGGTACTGCTTCTTATTCTGCGCCTCGCGCTCCTCCACCGTCAATGCGCGGCCATAATTCACCGGTTGACCGGCCGGCGTGGTGCGCACGGGCGTGACCAGACGCTGTGGATGTGATGGGGGACGAAACTTGTCCGGCTGAGAGAGAGTCCGAGACTTGTCGGTGACGCGCTTGGGTCTGGCGGCGAGACTGGGAGATTCAGAGAAGGAGCGGCGAGTGGTGGAGGACAAGGTCAGGGCCTGTCGTTGTTGTTGTTGTTGTTGTGATGCTTGCTTGTGGAGGGTGCGGAGAGCTTTGGCGCTGGGGAGGCCTCGGGGGAGGAGGAATCGGGGGATAGAAGCTGGTGGCATGGTGGCTTTGTGATTCACTGGCTTCCAGTGAAGGTGCCCTTGTACTATCGTCCTTATGTGTAATGTAGTCTTTGACGATCGGGCCTAATGAAGCATACTCTGTCGATCAACTGCGGCGGGAATTTTCAATATCACGTGAGCTGTGTTCTCCGGATGCATTGCGGGTCTCAAACCAAGTAGACTAGGTACTCACGAGTCACTGCTACTGTAGTAGAACTAGACACTACGGCAGACAGTAGACAGTAGACACTAGACACTGAGACTAGTAGACAGTGGACGATTCGACACCGCATCACTAGCAATTTAGGTAGTCGTTTATCACTACTCACCGAGACTTTGACCAGGTCTAGCCGTTGCAAGAGGGTGAGTTGTATCGATTATTGTTTCCACTGCAATTATTGCGGTAAGTTGGGAGTCGGTGATCTTTCAACCAGATAGTAGTTTTTGACGATATGGCACTTATTGGACTACAACCATAAATCCTGAGGTGATATGACGTTCTGCCATGTGGAGCAGTAGGTATCGTTGAATTAAGGAAAATTGCTGGTATTTGGACACGAAGGAGAGGCCGTCAAATGGAATCTGTTCATCGGTCGCTCAAACAAGGTTCCGAGATCTATCGAAGATGGATTCCAAGTTTGCCACTCTTTGGAATGGATCGAATACCTCACGGGTTCTTCGGGGGCCTGCCTACCTAGTACCTACTACCTAGTAGGTAACCTACCTAGCTAGAGCCTAGTTAGTAGTATTTCCTAATCAGGGTCAAAGCCTCTCGAGAAGGATTATACCCGAGGTCAGCCATTTTCCTTGACACCGAGTGATATCATTGGCATCAAGGCAAGAAGAGCGTTGTATAGTCAATGTTCTGTGCAATTGGGCATGGCTGCGCGCAGAGTAAGTAGGGTAAGTTGTGCCTTTTTAGGAGAGATCTAGTAATGCCTTGGTCTTACTAGTACTAGTAGTAGTACTATTAGTCTAAGTCTACTGTCTCGGTGTCTACTGACTAACTTACTAGACATGGCTAGTAGACAGTGTCACTGTCTACTGTCTACTAGTCTAGTAGTCTACTACTATTACCATCAGACCGCCAAGAGCCACCGTACAGGTTGAACCCAATTGATTTGAACTTGTTTTTTCTCTTTTTTCTCATGGCAAAATAGTTGGGTATAGGATGACTACACCGATTCCCTGGTCAATGTGTGAACTATAAACCCTTTCTCAGCCACAGCCATCCGTTGAAGCCGACAGGGGAAGAATGACCACGGCATGAGATCATTCAGCATGAACCTACTGCGGCTCTGGGTCAAGGGTGCAACCAAGTAGCAGTAATTGTTGAGAGTAGAATAACGTGGGCACCACATGGTATGCTGAAAGAGCATCAATCAACTTGTCATAACCATCCGGAATTGAGAAGGTGAGAGGGATTCTCGAAGAGTAGTGCAGAGTAGTGCAGAGTAGTGCAGAGTTGTTTAGTAGTCGGTACAGTAGTAGTGACAGTCGTAAACCCACGATGGCTCCGTCTTCCCAGGAAACGGCTGATGACGACGTCCGCCTCACCGAAAAAAGAAACAACAGAACCCGGTTGTGCCCGTCTTGGAGGTGAAATCACCCGCCGCTGATTGGCGCAACCGGGGCTGCAATCCCGGCAACGGACTGGCCTGGGGCCGCTTGGTACAAAAAGGCGGAAAAGGCTGGAAAATCTTGCTCTTTTTCTCTCTCTTCCAGGCCAACTGTTCTCTCACCCTCCGCCAACTCTTCATCCCTCTCAATTCCATTCCCCTTCTCTCACATTCCCACATCTTCTTTCACAATGGGCAAGGACGACGGTTTCAAGCCTGGTAAGCATCCTCCCGCTCTCTACCACCCTGGTGGCTCTGTGGTAGGCCAAGTCGCCGGTCAGCAAGCGCGTCCGCAAGGATGAGCGAGTGAAAGGAGATACGAGCGCGAGATAAGTGATGGCAGTCAAGGCAACGATGCAAGCGCAACGGTGAAAGCAGCAGCCATGGCAACGCCGACAGTGAAGTCTCGTCCAATCCCCAGACCCCTACTTGTCCCCATCCGGATGGTGCACCTCAGTGTCGCGACAGCAAACCCGACGACATCATCATCGCCGCCGCGGCTCCCCCCGTCCATTGAAAGACTGAGGCTTTGCAAATGATGTCCTCGCTCCCATGTCTCACCACGCCAATGCCATCCGACGCTTTCAATCGCAATCTCCATCACTTCACTCTTGCTCTCGTATCTCTCCAGCCGCTTTCATCCGTTCACTTCCCACTGCACCTTGCACACAGCCATCCTCATGGAATGGGAATTTTTCCTTGTGTTCGTGGCCGCCCGCGAGGCCGCGCAGGCCCGAGCAGGCCCAGCTGCAATGCGCATCGCTGAGCGCGCCAACGCGTCACCACAGAGCCCACCACCACCAGCGCCGGCCGTCAACTCTCAGACTTCTAACCTATCATTCATTTCAGGTGACTCTGCCAAGGGCGCCAAGCTCTTCCAGACCCGCTGTGCTCAGTGCCACACTGTTGACGCCAACGGTGGTAACAAGGTCGGCCCTGCTTTGCACGGTCTGTTCGGCCGTAAGACCGGCTCCGTCGACGGCTATGCCTACACCGACGCCAACAAGCAGGCCGATGTGACCTGGAGCGAGGAGACTCTGGTGAGTGACGTTTCCCGCCACACAACACTCATTTGAATGATCTGTGGGAACCGCTTCATTGACTTCTTCCGTTTATCCGACAGTACCCCTACCTGGAGAACCCCAAGAAGTACATCCCCGGCACCAAGATGGCCTTCGGTGGTCTCAAGAAGGCCAAGGAGCGCAACGACCTCATCACGTGAGTATCTCTCCTGCTCAACCGCAACCACGGCATCGGTGTTTGGAGCCCGACCATATGTGCTGACTTTCTCTCTCTCCCTGTCTAGCTACCTCAAGGAGGCCACCGCTTAAACGACCACCATGTATCATTAATGCTCCGTTGCCCCGGCCTTTGGTTTCTGTCTTCCCCCACACATTGCGTCTCTTGGCATTCACATAGACGTTTTGGGAGTTTGCGTGTCGTGGCCCCCTTCTTTCCGGGTTTGCGAGGAACGGGCCTATGTAATATTATATGTTTTTTTTTCTTTGAAAGACTATTATTATGGTTGACCCACAATAGACTTAAAACCACTTCTCTTCTCACTATTTTCATCCTTTGCGTGCATTCAACCTCGAACATTTCCACCCTCTTCTTGGCTGGTCAGTAGTGCCGATCACTGCGTGGCATGGCGCATCTTACGCAGGAACTTGTCCCTAGGGCTGCTTGACAGCCGTCACCTCTCGACCGGGTTCGAGTGGCTCACCACCACATGACTCTATTCTCTGCAGGGCTCGAATTCGCCGCTACTGGCTGTTTTGGACTTGGGGACCAGGGTATGACAGTGACCCTTCTGCCGGCAGACACGCAGGACCTTTTATCTTTCCTTTTCCTTCGACCCTGCTCGCTCTGCTCGCTCTGCAAAGACTCTTGGACGGCTTGATTGGTTCCCGACTGCCGACCGATTGCCTTCAACGCTTCCATCGGACTCCATCTCTTCAGCGGGAACGAATGATCTGCGCGGGAGGGAGTCGTGGCAGCCGACCAGGATGTGCAAGGGAGTCGTCGGGCGCCAATGGCGGTCAGCCACAAGCCCCCCGACAGGTATCCATCAGGTCCCACTCCCCGCATGGGGACTGCCAAAAGATACCTCTGCGCAACCTCCACTCCACCCTGCGATGTGATCCATCGGGCGACTGGAGGATCTGCTCCCTCACCACCGCAAACTGGCAACAATCCCCCTCTCTCTGCTGGCCGTTTCAGACTGACTGATTGGCCCAGCCTCCTGCCGGAGAACAGGTGAGGAGTACCCTCGATGTCCGGTGGCTCGAGGCCCTTCTTTTCTACTTCCTTCTCCCCTCCAGGGTGGTTGACTATCTTCGTGGATGTGAGATCGTTCCTGAACCAAGACGAAGCCCAGCTTGTTAGAGACCCACGGACTGCACCATCTCCAGATCCCTGGATCGCAAAGGTGACAGACACGGCGCCAGTATCTTTAGGAAATCAAATACACGAGAGGGATCCCCTCCATTTGCCAACCAGATCTTCCTTCTTATCGCGCAGCGCTATCTGATCGATCGCATCGCATCGCATCGCATCGCATTCCGGCGCGCGGGGTTGATTCGCCTCCCCCAGCCATCTTGCTTCGCTCGACAACAACGACCTTTTACCCCCTTCCATCAATATCAGTCCCTAGGACATTAGAATTCGCTCCTCGAAAGGAGCGCGATTACTAACCAGCCGGAATTATTCCCCTGCAGCCTTCAGTCCTGCGCCATCTTCTTCTGGCGCAAAGCTCATTGCGACCGCACTCATCCCTTGCAAGACCACTACACAGCCGGTGCACGCCGCTGTCCACGCACCTTTTTTCTTTTTGATCTTTTTGGGTCAACCCATCGCACTCATTCGCTCTGAAGTGTCTACACCGACATACGCCGTCCGCCATGCTGGACGAGCTCGACAACGTTTTTGATGACCATCCATCCTTGGATGCGTCGCTGGAAGACTTTGAGAATAATAGCAATGCGCACCGCTCCCCGCTCTTTGGTCTCCCGTCACAGCACTCGGGATTTCGCTCAGAAGAGTCCGATGGCGAGTTGGACGATCCGACGCCGGGGGAGAGATGGTCACCACCAGGTTTGCATCCGCGGGAATTCAATCACGGCAGCAGTTGGTATCGACATCAGCCCTATGCGCACAATACACACCATCCTACAGGTCGGTTGGCCCTCAAGCCCACCGTCGGGGTAAGCCTGTCGCCGTCACTGTCGCGTGAGGCCAGTCCGCAGTACGAAGATGCCGTGGAAGTCTCATCAAGGCAAAAGTCGCACGATGATGGCGAAGTCACGATCGCAGCCAATATCCCCTTGCCCAATAGTGCAGAAACCCCCCAAGCGGGCCGATCTCCTAGTCCTGCCCCGGTCCCGGCGCCCACGACAGGCCTCAATTCGGAGCGTCCCCGTCCCGAGGAGGATGGGCCCGGACGTGGAGCAGAGAATTTGAGTAACTGTACGCATTGTCTGGAATCTTTCATGACTCTTGACTGTCGCAGATGGAAAACCCCAACACTAACGTCTGGTCGCATGGCTGTTGTAAAGACATCCGTTTTGCAGTTCGCGCAGAGGTTCAACATCGCGAACCCATTGCTGCCGTCTTTGGCTACTTGCGCCGCAAATTTGAGAAGATGACTAGCTCCAAGTCCAACACCACCCTGTCCATCCTGGTTCTGTTCCTCGCAGTCGCATTCATGCGCGCGTTACTGCTGCCCGGACTCCCTCAGGCAATTCCCGATCTGGTGAAGCTGTCCGGATTCGCGCGCTCCTTTGAGCCTCTGATCTATTACTCCGAAAACGGGGTCCAGCAGATAGGTACCTTGCAGGAGACCGGAGTGGCTGTGTGGGATCTGAGCGAGTCCGTCCGAGGCACAAACATGACCAGTGCCCCCATCATTGTCCGACAATTGGACGAACTGTCGGACTCCTTGAAGTCGCTCTCTCTCGAACTCACGCGATTCTTTGCCAACGTGGACTCAGATGTCGACTCTATCCTGATCGTGATGGACTGGGCCAAGCGCGAGCTCGAAACTCTCTCGGCGCAGCCTCCGAGCTCGTTCCCGACCATCATGTTCGACAACGTGCACAATATGCTGTCGCGATTAGGGGCACTTGAGCAAGCGGTGGAGATATCCGACGGCAGCAGCTCGACCTCCTCGACCAAGACAACGGCCCTGGGCCACGTGGTGATGGCCCTGTTTGGTCCAACGTCGGCCCAGCGCACCCGCGCCACCCTGACACGCACGTTCACCGAATTCCTCTCTGTGCTCGAAGAGTCGATCAACAGTGAACTGACGCACTCCACCGCCTTGTTTGCTCTTTTCGAGTCCATTGACCGGCAATTCCTCAATCTTCAACGGACCGTGGTTCGCGAGTCCGACGCCCAAGAGCGTGCCGAGGGCGAGATGCTCAGCTCTCTGTGGACGCGGGTGCTAGGCCCCAATGCCGCTGCCGTCCGCAAGTACGACAAGAATAAGAAACTCCTCGCCAACGTGCGCAGCCGCACTGTCGCTAATAAACACCTGCTTGTGGACCACCGCGGCCGTCTCCTCACACTCAAAGTCAACTTGGAGACGCTGCGTCGCAAGCTGGTTAGCCCGTTGGTCCGTCGCAATGACTCGGTCAGTTTCTCTGGGCTTGAAGGGGCATCGGTTTCCACCAACGCTGCGGTCTCGGGTCGTTTCTTGGGTCCCGTGGAAGCGGTCATCGATGGCCAGATCAAGGGGTTAGAGGGCACATATGATTACCTTCGATCAGTCCGAGAACGTCAAAAGGCCAAATTGATGGAGATGGTTTACGGTGCAGGGCGAAAGCCGCCTCCATCAATGGGACTGGAGGATGGTGTAGAAGGGTGATTCGTTGTTGTTTTTCCCCCCCCAATGACGATCCCGTTCCTTCTACGCTAAATTCTCCCTTTATACGTGCTTTTTGTGTTTTGGGGGTCGGCTCTCTCCTATAATCATGTTGCATCAGCTCTGGAGTCATGTTGAGACGGTTCAATGGTTCAATCCGAGTGGTGCCTTTGGCGTTTGGGAACGCACGGGTCCTTGTTCATGTGGTCTGGAAGGGCGAGGAGTACGTTTCGATCCGGTTACTTTATCTGGAAAGGAGAATGGTGAATGGTGAATCAGGCGTTTTCTTCAGTGTTGCGCATTCCTCGTGTTCATCTTCCCCTCCCCCCCCCCCCATTTTTTTTTCGAATCCCCCGCTGGGCTTGCTTCTTTCACTCTTTTTCCTTCTTTTGCTGGATTCTTGAATGTTTTAGCTGATCTTATGGCGCAACCGGGTCTGGCGAAATAGGTCAGGAATTCGTAAGGGGGTGTTTTGCAAGACACGCTGTATAGAGAGTCTTTTGGAGATGATATGTCTACCAATTCAATGCTACCGTCTTACTTGGAAGTTGTAAACATGGCTGATTATATTTATACTCAGAGAGTTGGTTTGGTTGTATTCCATTGATCAGGGGTTCGAACTATGGTCCCTTGGGGTTTCTAAGGTGTGGATGTTTCAGCCTAAAAAAAAACAAAAAGCAATGGGGAAACGGGTCTAGTTCTTCAATTCGTGGGTGGTTAGATGGTTAGAAAGTCTTGTCGATACCATTAGAATTGGCCAGATTGAGATAGATTGGTTGGGGAGGTTTGATGCTGATTTGGTACCTGCCTTGAACAAGATCAGACTAGGTGGTGGTGGTGGTGGTGGTACTTTTCTTGATTCTTGCATTAATTGACGTAGACAATTGTTTCGCATGAGGGTGCTTTGAACTCCATTGAAATTTCCTGCCAAGTACATGGAATAGTGAGCATAGCTAGTAAATACTTGCCAATAGGCGACTAGATGAGTTATGGAATGTTTGCTCTTGATCGTTGTATGTTAACAATATTTTAGATAGAGATCTAGCTCATACATGTCGGTCTTTGTCAGGCCTGCGAGATTGCGAACGATGGGAGTTAGTCCAGCAAGTTCATGTAGGGGTCGAGCTTTCCAAGGGCACCGACAACAACAACAAGGCCACCGGGTCGGTGCAATATGTTGAAAAAGTCGGATTCGGTTGAATGGCGTGGGACCCTGCTCAGTCGAAAAGCACCACGGCACTGTCCTTGACGATCTTTGGTCCGAGCACAGCCGCGAGTTCAGCAACGATGCCCTTGATCGACTGCGGATTGTCCATTGGCATATCTTCCCATCCAACGAGGTCCTGGGAAGTAGGGTGTGAGAAGGGGAAAACTTTCCCACAATGATTTGTGATTATTGTTTTGCGGTACGTTTTGACTTACCTCCATCTGCACAAACGACCCATGGTACAACAATAACCATTCATTCAAGTTCAGGGCTTTCACTTCCTCCAGAGTCATGACACCGGGCATATTGATGTCAAAGAGTGACAGCTCGGTCTCGTCCACATCAGAGCTAATGTCTGGGAAGGGTCGAGCTTGCTGCGGCGTCCGTTCCCGTGATAAAGAGACGTAGGTTTGTGCGTCGAGCTTTTTCGAAAGCTCACCGTCGAGCGGGTCCCATTCGTAAGATTCGGGGTCTGGAAACTGGGAGTTAATCGAGTTTTTCTTTTTTTTTCTTTTTTCCTCGCTGAGGGGTTTCCAACAGCGTGCCGACGTCGGTGTGACTGACCTAAGATGTATTGAGGTCTAAAGTTGCCCTTGTATCGCATTTTCACACAGTTGTGGATATAGAATCCTGATTTAAACGTTAACGATTCCATATCTCCTTTGGTGAAAGATGCGCCAGTCAGCCTGGATTACTTACCCATGTAGTAATATGCATAATTGTTCTCCTGGGCAAAAGCAATCTCTCGCATAGCGCTCAATTTCCCAAATTCCCAATGCTCGAAATCAGGATCGTAGCTATTGCCGGGACGCCATCAGCATAGTCCTGAGACCGATGGGACAAAAAGCTGTCAGTCGACTGCAGAGAATACTCACAAGATGTAGACCGAGCTCACGCCGTTCGGAACCAGATCAAGCACGGCCACAGCAATGAGTTTCCCGTCCAGGCGGTAGCACTGATGCCAAGATCCGAGCTTCTTCTCCGTGGCGGTGATTTTGTTGACGGTCTGTGGTGACCGCTTAATACCGGAGCACAAGAATCCCTCAAAGTCCTTGGTCTTCCAGCGCGAGACATCTTCCTTGTGGACCTTAGTCTGATACTTGACAAATAAGTCGAATTTGGCCTGCGACACCGAGTCACCTTCTAGATTGACCTCGAATTTGTGCGCCGGCTCCAGTGCTCGTTTGGTACTGGGATCAATCGGACGTTTGAGATTGGAATATTCGGCCTGATGAACCACTGACTGGAGATCGAAGTGGCTCTTGCGACGACGCTTATCTCTACGCCGTACTTGTCAGCATTTCACATCTGGTACAAACACCCGAGGTCGCGAAGCAGTTTATCCGGCTTACTCTCTGGTCCGCGGGCAGAGTTGGGTGACCTTGCGGATATACTCTGGGCCCAAGACGAACTTGTTCCAGCGATTGATGGCTTTGCGTTGATCTCGACGAGGTTGATAGGCACTTGCCTCCAGCCGCATCGTGTAGTGTGGGCAGCATGATCGCTGTAGATTTTGTTTATAGTACAGCTTTCCCGATCTAGAACCGCACGATCTGTTTAGTTGCCTTTTTTTTTCTTTTCTCTGCCTGTGCATCTCTGCCTCTCTGCACTCACGCTCATCTTACCTTCGCCACCCTCGATGGATCAGCTCTTCATAGTGGTTAGGCCGAACGACCAACGAACTAGCGTAATAGGAAACACCTGATGAAACGTAGAACCCGTGACGTGTCAGAATATCATCTCCCTAATTGGGGGTTGGATCGCCATATGAGCCCTTGAGAGGCATTGGGCACGACATACTTCCATCATTGGACTTGCAATATCCACATGAGTTTCGCTGGTAGCCTAGGATCCAGATTGAGGGGTCAGACCTTTAGTCCATTTGTCATGTTGACCCTTGTGCAGTTGCAAAGAGCAAAGAAATGTTCTTCTATGTTTGCTGTGTCCCCTATCATGTCGCTCTTCTTCAGAAGAGGCCGGGCGATCAGCTTGTTCGCCGGCTGACCGGCCGAGCTGAGGATCGTGGGCCACATTTGGCCAAGATGCAACGATCTCTCGGGAGCAGCCACGCAGAGCCCGTCACAATGCCACGAGGTAGCAGGAGCGTGTCTCAGTGGCTCTTCGGAGGGGGGCGTTGGAGGGGTTCACTTCTGGGAAGAGGGGGCACGCAAAGTGGGACATACCTAAAGGCCGGAAGAGCGACAGCTGTCGCGCGCGTTCGGCGTCAACGGGCTCCATCCGCGGAATCTGAATGAGTGGCTGCCGAAAGTCGGCGGTCCCGGCGGGAGCAGATAAAAGACGGTGGAGGGAAGAGAGGGTTATGATGTGAGAAGATCCACGGTCAGTGGCAAAGAGGAGAGACCGCGCTGTTACAGCGAGTGATTTTCAAGAGTAAAGAAGGCGCGAGCTGTATGAATCGGGTGTGAGCGAGTTGCTGGAGACGGAGCAAGACATGCATGGAGGTCGTGATGTTGTGTCCCCGGGAGTGTTGATGCCCGAGAAAATGCGTGGTGCTGGGACTGTGGAGCAGACTAAAGGCGGGGAAGACGGATCGATGGTGATTCAGGCAACAAGAAGCTCAAGGACCGGTTCATTCACTCGCTTGTCAAAATGACGGCGTGATGTGCAATCGAGTGCCTGTAGGAGAAGAGGGGGCGAAGAAATTTGGGTGGAGGGATATGAGGCCAGGATAGGTGGGAAAACGTGACTGTCTCGATATTGGGAGTCAACTCGTTTGATTGCAAGCTCTTGCAGTGAGGTGTCGGTCGTTTACATTGCGCGTGTGGCAGAAGCGGTCTATCAGATGTAGGCTCCAGAGGAAGATGCCTACTCGATGAGATCGATGGCCACGGGCTATAGATCTATGAGATATACTTTCTATACTGTTGCAAAGTCAAAGTACCATTGCCATGATGACGCTTTCGAGGGACGAAGACATGTAGTACGACTTCATGTCATGTGCGTAATGCGTACAATGGGCCTACATGCTTGGTTGTGCCTCGAATGAAGCTTCGAACTGGCCGCGTTAGACGAAAAATTGCAGCATGAATGGTCTTCTCGACGATTGTGAATGAAGACCTCTCTGACCAAGATTATAATGTCACCGACTCATCAATCTACTCGGCGGTATTGGTCTAGGTGGAAATGCTCCTTGCTCCTAGCCTCCTAATATAGTACGGTTTTAGTTTGGCTTCGTCTTTCGGAAACTGCAGGGTGTACAATGTAAATGATTTACGTCGTTCGGTAACGAAGCTATCGTGTAACGTATGGTAAATACACTGTAATGTATGTTCTCGAACGGTCGAGACTCGAGAACTCGAATGTGGGCGGAGTCTTTCGTCACTCGTCATTGACTGTTTGGGCTTAACCTCGAATTCTGTCGTGCAAGGCTCGGTACTCCTCTCTTGGTGTCTAGTTAGGGCAAAAGCGCCGCTTGAATCTTCCTTAACCACCAAGCGACATGACAACTATAGAATTGGGACTACGTACCATAGTTAGGCAGGCATTTACTGCACTATGAAATGCGATCTGAACTTAATAAACTTATCACCCGACGAACCCGAACTGCCGGCTTGCAACAGTGTTCAGGTTGGAACCTTGCAATTCTCTGTGCCGCTACACAAGTGCTTAGCTTAGCTCCGCTCTGGCACAAGAACCAGAGTGGTGAATGAATCCTGACATGCTTGAATCCTTTATTACATTGGAGATTGCACCATGTAGTAATGTAGATTGTAGTGCAGAAGTCTATCTTGGTGGCGTGCCCAAGGTAGACAGGGTGACGGCATGGGTCGGATTACACTCAGACTGACTCAGTCACTCACCGTCTTAAACAATACATCACTATTACATGACGTATTGTATGTATGTAGGAGATGGTGTGTAATTACCGGTACGCAATTTGATCCATTAACTTACATTCTGTAACATGGACATTGGTCGTGTGCGCCTGTGAGCCTGTGAGGATGTCCTTTAAATCACCTGACCCTATATCATGCCAGGGTGAACTTATAGTCGACACCAAACCTAATTTTGCGATGACGGGAACTCTTAGAGCCTCCAAGCCGACAACTGTTGAACTGACCAACAGCAGTTGGAAAACAGGACTTGACCTTGATCACGCGCAGATGCTTGCTGTCTACTGATGATAGATGGACCTCTTCAATTTTCCCAGGATTGTTCCTTTGCGGCTGCAATTCGAGGACCCATGGCACCCGGCTCACTCCCGGCCTGTATCACTAACTCCGGGGTCATTGTCGGCTCCGGTCGATTCATGCTTTGCATATCATCCAATGAACCAGCCGACGGGATGCTGGGATGAAGGAACTTTTGGCCTCCGATCACGATCATGCTTAGACCTTGGGTAGACGAACTCTGACTCAGCCCGCCCTTAGGTCGAATCTCATTTTTGACTTCCCCATTATTTTCGTGTCGCACAGGGATCGGCATGGACTTCTTCTAGAAACTTGTACTAAATGTCGTTCGACCAGAGTATACCCGGACGAGGCGTTTCCTCACACGCATCGGAACTCCCGTAAAAGACGGTAATACTCTGCCGGCAGTTGTACAAGACTACAAGTAACAACAGTACAACTACAGTAGTAGTACTACTCAATCTCATAGTTTCCGGGTAGATATACTGTTATACCGTACCTTTGATGTGTATCCCTATCTGGTTCCTGGCCGAGTCGGATCTTCTCATCACAACCAAACGGACTTTTTTTTTTCTTTCTTAGCGTTGATCAGTCCTTTCTCGTTTCGTTCTTTTTTTTATTTTCGCGACTGCACCGGACGACGCCGCCGGATCGTGCCCCTCCTGATGCCCACTGGACCCGGGAACCCCTCTAGGTTCTTTCGTAGCTTTCATAGTCATCTTACTCTCATCTCCTTCCACAATATAACCCATCCTCTAGTCCCTCCTCCGCAGCTTCCTTCATCTTTCTCCCTTTCCTTGCCAACTATGCCTACTCGTATTACTTCTTCGTCCTGCTCTCCGGCCTCGACGGGCATGAATGGAACCAGCTAAGGGCCATCATCAGTGATAGCGGCGCACTCACTTCCCTTGAATTCTTCTTCTTTTTTGCTTTTTTTTCCCCTCCGATTTACCCAAAAAAAAAGATTTTCCCACGTTCCCGATTTCTCCCCCGCAGTCTCGACCGTTCGTGTCCCCCAAGGGGAAGAAAAATTTCCCTTCTCCGACCGCCCGCAACAGGAGAAGGTGGTCGATCCGAATCGTGACCCCGCTGGGTCTCCATTGAGAAAGCTTTCTCTCTTCTTCAATCTCCCACGAGGTCTCCCTGGCTCCGCGGGAGCTCGAGACTGATTTACTGTCGTCTGTGGACGTTGTCCCGTCTTGCGGTTGTGGGATCACGACACATCCTCCTCTTGGAGACACTCTAATTCACCACCCTTTCCTCTATTTCCACTCCTATCTCTTTTTGGCCTTGTTTTTTTTTTGGGGTCTCCTGGAATCAAACCGACTTTCCTACTTTCCAAAGACTACCAGGAAGCGACCGACGGCGTTTGCAACGGAGCTCAATTGAACTTCAAACCCTGGACGACGGAAGAGTTCGATCGTCAGAATGGCCCAAAATCGGTCCATGGAGTCCCGCGTCGGGCGGAAAAACCAACGTGAGTCTTTTCCCAAACCAGCCAGTGGTGCAAAGCCTGGCGCGACCGACAGCGAACCGGAACGCAAAATGAGTTTGGGCTGACCGAAAGTCTCGTGTGTTCTATCACTTTAGGCTACGGGTCCAAAGGCGAACGTCTCGTGGCTGGTGTCGTTCCCCTCTCCGCCGACAAGACGAAAGTCCTGATGATTCAGTCAGCCGGTCCTGGTGGTTGGGTACTCCCCAAGGGAGGATGGGAGCTCGATGAGTCCACCGCGGCACAGGCGGCGTGTCGGGAAGCCTGGGAAGAAGCCGGCGTCATCTGCACAGTGCTTCGGGACCTCGGCTTAATACCAGACATGCGCCCGTCCGGTCTGTTGACCGCGCAGGCCCCCAAAGCCTCCTACCAGTTCTTCGAAGTGAGCGTCGACAAGGAGGAGTCAGAGTGGCCAGAGATGCACAAGAGGAAACGACAGTGGGTGGGCTTTGCGGAGGCTGCGACTGCGTTGGCCAATCGACCCGAGTTGCTGGAGGCCTTGAAACGCAGCTCTTTGAAGCGATAAGGGCCTTGACTTTCGCTCCGTACATACGCCATGCCCTTCCTAGCATCCGACTCTTCGTACATTACTTTCAAATCTTCCGTGCCCTTTTCGAGGACCGGAGACGCATCCTGATGACGACTTGAAATGACCCCATCCCTAAAAGATGAGAAGCGATAGCTTTCTCCCTCCCAAAATGGTGGCTCTTTTTTGTTTCTGTGCTTTATCTTGCTTCTTGCTCCTCTCGAACCTTTTCACACCTCTCTCGCCACCTTTGCCTCTTCACATACCTGTCCTCGCCATCGTCGCGTCTCCTTCCCGTCTACCCCAGGCGATTGAGCTGTCAAAGACTCAGCTAGTAGATCTATGCCTTTTCTATCGATCAACAAAATGATCGGTCTCGGCAGAGATGCCTCACGCTGAAGAAAAGCCTCTTCACTGACTCGAGGTCAATTTGGGCAGTTTGCGGACTAGCAATACGACAGACCATGTAATAATTTCCAGAAGGAAACACAGAGCAACACTTGATCGTTCTCATGCCATTGTCACATTCTCTTGCTCTGATCTAGATAGTCGATGGGTCTGGAGGGTTTGCTCTGCAGTACAAGATTATCAGTCGATCAGTCCAGCTTATCTGTTGTTCCAACCAGCTGCGCATCGGACGCGAATACCGGTGACTGATCTCCTCAGCATCAATTGGCTATTCACTAAATGGACATGATCCAGACGATCGCAAAGCATCCGCGCCAACAAGCGGTCGTCTACGGCATATCAATGGTGGACTTCGGTCATTCTTGGCACCACGTGGTCTTGACATCGTCATATTTGATCTCCGCCGAGTCTGACAAGTAGAATAGCCTCTTCCAATTCAGCACATCTAGACTCAGCCCTCATTCGGTGCGTCTGATCCCGTGGATTGGCTGTCTATTGATGTGAAGTGGACCGCGTTGCGTCTGACCGTCCGATTGTCAATTTGAACATACACAATCAGGAGCATAAAGCCCGTCAAAGTCCCCCAGTGCTAATTGAGCCGCATCTACAGGTTGTCAGGTATTCTCCTTGCGCAAGAATCTCACGTGATTGTCTGAAGTCACCGCAGAAAGGTCGAGTAACGTTCATGTGCGCCCAAACATCTGTAGTGGTCATTTTTGGCTTTGGATGTATCTCGGAATTTCAAATATGCAATCAAGTAAATGTTCTTGCTTTATCGAGAAGCGTGCTTTTAAGGTTGTCCTGCACACTCGCTCAGCCTATCTGCAGCGCGGCTCCTGGAGGTTCGTTCCCAAACAGGAAAGGTGCGGACCGAGACTCCGGAGTCTCAAGACCCAAAGCCCGCGCGATCCTCGCAGTAGTGTGTCGACCAAACCTCTCATCTCACCCACGCTCCTCACTCAACTCTCTTCCAAGCGATTCCACCTTTGGCTTCAACACATCTCTCACCATTTGAGCACCAACCCAGACTTTTGAAATCAGACTCTGCAACATTGACCCGTTTGGCCGCGAACTGCGCGCGCCTATCCTTTCAACATGGACTACGAGATGGATCTCGAGCCCACGGGGCCTCAGGTTACCGTTCGTGAGGTGTGTAGATTTTTTTACCGTCGCTGGCGAGATCGATAGTCGCAGACGTGACGAGGGTAATCCAAGCTGATTGGACTACTCACTTTTCCAGGTCGAGCCCCTCCGAGTCGACTTCAGATTGAGCTCTGTCGACCTTGCCATGGCCAACTCCCTTCGCCGTGTGATTCTCGCCGAAGTCCCCACTGTTGCACTAGATCTCATTGAAATTGAGAACAACACGTCCGTGATTCCCGATGAGATGCTGGCTCACAGGTTGGGCTTGATCCCTCTGAATGCCAAGAACTGCGACTCGGACCTCGAATACACCCGTGACTGCAGCTGTGAGGACTACTGTGTGAAATGCAGCGTGACCTTGTCGCTGCATGTGCGCTGCGAGTCGGAGAAGATGACGGTCTTTGCGCGGGATCTGGAGGTGCTGGGCGATCGGGTCAACGATACGATTGGCGACCCGGTCATTACTGATGCCGAGGGCCAGGGTCCCGTGATCTGCAAACTGGCAAAGGGTCAAGAGATCAAGCTCAAGTGCCTGGCGAAGAAGGGCACCGCAAAGGAGCATGCCAAGTGGGCTCCAACTGCGGCTGTGGGCTTCGAGTACGATCCTCATAACAACCTGCGCCATGTGGATTACTGGTACGAGCAGGATGCGGCTAAGGAATGGTGAGTACACGACTTGTTCTTTTCCACCTCTGGTGCAAGTGCCACGTTGCTTGTGTTGAGGAATACGCACCTATTTTTGTCTTTCCGCCCCTTGCGTGTGGTGGTTTACTGAACGCTGGTGATCCCGTATAGGCCCATCTCTGAAAACGCTGCCTGGGAGCAACCCAGCAACCCGGACCAGCCGTTCGACTATGACGCCGAGCCGAACACCTTCTACATCGACGTGGAAAGTATCGGCAACCTGGAGCCCGACATGATCGTTCAACAAGGTATCTTTGCCTTGCAAAAGAAGCTTGCTGTTACTGTGAGCGAGCTCAAGAAGAAGGATCAGAACGGTCAAGTTGGCGATGTCGAGGATGCTGATATGATGGGTGCGGGCGACGACGCCTATGAACCTCCCGAGGGTATTGACGGGAACATGGGCGCATACGGAAATGCTCCGTGGGGAGCTAGTGCTCAGACTCCATATGGCGCCACGCCTTACGGACAAAGTACATATGGATTCTAAGTATGAATGACTTTTTCCCTGCGGGATGGAGAAGGATGGACACGATGAGGTCTCGTCATAGGCTTTGTCTTGCTCTCCTCCCATCCATTTGTTCCAAAATCAAAACGGGCTTGAGCATACCAGGCTGGAGTTTTTTTTTTCTTTTTCTTCTCATCATGTCGCAGAGGGCTTTGCTTTACTCTGTTTCATATCTTTCTGCATTTCCTTTCATGACATGATGGCGCAATTTTGGTGTTCTGTTCTTTTTTTTGCCCCCTTTGCAATCCTCTTCTTACCATGTCGCATGTGACATGGTTTGAGGGCTGATACCTCATGTTTCTGGCGATTTGATGGTGGTCATAAGTCCAGGCCTCAAATAAAACGATGATGATTCTCACTACATTGCCAAGTAGCGGATTGATCTTTAGTTAACGTGGACTAGTTGGCCCAGGTTCTACGAGGCATCTTTGGCCAGTCCGAGCATAACCTCGCATGATCACGAATTTTGCCACGGGGATGAACAGTGTTCCAATATATTCCCTCGGCAGTATCTTCCATTGATGAGTCACCAAGGACAGAATGCGGTAACACTTTCCAGGTTGACTACGAGAAGTATGCCCTCCAACGTCGGAAAGAAGTTCAAGAGAGATGGCCCCACTCTAGGTATTCGCGCGTACTTTGAAATTCAACCCCATTTAGGTACGGAAGGATGAGGTTGTCATTGTATTAGACCAGGAGGAGTCCAGTTCCTCAATCGCTCATCCGATATTAAGGTATTTACCTTAGGTAGTTGCTGGGTTGAAAATAAAACTTTTCGGGCCAAGAAAAGGAAATCTGAATTTCTACTACTTAAAAATACGCTAATCTAAGGGAAGCAGGTAAATAATTAGGCTAAATAAGTCAATGACCAGTCCGTCTATTGACATGGAGAATATCTTAGGGTTCAATATATATCTCAGCGTTGTGGTTGACCAGTGTAAAGGACTGCATGCGACACGCAGGTACTAAATGACATGTTTCGACAATGAGAAAGTACCAGGTAGTGACCAGACATCCACCAATGCAGGTGGTTCTCGGGAGCAACGCAGTCTCGACACTCCAGCATGGTACATGTAGCATTTATATTCAGGTGTACGTGCTCTTCGAGCTACGGCTGTTGACAAACCAAACGTAGAGTGCCAGTTTCCTCAAGTTCTCACGATGGGAAGTATCTCCGGCAATGTTAAATGCATGCGAAATGGGGGTTTGATTTTGACATATCATTCAGGCCGAACCTCCACCTCAGTTCTAGCTCTGGCTCAAAGATCGGACCAGGTTATCACTCCCGTCGATGTCGTTCTCCTAGTACTTGTAGTGGGGTCTATGGAGTGCCTCCCATATTTCATCTGGATTACAATCTGAATGGAGAGTCTTGTGTTTATTGGGCATGTATACAATAGATCAATCCATGTCATCTATGGCTACCAAATTCCCTTAGATCTCGACAAACCCTGGTTTTTCATATTCGCATGGTGCACCTTGAAAAAATACATCCAGACTGGATGATAGTCTCAAGGTCTTGGTCCTGCGGTACCGTTGCAATCGGTACTCAGTAGCACACTCACTACTCACGGTGCAAAATGGAGGTTTGGAGGTCCAGTTTTCCTAGGTAGATAGGTAGTTGGGCTGGTCCCAGGCCTTGATAGGTAGTCTTCCTGACCTCGCCCAGATGTCTGCATATCCATTGTGCTGGGTGTTGAGAAAGGGCTTGGTCTTGACAGATCAAGTTCGTCAGCGAAGAGGCTGTTTGTTACATACGAAGTGTTATCATTTGTGAGTCAGGAGGGTTGGAGGTAACAAGACCAGGGGAAGCAAGATAAATTACTCCGCGTCGCTATCCGTATATCGCTCTCATATGTGCAAAAATGCTAGGTAGAAAGGGAAAGAGTTTGGTGGTCCAATCGACCGAGCCCCTGACGATGAGCTCGACAGATGGGGAAGGGTGCATCTCCGGATCCGAGATCATCTAGCAGCAGCATTCACAGCACTCGAAGCAGCAGAGACCCGCGCAGCTAGAGAGATGAGAGTAGAAGTTGTCAGACATGTGAATTGAGAGTAGGTAGGTACCGTAGCATGGAGTGAAGCTAGTAGTACATCGCACTCGTACTAGGAAAGGGCCCGTTGCCAGTGGCAGTGTGTAAGGTAAGGTAGTGTGTTAGATAGTGTGTTGAGATGGGCACTTAGTACTTACACTCCGCAGCAAACATCCTCACCCTCACCACCACCTCGCATGTGGACGTTCATTTGTTCGGAACCACCCTGTTGGAGAGAAAAGAGAAACCTCGGTCAGCGGATGATCAGTGTAGACTGGGGCCTGGTAATCTGGAGCGAGGTAGAGTACTAGTAGTAGTATCATTGACATACGGGTTGTTGAGTGACAGCCTCGTTGTTCATGCTAGGGCCGGAAGGACCGTTGGGTTGCTGCAATTCCACATTGCGAGGGTCCCATTTGTGCTCGGTCTCCTGGGCGGGCGAGAACCAGTTCTTCAAGGCATCGAACATTGTGTGGGTGTGTATGAATGGGAGGAGAGATACTAGTAGGAGGGTGCCAGGTGGTTGAGGAGGTAGGTGGAGGTAGGTGAGGGTATATAGGTGGACCAAATGCAGGTATGAAATGAATACCGTGAGAGACAGAGAGTCGACCTGGGGGCGGGCGAATAAATAGAGAAGATGTCCAGGGATCAGCAGAGAAGAGGGGAGCCACCTCGATGAGGTCAAGTGGTAACCCGAGATCAGAGGTTGGCGTGTGGGTAAAAGAGCGATGTGAAATGAGGGAGCCTAGACAGACGCAGACGCAGATGCAGGAGGGTAGCTGAAAAGACGCCACAGAAAATTTCTTACTACTGAGTCTGCTACTAGTCTAGTAGTCTACGGACTGCGACTCCTGCGAGAGAGGACATTGTTGTTGACAGCTGTACCGTACCAGTCATCAAGGACCAACTGCTAGGAGTACCATTAGGTACAGGACTACCGGTAGGCTAGTAGCCCATATAGTGGTATTGTTGCACATGCTTCGTACATACTACTATATTCGTCGACAGCTTTTCAGCGACAGTCCGAGACAAAGTCGGGACTGGTACACACCTTGTCGGCTTCACCCGCGTGTCGTCTCATCCAAAGCGGGACCGTAACCGAGCATCCGCCATGATGGACCTGTCCAGTCTCCAGTCCCAGTCTCCAGTCTCAGTCTCCACTCCTCCGGTTGTTTCTCTGCACCTCTGCACCTCTGCACGAGGCCAGAGGCGATCACCTGGAAATAAGCCTTGGCCCCACCAGACTCGACGTCCTGGTTTTCTTGGCTGCCTAAACTCCCGACCACGCAAGGTGGGCGTCACGAGCTCCACCAACTCGATCCCTCGGCGACTCTCAAGGATGATCATCTCGCACTGGCCGCGTATCCCAGTGAGCTGCTTGGCTGCGATAGGGCTGAGAGACGAGGGCCAGGCACGGAGGCATGGCAATCAATTTCCAGTAGTCGTGAGTTTGGGCCAAGACTCGGAACTCGGGACTCCGCACGGCTCTCTCTCTCCCTCTTCCTCTCAATCTCCAGTTCTCGGCTCTGCACTCTTGCACGCACCACTGGACGTGGACCATCGCCCATGATGTCATACGCATCATATGCAATAATGGGAAACTTCGACCCCGGCCATGATGGCTATGATGATGATGACCAGACCGGTGGTGATGGAAGAAGCTCTACCGGGGCTCATCCACTTCATTATGACTGCACGCCCACGCTGATCGCCCCATTGGGTAAGGTCCATCCTGCTGGTCGGGTCGGGTCAGTTCGAAGCCACAGCTCAGTCATTCAGAGCTCTTCATTCACCAAAATTCTCGACCAGCTGACGGCACTACTGCAGTTCTCCCGCGCCCTTGGGGACCGTTGCAGCCAAGTATCTTGATTTCACCCGCCGTTCATCATCCTGGCTAATGGTCAAAACAACAAACATGCATGATCAGCCATGCGTGGCTGAAAATCACGTCGGAGGAGGAGATTGCCCTCTCTCTCTCCCCCTCACTTTTCCCTTGGTGCCTTTTGATTCAGCGATGCCGACGCAAAGCATTTGCTGACTCGAGAGACATGTTCTCATGGGGCAAATGATCAGCCGTCAAAACGAGGCCCCGCCAGAACCAAAGTGAACAGTGATGAGATGAAAGAATCTACCCAGTGGAGCCAGTGAGAGTAAAGGCAGCGATATTGAAACTACGTTTCGCGTAGATTCAACCCTCCATTCAAAGGACAGCCAAAGGACGGTGTCCCGTCTGCGTTTGAGGGAGGCGAACCACTGTATTTGCACCCGACGTTGAAAGCCGACCACGCTTCGTGCTGTTCGAGAGCCGACCTGCAGTGACTCGGAGATGCCGAGAGGAATTGCTGCCTGTCTCGTTCTACACTACCGTTGAGGGTTTCGAGTGTTGCGCTTCCCCAACTGGTCTCTCCTCAGGGGATTCCAGATAACTAAGGTCGTTCATGTCACCACTAACCAGCAAGGATCTCATAGCATCGCCTCCACTCCTCAAAGTGACAGTAACCGTCTCCACTAGTACTCAAGAAGACCTAAACACCAGAGAAACCGACCATTAAAGTACAATCATCAGCCAGCACGTTCGTGAGACAGGGCTCATGCTGCCTCGACAGTCGACCCGCATTTCCAAGGTTGTCTTCTCTCTAGCCTCGTCATCGCGACTCGGAAAAACATCGAAGGCGACTTTGAATCTACGAAGACAGCAGGCTGAATTAGAAAGACCATGGGCAAGCCCACCACGCAGACCCCTAACCCTTAACCTTTATATCTCATAGAAGTAATAAAGTACCCTTTTCGTCACTTTCAGTGAATATCGCTCACAGAGGTAGTGAATCTGCTCTTCTCCTTATGAGCTGAAGCTAGGTACCGTCATAGCTGGAGGCGAGCTACTCTGGTGTTCGGTTGAACGGCTCTCGGACCAGGAAGCTTTCATATTGCTTATAGTTATCGGAGAGAAGGTCATGCCATTGCCTACAACTTTAATCTTTCAATCAACGTTTGCAAAAAAGAAAAAGAAAGGGAAAAAAAAAGAAAAACAACCAGAGGATCAGAGGATCGCCTCGGCTTCCAATAAGCTGCAAATTTTATTCACCCAGCAAGCTTAGTCGCGTCGACGCAAGACCTATAGAGCCTTCGCCTTGTATATATCCTACCTACCGAGAATGCCCGGCATCATTCGAAGCCAATGCCTTCCTCCATTGAATATCCCGCATCAGCTTCGCCCCATCTTCCCTGCTCAACAACGCCTCCTTGGCCCTTTTCCGTTCCTCCCGCTCATACCTCTTCTGAATGTGATAATAATCCCTCTCTTCCCGCTCAGCCTGCCTCTTCACTCGCCGTTCCGCTCGCTCTCTCTGCTCAAGGGCCTTGACTTCTCCTCTCTCGGCATCAGCCCTACACTGCTCAATTTCTTCCGGCGACAACGTCCACGGCACAGCAAGTACCTCGACCAGGAACCGCAAGCGCTGATCCACGAATTGCATTTCCGCATTCGTATCGCGGACCAGCGTGAACCGCTCCAGATTGAGCTGCATCGTGGATCGAAACTGAGAAAGCGTGCCTTTGACTTTCACGCTCATCCCCGGTTGAAGAGAGGAAATGTCAAGGATGGTGCCGTCTGTTGCAGAGACGTGCTCTGGTCGCATGGTGTGCGTTTGGACTTGAGTCATGGAACTGGGTCCCGAACCCGATGTAACGGGAGTCTGATGGGGTCCGTTGATGTTGGGCGTGCTGGGCTGATCGTGCGTGGTTTCCATTCGAGCGCGCGCATTGTCTCGCGTCTTGGGATCCGCGTGGAGAACGCAGATCTCGAGCGTGGCGCCGCTGCTGTCATCAAGTGTGAGTATGGTGCGTCTGGTGATGTCTGTTCGCGCGATTATAACGCCCACGACGCAGACGAAGCGGATTGGATGGTTCTTGTAGAAGAATATGGATTGGCCTGAGGTTGTGATTAGCTAGGTTGATTTGATGTGTGGTGCGATGAAACTCGGAACCGTCCTCCATCAAAGTAACACGAGGGCATGTGTCTCTCGAGATTTTAAGGGGTATTTACTGAGGACTTGTATCTACGAGACGGATACAACATAAAAGGCATGCTGATGACCTTGCTCAACAAGGCATACAAAGGTACGAGCATCGAGTACCCCGCGGTGGAAGACATCCCCGCCACAACAGTGCATCGCTCACAAATTCACAAGGAAAAAAAAAACAAAATTCACTTACCATTATAGCTTCTCGGTCTATGCAGTCGTTGAACATCCGCCGCCGCCATCTTCACCCAGGCAAAGTGTGTTGGGGATACCTTGAAACAGAACGCGGGATAGAAGACAAGGTCCGCATTGTAAGTTGTCTCCATCGGTTCATTTTCTCGGTACAGGTCTGACGTTCATGTGATGAGGCTGAAGTGGACGACGAGGGATGCTCGTTCCTGGATTGAACGAGAGCTTGATGATGATGTAGTTGAGTTTTGATACCTTGGGATGATACCTGCTGTCATGGGCGGTGTCACGTGTGGTTGGATATCGAACCCGGTCTGGAGACGCGTCTTGTTGCCTTTTTTTAAGGTTTCAATTTAGCCCTTTTCGGCAGATTTACAGGACCGTGGGTCACGCAGGGCTCAAGACCGAACAATTAGCATTGTGTTTTTCGCTACTGTAGCTACTAGCCACCAACTTACTTTTAGATGAGTATGCTTGTTTTTCAAACTAAACTTTCTGATTAAATCTTCTTGCAGGAAGTATGCGCCCTTACATGGATGGAGTATACAGAGCTAATGTATGATTAGTCTGGGCCTAGTCTTGAATATTGCCGTATTCCAAGAACTACATTTCTAAACTAATAGATCATGGTCTCTCCCTCCATCATCCTCTTTTTTGAATTTCGCGGCATTTGCTCCTGCCGCTGTCGCTCTTCTGGACTGATATCATCCACATTAGTCCCCTGACGACCTTGTCCAAGGGCAGCATTGACCTCGGCTTCACTATTCTCATGACCCGCCATAGCGACCGTCAAGATCTCCTTCTCAAACCCAGCAATATGCTCCCACTCAATTCCCGCCGCACTCAACATCCGGCACCCCACCGACTCTCCAACAAACGTCTCCGGCTCTTTCACCCCGAAAAACACCTTGTGCACACCGGATCGACCTCCCTCGCGAGTCCGCGCAATACGCTGAGCGCACGGAGCATTGCCCGATAGCCGTTTCCCACAGGGCTCCATGGTGACATACATTATGAGCTTGCGGCCTGGCTCATCGGGTAATACCGAGGCGACCTCGTCTTCGGGGACATTGTGCACCGCGGCAAAGTTGGAGAAGCAGCATTGCTCGGCATGGGTGTTGCCTGCTAGCTCCATGGTGTAGCCCGTTGAAAGGATGCGGTCTTCTGAGCCGGTGGGGTCCTCGTCTTTGCGGGAGAGAAGGATAGCTCCGACGCGGAAGTTTGTTGGGCGTGGTGGGGATTGCTCAGCGAGAGAGATGCATTTTCGGAGGTATGAGGAATGAGGGGTTTGGTCCGTCATTGCTGGGAGATGGGATGGTCTTGTTGCGGGGTGTTTTGTATATCTCGATAGTGGATATACAGGAAGACGCTGCTGGGTTTTTGTCTGGATGTCTTGGCGTAAGTTGTCACCGGATGAGGCGAGTGATCAATGATGGCCAAGATGGATAAGGAGGATACGAGCTGGTGTCTTATGCCGCCTGACCAATATAGAGATGGGGCGATAGAGCTCCCATTTCGAGAAGGCGGATATTTCCAGCAGAACGATGACGGAATGGACCCGTCGCGTGTCGATCGCGTAAATTGCACCCGTGCCGCGGCAGTGCTGCTGTTATCGCGACTTTATCGCTGCTTGGCGCCATCGCTTTTCCAAACACTGAAACAAAAGCTCACCCACGCACGAACTTTCTCAACGCTGCTACGCTGTCTGTCAAAGAACTCTCAACGCCGCTTCGCTGTGTCGAAAAGGATACTCCTCAACACTACTACGCTCTGTTCCAAAGATCTCCACCATGACAAAGCACTCCGAGAAAGACGCTGCCGATGAGCAGCTGCCTTCCATCGAGGAAGATCTCTACACGATTCTTGGCGTCCAGTCCGATGCATCTCCAGAAGCTATCAAGACTGCCTACAGAAAAAGCGCTTTGAAGCACCATCCAGGTGTGTTACAGGTCACATACATTTCATTTCACTCAAATCCTATGCTTACCATTCATCTGCAGACAAGGTCAGTGAAGACCAACGCGAAGAAGCCAACAGAAAGTTCCAGCAGATCGCCCTGGCCTACGGTGTTCTCTCAGATGAGCGACGACGAAAGATCTACGATCGCACCGGCAGCACCGAAGAAGTTCTTGACGAGGATGAAGACTTTGACTGGCTGGACTTCTACCGCGAGCAACTATCGGCCACACTGGACACTCGCGCCTTGGACGACTTCCAAGTCAAATACAAGGGCTCTGATGAAGAGAGAGATGACATCCTGAAGGCATATGAACGAGGCAAGGGAGATATGGATGTCATCTACGACTCTGTGATGCTCTCCAATGTGCTTGAGGATGATGCGCGCTTCCGGTCTATCATTGATCAAGCCATCAGTGAGGGCCAGGTGGAGGCATACTCAAAGTACAGTGAAGAGCCAGAGAGCAAGCACCAGCGCCGTGTGCGACGAGCACAGAAGGAAGCCAAGGAGGCTGAGAAGCATGCCAAAGACACCGAGAATGCCAAGAACAAGAGGGCAGCCTCGGCTTCGAGGTCATCTAAGGCCACCGGCAAGGGAGATGACGACGACCTCCTTGCCATGATCACCAAACGCCAGCAACAGCGTGGCCAAAGTTTCCTCGACCGCCTGGAAGAGAAGTACGGGGGACAGCCAAAGGGGTCAAAACGAACGGCAATGGATGAGCCCCCAGAGGAGGCATTTGCCTCTGTTGGGGCCCGCAAGAAATCCAAAAGCGGCAAGACCCAGAAGACAAAGTCCTCTAAGACATGAACCTTCCCGGATGTATGGTACCACGACATCTGGAAATTCTTTGTGAGCGGTCTTCTTCTTTTGCTCTGTTCCCTCTCTTTCCTAAGCATCCGTTGGTCTGCAGGTGTTCAGGAGCGTTGCGGTCGATTTTTTTTTTCGCATTATTATGAATAAGCATCGTGAGGATCATATCGAATCCTCTGTATCATTATTGGTCAAGAGTCTTGATGCATGTAGACTTTTACACATGTCATATCACAATTAATTTTGACACGAACAAAGTTACCTTTTCTATATCCAACGGTCCAATGAACTGATGTTAATTGAAATGATTGCTTTTCGAATCGTTGATAAGATTTAATTTGACTGAACCTTTAGGTACCTCAACGTAGGTGACCATCGGATACTCCCCTCACACGCCTTCAATACCAGCATCTCTCACTCCGACATCTTCGCCCACCCGATCTGAATCCCTGCCGATCTTGATCTGAAATGACCAATTCTCCGTTCGTCAACCCGGCAGCCCTGCGTTCAAAACAGACACACATGAACTCCGTGGTGATATGAACGTATGGTAACAGAGTCTTGCAGAAAAGACCATGTCATTTCCAGAACAAGGCGATTCCTGTAGACGACTTGCCTCGCGCGGTGTCCTTCCCCGGAAAATCTCAACCAGTCGCAGGCTGCTCCAATCTATATCTTGCATTTCAGAGAGTTCCATGCGATCCTCTAGGTAAGCATTCGGGCTTGAGGACAGAACGAAGAGAAGATGTCGCAGTGAAGAAGCGGTCAAGTTGCTCAAGGCTGCGCAACCCTCGATTACAGAGCTCGTAGTTGCTGCGATCAAAGAGGTGAAGCCATGGATTCGCTTAGTCGGCGCCTTATTGGTGATTAGTCGTCGACGTATATCCTATAGTGAAGCGCTACCACATAATCACCTCGCTCTTGCACACTCTCACCTCATCGGCTGCTCGCGTCATCCTCATCTGTTCGACCCTTCTTGCGGATGAGCCTTCATTTAAATCGTCACGTCGCCTTGTCGCTTCTCACGGTTCTCAACATCACCTTCTGCGTGGATCAAACCGTCCCCTGTCTCGATCCGACCACAGCTGCATTCCGACCTGCACCCTCAAAGAGCGGCAGCTTTCAATCCGGCGCCCTCCTTCAGTCTCTTCTCTTCGGTCTCTGTCTCTCCCCGCCTTCTTTTTCCCCAGGAATCCCCAGAAAAACCGGTTCCCCTTGCGTTGGGCTAGTGACAAGCTGCCGCTGCTGGGAAGGGGGGTTTCTAGAATCCCCAGATCGGTAACGCTTGGCCCCGTCTAGCGCAGCTGATCAGGGTTCGCAACCGGCTCAAGGGGTCAAGAAGGCCTTAATTGTCGTCAGCCCGGGCGATCAGCTCCACATTCCGCATCTGCAGCGGCTGGTCGTTGGTCGACTGGCGTGCCGAGCTCCCCACCAGAGGTCTGGGTCAAGCCCGCCACAGGCGGAACCGCACGCGATGTCGACCGGCGCTGAAGGCCACGGCTCCTCCACATCCTCGACACCTCCCGCGGTCACTACATCCTCGCGACGAAAGACCCGCCGCTCAAAGGCTCCATCACCGCCGCGCGGCTCCCGCAAAAGCACTCGCCCAAAGAAATCACGGGTCTTGCACTGTGCGGTACGGAGGATTCGCAAACGTCCGGTACCACAAACCCCGGATCGAGAGCGGTTGCTTGAGGTAGCCCGACGTAAAGCACAGGGCATTACTGTACCTCTCGTGCCGTCGTCCCTCTGTGGTGCGCCCATGATCATGTCCAGATCTGCGTCACCGGATAGACAAGCGGCGACTGGTGAGCATGGTCAGCGCGCGGGTGGTGAGGGGTCCTCCTCGGGCCAACGTCGAGCTCGGACGATTGGGGACGTGGGAGTCGAAGAGGATGCAAGGTCGGATGTCTCCGCCCTGTCATCGGAATCGACCATGTCCAAAAGGAAGGGTCGAAAGGCAATGGCGGCCATGATGTCGGGACTGGAAGGTCGGTTGTTTCCTCGGAGTCTGTCTCGTGGGCGGGAGTCCAGCCGCGGTCCCTCGACACGGAAGCGCACTTCCTCACTGGACTCTCACTCTGCCCACTCCGCCGCACGCTTGAGTCGTTCGGCTTCCCCCACACATCGACCCTCCCCCGTTTCGTCTCATGTCATGACTTTGGCCGCCTCGGGGAAGGAACCTCCACTGAACATGGAACCAACTCGGAACAAATCCGACGAGACTCTGGTGATGCATTCGGGGGACATGCCCGGCTACGTCCAGCCAGCCGAACACAGTGAGAGTGGAGAGCGCGTGGCCAAGGACGTCTTTGATCGAGAGAACAATATGGTGGCGAGCAGCAGCGACGACGACCACGGTGAACAAGGGAACAGTGATGACGGTGACGATGATCACGACGATGACAGCGAGAGCGACAGCGATGATGGTGACGACGAAGGATCGAAGGAAGATGAACCCTGTGCTCCCGGTGTCACTTTTGTCAATGTTGCCCGTGGTCGCCAAACAAACCCTCGCGTTGACAACACCTCAAGTAACAACCCCGGCGACAACGGCAGCTCAAAAGAGCCTCCGTCTACGCATCAAGACAGCCGTAAGTGGATGCGAAACGTTCCATGATACCTTCAAGGAGACCAGGACCAGGGCCACTCCCCACGCTTTAGCGTTTGCTTCAATGTCCACCTTTTCATGTCACATCTCTGCCCACCCCCCTCTCGTTTTCCAGGCTCCCCACGTTATCTTCAAACAAACCTCTCGCGATGAGGGAGAGGTGTCCCTCAACCGAGGGCCCCGTCATTGTTGACTGATTTCTAATACTCTTCCAGACCCTACCACTTCTCCCAAGCTCAACATTCCCAACCAGAATCGCAAGCCGCAAAAGTCTGTCCTCAAAAGTGTCGTTCGACCCCAGACCAACTACGAGATTCCCACTCCGCGTGCTCGATCTGCTGCCGGCACTCCATGCGGGTCCGACGACGAAGAGGAAGAGGCTGCCATCAATCGCGCCCAGCAAATGAGCATCTACGTGTCGACAATCGACAATCGCGTCCCTAATCGTTCGATACGGACGATCGTCCGTGGCGAGTATGACGATGTGCAGCAAGAAGCTAATGAGGGACGTCGCCGTCAACGCAAGTACCTGGTTGCCACCGACCTGAGTCAAGAGTCTCAATATGCCCTGGAATGGACGATTGGCGGCCTGCTACGCTCTGGCGATACCATGTACGCGATTTACGCCATTCATGAGGATGCCAATGCGACCTCGGTCCAGATCGGCGAAGGGGGAAAAGCCATGCAGGATGCCGTAGCGGTCGTCGGGAACCAGACGAAGGAGGCTACCGGGGCTCCTCGTGCCCCCGGTCCCCTCAATCTGCTAGGCCGGCTGAGCTCCGGAGTCGCTAGCAAAGCAGGATCCGTCGAATCCCGTATTTCGCCAGCCGCAGAGGCTGAGCGAGTCCGTGCGGTGGAGAAGATCTCCGATATTTGCATTGGATTCCTGCGCAAGACGGGCTTGACCGTTCGTATCGCCGTGGAAGTCATTCACTGCAAAAGTCCAAAGCAAATGATCACCGAGGCTGTGAGTGAATTCAGGGACACCCCTGACTCAAGTCTGGAAATATGCAGAGCTAATTCTGATCTTACAGATTGACGAACTGGAGCCGACTCTGGCAATTGTGGGTGCTCGTGGCCAAAGTGCCTTGAAAGGGTAAGTCGGTCAACGCTGTCTGGTTTTCTTTTTTTTTTTTTGACTTGATCGACCTGTATCTGTTGGCTCACATAGACCGATGTCTTTCTTGCAGTGTCCTCCTCGGCTCTTTTTCAAATTACCTCATCTCCAAATCCTCCGTCCCGGTTATGGTGGCTCGTCATAAGCTCCAGCGTCAACTGTCGACACATCAGACCGGCATGAGACTGGCAAACAACCTTACCGCTTCCAAAACCCTTCGCGTGAGGTTGGAGACGGAGGCCAAGGCAGAGGCAAAAGCAAAGCTGCAGGCAAAAGCACAGGCCAAGAAGGATAAGGCTCATTAGACTTGCACGGCATCAGACCAGGGTATGCTGAGCATTGCGGTTGGAGTTTTCCGAGGTTGACATTTGCTTATTTCTCCCCCCTAACATGCGACATGAACATGAAGCGACATGTCCACACACGATTGGACGATTTTGATTTCGTAACTTGACTCTACACGCTTTACCCTTTATTTTGATACCCGAATTCCAAACCTCGTTTTTTTTCTGTGCTCATTCAGAAAGTTTTTGGTCCCCCTCTATCGGATTTGTACCTCACTGACTCCATGTTGAGGAGACACACTCTGACTTATTGAGCTGTACCCCAAGGCCAAGCTCGATCAGTCATGTGAGCCTACAATAGGTACTTGTTCGCTAAGGTTCCATGTAGGAAACTACCAGGTAGTAGTCTTGTCCCAGTGTCAGACGAAGTTGCCATCAACATTGACATTAACCTTATTCCACCAGAGTAGCCCTGTCAGACGTGATGAGTCCCCACCTACGGCACCTAGAGGGAGGCTCATCACTGCTCGGTACAATCCAGTCGGCTTGGAATCTGAACACGAAGATGGTGAGCTTACCGAATATGTCGCTCTTCAGAAAAGGCTGTTGTGTTATCGTGCAGCCTGTGCCCGGAACTGGAAGACGGCGACGTTTGGGATCCGGTTACGCTTGGATGGCATAGTATCTGAATGGAAAAACTTACGTTAGGTAGTGTGTGTTGTACAACGGCAAGCATTGTGTTATCTTCGCGGGAGAATGCTTCGATTTCGAGTTTTGCCTGTGATTGAATCTTTGGGTATGGGCTGTCGACGAACACCACTCGGTGTCGTGTGCGACGAGATTCCCTCACAGACGCACAAGAAGATTGACAACCCTCAACGTCAGCCAAAACGGCAATCAGCAACAGAACAACCAGAACCGAATCCCACCTCAAGACAACCACCGGAATAAGCAACCCAACAACCGCGGCAACTGGAATGACTGACTGGTCCAGGGCTAAGCTAGAACGCCCCCCCCTAGTTATGCTCGTTCTCGATCTGCAGAACGAGCACTGCTATCTCACAATAAAGTGCTGGTTGGAACAGAGAGACAGCCTTTTGACGGTACTTGAAAGTCTATCAGGTATCCTTGTTCTCGACACCTTGGCTCGAGCCACTGCCTAGGCTGCTATTCCGATGTTTCATCTGGGTCATGACCTGTTCACAAGGTCATATCCTTTTCCCTTTGTCTTCTTCATTAGTGTAATCAAGTCTAGGGCTAGTCACTCATTATCAATTCAGTCTACTATTTAATTACCGAACCTTTTCCATACTCTGAAGCCAGATGGTCCTCAGTGCCTCACGCACGGTATGATCTCAGGCACTACGAGAGGCCAGACATAATCATAGAGCATGATCTCACGCTGCACTTACATGTCAAATACAGCGCTAATCAATGCCATTCTGCTGACACGACTGCAGGTGCCGAATAGTTGGGATGAACTGAGACTGGGTTCCTCTCACCGCAGACAATGTTTGTCTGTATCAAGGCCGAAGTCCATTAACAGGCAAATTAGAGTTCTTGCAACACAACCTCGCACTGTTGAATAACAGCAGGCTTGAGTGTATGATCTCTATGTCGTGTTATTTATCAGTAGCATCTAAAGACCATCCATCTATGCATGTAAATCACAAGACATTTCATACAATGTTCCTGAGCTCCTGGCCCGCCAAGAACCGACGCAGGTTCTCCGTAATGAGCGCCTCACAACCCTGCGGTCTCCCACCAGCCGCATGAGGAGAGATGATCAGGTTCGGCGTCTTCCAGAGGCGACTAGACTCCGGAAGAGGCTCCTGCTTGAACACGTCCAAAGCAGCTCCCGCAATCTCTCCTTTCTCCAAGGCATCCGCAAGCGCATCCTCGTCAATTGAGACTCCACGGCCCACGTTGACAACCCAAGCGTGCTTGGGTAGTAACTTCAGCCGCTCTGCATTGAGCACATTCACAGTCGAGTCGGAGCCTGGCAGAATCATGACCAGCGCATCCGTCTCCGGGAGAAGCTCGGGCAACTTGTCCTCGGCGTACACCTCGACCCCATTGCGCACCCCTTGACTGCGGGCAATGCCCTTGACTTGCGCACCGAGGGCGTTCAAGCAGGGAGTCAGGGTCTTGGCGATACTTCCGTATCCCCAGATGAGCACACGGGCGCCTCGCAGTGTGGTGAAATCCGAGCGTGGGAAAGACCCGCCCAGATGACCGGGCCACTTGGATTGCAACTGGTAGTCGCGCATCTCGTAAAAGTGTCTTGCTGCGTTGAGCAACAGGCCCAGGGTGTGCTCCGCAACGGGGTAGTCGTGAAGCCCGACACCCGTGGTGACCAGTGTTTTGGCCGAATCGAAGCCGGCGGACAGAACGTCGTTGGGGCCGGCGGCGAGCGATTGAATCCACTTTACGTTCTTCAGACGTTGTGCCGCATCCTTGAGATTCTCGGCGCTGTTGGACCATGTGATGAGGATCTCGGCGTCGACGTGTTCCTCGGGAATGGTGGATTTGACATCATAAGGGTGGAGAGAGACGGCGAATCCTTGCAGACTCGGCACATCGAGTTCCACGGAGGTAGGGTATAGAAGCTTCATTATCCTGTTCAAAGCGGTAGATAAGAATAAATGAGTGTTGTATTGTTCTTTTTCAATGCGAGAGTACGAAGGACGAAGAGAAAAAGAAGAGATTCGGTCGAGAAATTCTCTACATGTTGATCCGTGAGGGGGACATTTGCGCTGAATTTAGTGCGGGGATCTTTTCGTAACGTGGGGGTTGCCCGTCCCGATGATGTTTCAACACGTTGGTGTTGAAAGTTACCTCAGAGTTACATTAGAATGACGGTTTCAGCAGGCGCTTTCTGAGGTACTGCCGATGTATGCTCTTGAGTCCGTGAGGCTTCCCCGCAAAGGCATTTTCATTTGCCGTCCGATGGCCGGTCGGCATCGCCCGAGAATGATCCACAAGGAGGACAAGCCCAGAGACCCGACAAGAGATCAGATCAGAACCCGAGTATACAACAAACATAACCGCATGGGGAGTCTTTCTGTGGACTAGAGTCTCTCGAATCATGCTTCACCAGGCGAATGTAATTATGGCTAACGCAATATATGAGATCAATTGATGACGTTCTTCGCCGGTGCTGAGCTGAGCCATGAAAGCCCTGAAAAGATCCGGTAGTTACGAACTTACTACTGTATTGGAAGAATTCCGCCGTCAGCCTTCTTCTCAGTGTAGGATGGCTGGGTATAGCAGGAGCCCTGATTTCCCACCAATAATCATACCCGCTGAAGACTCATCATTCACCGTCCAGCTCGTTGAAGTGGAAAGATTCAAGTAGGAGGCTCAAGTATAGTACATTGCCATAGGCGACAAGCACTCGAGTAGGTTACAGTCGTTGGTCTTCACTCTGCACAAGTCGGTTTTCGCGATCCTCGTTCACATCACGGGCCTCATGGATTTTGGAAGTGTACCGGCACGTTGAGTCTTCTCCGTACTGCATACATTCTTTTGAGGATCAAGACTGACGTGCAAGACACTATTGAGTCGGATATTGAGTCATTGAGTATTGACTACTTGTGTAGTGTATACAAATACACCATAGTACTTTACAGTATACACTATAGTGTATACAAGTATACAGTATCTAGTCAACAATTGGGACGAGCTTCACTGCCTGGTTTACAATGTCTCAAGGATCAATGCTCAATGGCAGTACAATGAATGTACACGCATCGCCACTTTTCCAGAGCTGGCAGGAGCGCCCTTGGGAAGAACAACGCGAAACAATAATGACAGTGATTGATATCAATTCCGAGTCCTGGGGAGATAGTTGAAAGACGTGGAAGACGGTTGTCTTGTCATTACTTTTGCTGTTTTCCAACGGACTTCTATAGCTCTCATAAAACGCTTCTTAGAGGGGATTCAGGATGACCAGGGTCTGATAAGTTTGTGCGAGAACCCCACGATCTGTTTCCTACCTCCGTGAAGCTTGCTTCAAGTTGCAAACTACCATGACTCCGCGAATAGGGTTAGTACAGTATCTTGAAGGACTGGCATGGCAGATGGCATGGCTCGGCTTAAACATTGGCAATGTCACTAGTAAGTCCGCTGGATGAAATTTGGGTCTGAAGATAGAGAGCCCATGTGATCGATCCAATGTCCCAACTGCAGACCGACAACCCGTATTTTCTGCAATGTCAACGAAAGGATGTTGAACGAGAGAAGGAGAGTTGGAGAAAAGCATGTCCATGGAAGAATCGCCCCGCAAAAGGTGGATGACAGTAGTACCGCCTCCGTCTCGTTGAGGTCCAGCGTCACCGCCAATCACGTGCAGAGGTCACCGCCCGAGCTCCAGCTCCAGCATCCCAACACAGCTTGGTCAACCCCCCCCCCTCGGCCATCCCGCTCTTCTCGACTATCGCTCAACACGTCCGACCTCGTCTGTCCCTGTGCCGTGCCCCGTGGACGTTTTGGAATCACTTCGCCCGCCATGGCCGACTTCGTCGACCCCCGGATGACCTCCATCAAGCCCCGCATCCGCTACAATACCATCGGAGGTATCAACGGACCGCTTGTGTTCCTCGATAACGTCAGTCCAGCCCTGCGACCTGTCTCCCGCGGCTCCGTGCAACACACACACTGACAGTGCTCCTCGATCGCAGGTCAAATTCCCCCGTTACAATGAAATCGTGTCGTTGACCCTTCCCGATGGCACGGAGCGCTCCGGTCAGGTACTGGAAGCTAGAGGTGAGCTTGCCCTGCACTTTGGTCCGGTCAGAGCTACTTCAACAAGCGAGAGAACTGACATGGCTCGATTATCTTTCAATTGCAATTAGGCAGCCGAGCTGTCGTTCAGGTCCGTATCCTCACTCGAGTTCGTTCTGCACTGCAAGGAAAGCAATGTTTAACAAGTCAAATTATCAGGTCTTCGAAGGCACCTCGGGTATCGATGTGAAGAAGGTAATCCATGGATACTGCGCGGTGTGAAACCAAGCAGGAACGCTGACCTTGCCATTAGACTAAAGTTGAATTCTCCGGTCACAGCTTGAAGCTGGGTGTGTCCGAGGATATGTTGGGTCGTGTCTTCGATGGTTCAGGACGCGCGATCGACAAGGGTCCTAAGGTGTTGGCCGAGGACTACCTCGACATCAACGGACAGCCTATCAACCCCTACTCTCGAGTATGTGATCCGAGCAAAGTTCAAACTCATGAAACAGGCGGGGCAGCTGACACTTTTGTGATCCAGGTGTATCCCGAGGAAATGATTTCTACCGGTATTTCCGCTATCGACACCATGAACTCCATTGCCCGTGGACAAAAGATTCCCATCTTCTCCGCCGCCGGTCTTCCTCACAACGAAATCGCCGCTCAGATCTGTCGTCAAGCCGGTCTGGTCAAGCGACCCACCAAGGACGTGCACGATGGTCACGAGGAGAACTTCTCGATTGTCTTCGCTGCCATGGGTGTTAACATGGAAACCGCTCGTTTCTTCACTCGCGATTTCGAGGAGAACGGCAGTATGGAGCGTGTCACCTTGTTCCTGAACTTGGCCAACGATCCCACCATCGAGCGAATCATTACTCCTCGTTTGGCCTTGACCACCGCAGAGTACTACGCTTATCAATTGGAGAAGCACGTGTTGGTCATCATGACCGATCTGTCGGCCTATTGCGATGCTCTGCGTGAGGTCTCGGCCGCCCGTGAGGAAGTTCCTGGACGTCGTGGTTACCCCGGTTACATGTATACAGATTTGTCCACCATCTATGAGCGTGCTGGTCGTGTTGAGGGCCGCAATGGATCAATCACCCAAATCCCTATTCTGACGATGCCTAACGACGGTAAGAGAGCCCTGAAAACGGTGTCTGGCGCTGCCTGCGCACTCGATTGATGAGACTTCATGGCTGACCGCGTTCTTCCTCTAGATATCACCCATCCTATCCCCGATCTGACAGGTACTGTGACCCCCCTCCCGTTTATCAGTCCTTTTCTATAGCTCTGAACTCAGCTGACCATCATCGCAGGATATATTACGGAGGGTCAGATCTTCGTTGATCGTCAGCTCGCCAACAAGGGTGTCTACCCTCCCATTAACGTCCTGCCTTCGCTGTCCCGTCTCATGAAGTCTGCTATTGGAGAGGGACGTACCCGTAAGGATCACTCGGATGTTTCCAATCAGCTGTACGCCAAGTACGCCATTGGTCGTGATGCCGGTAAGTCACTTGGACAGCCTCCCCAATCTCTTTCGCGTGGTTAAGGGGCGCACCTTTTACTTACACACCTGTTCTGCACAACAGCCGCCATGAAGGCTGTCGTTGGAGAGGAAGCCCTTTCTTCCGAGGACAAGCTGTCCCTGGAATTCCTTGACAAGTTCGAGCGAACTTTCATCAGCCAGTCCCCATACGAGTCTCGCACGATTCAGGAGTCGCTCGACATTGCCTGGAACCTGCTCCGTGTGTACCCCAAGGAACTGCTCAACCGTATCCCCAAGCGTGTCCTGGATGAATTCTACGCCCGCTCCGCCCGCAAGATCGCCAACAAGGACACTCGCGACAACTCAGGGGAGCAGCAGCAAAGTGACAATCTCATCGATGCTTAAATGTCAGATACAGCGCCGGTGTTCCCTTCCTGGCCTGGTGCTTCTCATGAAAGTCTCGAGAATTTATGTGTAATTCAATTGTCCGCGTCCGGCTGTCAGAAGGGAAATTTGAACCTGGGAGCGATTTGGGATCCTCAGAAAGCACGCAGACTTTTTACTGTGTGTTGCCCCGTAGAGTCTATTGTTTCATCTCTCGCTGCATATATCTTCATTCTATGCTACTGTATCTGTTCCACCTGATTGTTGTTTTCTCCGTTTCAATTTGTCTTTCTTGATGCTCAGCTTACCTTTCTTCTCTTTCTTATTGGCCATGATCTCGCGTATTTGCGCCGTTCCGAAATGACAATAGATTCATCTTATGATTCAGTTCCTGTAGTTCAAAATGTGTGACCATCTCATGAAGCACCGGATCAAGCATCTCCCGAGCTGAATGAGGTATGATCAATGGCTTGATCGAGACAGTGTTCCACTGAGAAATCATTTCTGGATTAGGTAGGTAGCTGCAGCTCTCACAGACACTGACATGGAGTTTTTTTTTTGTATTTGTTTTGAGGAAACCCTTACGAAGGAAGCCCATTGCGAACTGATGCACTTTGCGTAAAGCTGTTTTCAGCAAATTCAGAAGAAGAACGTTTGCGCGGTAATAGAGATACAGAAACTGGAGGCCGATGTGGCACAAGTAGTTCGCCCTAGTAAGAAGTAGAACAAGCAAAAATCGCATTCAGGCACGGCTTTTTTATGCCATTTCGAATCCATGTCAAAGCTAGCAAAGGACAGCTGGGGGGGGGGGGGGGGGGGGGGGGGGGGGGGGGGGGCAAATTAGGGTCTCTATCGAATCTTGGGAGGGTTCCCGTTTTAGAGTTCCGTTCCTTGAACCCGACGAAAGGGCAGCAAGGGCTTGAAGTCGTGCGTCGGGAAGAAGAAGATAGGCCCAGACGCACCGCGAGGACGAGGACGGAGACTGGAGAGGCAGACAGGCGCAGCAGATCGGGTGGCGGATTGAGGTAGCTGTTCCGGTTCAGTAGTGACCGAGAACAAGGGACGTTTGGGAGGATCGACTAGGGAACTATCGAGGGCAGATCCGAAGCTCCGACAGTAATCGAAATAACACAGTCGGTCTCGAGAGACTCGCGAAGGAGGTAGACTTCAACTGTTCCGAATTAGTCCCGTGGTTCAACACAATCTAGGCGTATGAATCATCTGAGGGTGTGTGACTGGGGTCCAATCATCCCATCCACCAGGCACATCCCCTTCCAAAGTACTCTCTCGGGGGTGACTGAATAGAGTCTGAGACGGACGGGTCCAACAAGGCGGGGGAAATTAGGGCAAAGAAAGACAGGGGGAAGAAAGTGAAGCACTGGAGAAACTCTCGGTGGAGGACCGAGAGGGTGTCGTGGGAGGTGATTCACTCGGGCGACAAACAACAGCATCAACGGCAAGTCAAGTGACTGAAGTCACGTACCTCGAACAGCTGGAGATCTCGTGATCGAGAAGGGGAAGATGAAAGAGCTCTGGAGTGGGAGACAGAGAGAGGTACACCAAAAAAAGACTAAACCCTTCAACCTAGACTTCAAGAAGGTTCTGCGCGACTGCTGGTCCGATGATCGATCCACTAGTTCCAGTGACAGGGGAGATAGTCGGGTCCTACAATCATGGGGTATTGAATGGCTTCGGTGATCGACAATGACAGAATCGCCCCCGGTCCAGGCACCGAGGTAGGAGGGGAAGAACGGAAGAGACGCGAGTGGTTCCTGAGCACGGAGAATCCAAGATGAATCACAAGGCAGGAAGCCTCCTAAGCACTGATCGCAAGCAGGCCGACCCGGTTTAGAAAGGTGGATTGCTGGTCCGTTTGGGGGGAAGGTTCGAGGTAGCCAGAACGAGGCTGTCAGACTGGGGAGCAAGCGAAAACGGGGGCGATGCAAGGTCGCGATGCACGAGGTGGGTTGCAAGTTATGTCAGGGTCTGACGGGGGTTGCGTTCGCCAAGTTTCTATCAGGGCTTATGGCAATGGATTCCTTTCTCACAACGCCCGTCGTGGGTTGCGATGGTGCTGGTGAGTATCAAGCGATGTGAAATGGACGACCAGATTGTGAATTAGAGCGAACAGGTCCAGGAGTGGAATGGTGGATGCCTAGAGTGATGGAGCATAAGAAAGATCCGGAACAAAAAAGGACTCAATCAAAGATCAAGCCGTTGGAGCCACTTTGGGAGATAGAGACCAGTCTTTATAGAGAGTGTCCATGAGGGGGGAGGCGTCGCAGAGGGGATGAAATTTGCATCCATTTGCTCGACTGGAGCACGCTGACCAAGACAGACGATCGTCGTTCCACGACGCTAAAGAAATTGACAACCCCATCGGGAAGGATGGTAAAGTGGTTCCATCCGGAACAATTTACGAGCTATCGTGATGGGGAATAGGATCACATGAAGGGACATGGGAAAGGGGAAGAGTGAGCGAGGAGGAGGAGGACCACCAGAGTGGACTGGGACTTGCACCGAGTCTAATTATAACATCACAACTGATTTCGCAACACAACTACAAACTCACCGGATACACTGTGACTGCAGTGTGTTACTACCTTGCTGGAAGTGAGCTCGGATGTCTATGGGTTTTGTTGTTTTGAGCCCAGACGGGGGATTCCTGATTCATCGGTGAGTACTGAGTAGTGAGTCTATTACTACAGGGAGTACAGTGAGTACTGAGTAGTGAGTCTATTACTACAGGGAGTACAGTGAGTACTGTGTAGTAGTGACTCTAGTGAGTCGTGACATCGATCAACCCAATGCTAAATGCAGTACCACCACCCAATTCAACCCAGTATAACTCCCTTGTACCAGAGCAGTCCCCTGATCACAACAGTCTGTATGCTTAGGAGTCCTTTCCCAGCCCAGTCAATTGACGTTGGAGGACATGTCGCCTTTTCCACTAGATCGAAAGAAGAAAAAAAAAAAAGCTTCGCTCCTCAAGAACTCCATTGGACGGTCGATCGTCTCGTCGTCACTTGTCCACAGCTGATTCCTTTTCCAGATCGCCCATTCACAACGCCCATCGGTCTGTAATGCATCGTGCAGGTGCAGGTTGACAAGATGACAAGACACGATTAGTCGATCTCGAATGATGCGCGGCATGGCGCAAGGTTGTTCCTGCTCCATTGAGTGGCGAATGAGATCATCCACCTCCAGTCTCGCCCTCCACCACCACCTGCATCGCTGCGCAGCTCTCACCATGTCGTCATGCCCCTACAGTACGTCTCTTCACAGCGGTACAGATCAACAGGAGAACCTTGAGCCAGAGGATCTCCAGTACCTACACACTCCATAACTCGTCCCTGTATCTGTCGTCCATATGCATGCCCCCGTTTAAACGGTCACTTGCCATGCTCGGGATTGAGAATTGATCCATGCCACAATCCCGGCACCTCATTCCCCTGGGCGATCAGCCAAAACCCGATATCTGAACGGTCTAGCCACACGAGGGCATTCCTCTGGCGAATTGGGTCCTATTGTGTCTCAGCTGTGCTAGTCCCAGTCTCCCTGCACTCCGCCATCAGCTCCTCTCTCCTTTACGCCATGTTGACAACTGCACACGCCGTGAGTCATTGCCTGCAATTCTTGTATGCAATTGAAATCACCGACATTTAACCTGGTCTCTTCTTGGATCTTTACTAAGCCACCTCGGTATCACTGCCGTGATAGACACTGAGAAGTTGAAAACAAGCTCTCGATATGCCGCAAAGTATACATAGATACTGTGGACTTTTTCGTACCGTTCAAACCCAGTGATCCACACGGAAGACGGACTGATCATTCCGACTCTTCCTCCGCTTCTCCCCTATTATTATCCTTTTTGAGCATCGCCTCCATGCTCATTTGATCTCATGAGTAATCCCCTTTTTTCAATGCCGCTTTCTTCTTTCTCTCCCCACCCCCCCCCCCCTTTTTTTTTTAGGGTTGTTTGCGAGATTCGAGATGACTCTGTAGGCTTGTACTAATATAGGCATGTACCATTTCTTCTCCATATCTCAGTGCACTCGGACTCTCCTCTCACTCTTTCGGGCCCTTGGTCCGGTCCCATCACGTTCCACACCTTCCATTCCGACTTCCACGGCGCCTTCTAGCACGAAAAATTCATTTAACACAGGGTAAATGTGGCTCCTGACCACTAGGGAATACACCTATGTCGAAGTTGATCACATCTAATCGCGTGAGGGCGCCGAATTGTCTAGTTCCTCATCTCTGTGCTCGATCGGCCTCGGTTTTCGGCTGAGGCATTCGACGAGAGCAACGGCCCAGTAACTCTCTGACTGAGATCCCATTTGATACGAAGTCTGCTCAACTGTAGAGCAGTAGTATCCCCCAACACTATGGTCAGCGTGGAATCGTGGAGTAAGCCATTGATCAGTACAGCAACGGTATCTCACGATATGACTCGACCTCCTGCTTCCGATTGCACAGTCCTTAGAATATACACCAAGTTGGCAAGACGGGCGGGAATCCCGATGAGCTTATCCCAGCTAAATAGCTGTTTGAAATGTCGGTCAGGAGCAATGCTTGAAATAACGGTCAGTACCTAGACTCAGTACTACAGTATGCGTATTGCGTACTATCGGGATTCTGGACCAAAGTCCAATGTGCATTTCATCTCGCTTTCCGCCTGAACGGGCTCGGCCTGGAAGTACATTAGTCGATCAATTGACCTTGCTAACAGGAGAGATCCATTCGTTTCTGTAATGAATGGAACTTCCTGGTCAGTGAAATCACACTAGGGCTTATCCTATACGATCCTGCATGGCGGGAAGGACATTGATCAAGACGCCTCGTGCCTCGTGTGCCTGGGAGAAGGAGCTTATGGTGTCTCTTCCTCGGTGTGTTGGACGGAGTCAACTCGTCTATCCCTAATTCTCTATGACTGTATCTCGCGCCCAATCTGCCAAGGAGAGGCTTACGACTGGTGCCAACACGGAACGTTTCGGTGACACAAAGTGCATACTCGGCCAGTGAAGCCTTTGATGCGTACTCGTTGTCGGAGAGGTGAACTGACGAGGCTACGCTCCTTCTATGCCGTGTACCAGTAAGATCAGTACCGGCGAGATCAATTCAAAGCAAACAATTTTTGGCAGACCCGGGGTCCTAACATGGTATAGTTAGTGTGGGCTATTTCATTTTCGCCTCGCACTCCTTGTAGGAATCGATCATTCAAGTATTGATCATCCCATCATTTGAACTTGCTTTGTCACCATGGTGTAGAATCAGTCACTCGAGGTATCTATGAGTCTTAGGTGGAAGAGGGCAGATTCTTATCCTCTTTTCAGTCTCTTTTCACTCTGTCTTTACACAACGTGGTGTTGTCTTGTCCAGACTTTGGTTCAGACGGAACGGCCCATCTCCTCCCGATATCGCGCCCCTTTCCCATGGTTCCAAATGTAGCTCTATTTGACGATGTCTCAAACCTACTGCACGCGTGTCAGAACCAAACATCCATGACACGGCGATGGCTGTTCTGCTGTGATACGAATTTTATATGATGTGCATTCGGTCAGTGACCTGTACATATGCACCTTCTGCTGCTCATTTATCGCATCGCTGGATGTTGCATCAGAAATTTCCAGGATCCACACCGTCGGAGCCGTCCTCATTGCAGTCTTGAACCTTCCATATGAAACTCCATTTATTTGCATGTCAAGCATAGCCCACGACTGACCGTGCTTCTTCATTTGCATCATCAATTGGTGCGTCCTAGGTCCTCCAGGTGATTGACGGCGCATGGCACTATAACCACGCTAGACCCACTTCAATTCAACTAGTCCCCGACCAAAGCTCCGAGCGAGGCTTACCCGAGCAATCATATGCGGTCCTCGGCAGCTCCATAACTGCTACGCCTAGTCTTTAGCCCCATTCACTATCCCTCCTCCGCCTCCATCTTCGCTCCTTTTCAATCTAACTTTACGATGAGACGCCATCCTTTTTGAATCACTGAGCTTTGACGCGTGACAAGCTAGAAGGCCGCTAGAGTGTGCTTAGAAGGCCGTTCTGGTGGCCCTAGAGGACAGCGTGGAGTCCAGTCCAATGTTTTCCCTTGTTAGCTTTTGTTTTTTTTTATAAAAAAACAATCTTTGCGCCTGAATGCGCACAGGGCCCATGGAAGCCGGTGTCCTCGGAGCCACGCTCCGAATAATGTAGCAGGAGGTACTAAATAGATCACGACTAGATCAATAGTTGCAGTAGCGACACTGCCACGGATACCCTCGTACCGATCAGCAACCCAAGCATTTTCTGCTGCGAGCGTGCTGACCCGACATTGGGAAGTAGATGGAATGGGGGGAAACAAGTGAAGGAGAAATCTTCTGCTTTCGTGGCTTCCAGAACGTCCAAGGTCGTACTTTTGGTCGGAACTGCCGGTGCCGTGGTCCAAAGCTGCGGCAGGCACGGAAGCCAGTCGTAAGCTCCACTTGGCCTGCTCAACAACTTCCAACTGGCAACGTCTAACTTAGTTGATGTGGATTTCCACACCCGGCAAGGCGTGGTCTCGCTGCGTCTCGAAGAAGCCATGGCGTTGCTTGCGACCCTGACAGAATTACGCGAGAGCTCAATCGCCGATGCGAAGTCGTCAGTTAATGGCTGGGCTCCTGCGTCGTATCAAGTGTCAAAGTGTGATTGAGTCGATGACAGCAATTGATCCTTGATCATACGGGTCAGGCATTTGTCGCACAGGTACCCTCGGTCCCTCGTACCCTCAAGTGTCAAACTGTCAATAGCTCCCATATAGCCGAGCAAGCCCCTTTATGACCCTTCATCCTTCGTTCGATTGCCCGCTTTCGAGTCTACTCGAAATAGGGTTCAGTGTATGGCACTACGGTGATACGGTCCACCCGTTGCAAACGTGATGGAAATCTCCAGTCATTGGTGATCGATGAAATGAAATTAGCATATCCACTTCCATCCACGCAGATGGACGAACCCAAACCCCGATGAAGCCACCCTCGTGGAGCATAGCGCCCTTCTCCGGCACTACGTCTGCCGCCAGATTTGCCACTGAACCCACGTACATGTACTATTGAGTGTTGGCTGTTCACTGTACAGACTACAGACTACCTTGGTAGCTCCTCCGACAAGACGGAAGTCTGATCACAGACAGAGATGCGAAGTCCCGGCTTTATGAATAGCCTCCTCGACGAGAAAGCCGCGTGACTGTACACTGTACAGAAGCCTTTCAAGGTTGATGCCATCTGGCGACAGCGACATGTGGGGAAACTTCAGGCAATACTCAGGAGATTGGCCCCGAATTTATCAGTGCTGCTGGTCTTTCAGAGTCTGGAAAGGACCCTCACTGTTCTCAGCCCGTCGGAGCTCAACCTCTTTCGTGATTGGATTTACTGGCTTCACCATCCGCAAGTCCCAATGTGAGTGCGGTGACTTCGAGACATGCAAACACCTGGAAAGCTCGGGACTCTAGTTTTTGATATCACCATGATCATTCTTATCGTAACGAGATCACCAAGTCTTGAGACAAATCTTAGGGCGTTCTTTGGTGGTGTAGCCTTTTTAAGTCTGGCAGCAAGCGCCGAGAGAACCCCCCGTGGGGACGAGACGGGCAACCTCACACGTTGTGGATAAAGTAGTCATCGAAAGAAAATTTCTCGTGGTTCACAACGATATGGTCCGTGAAACAGAGAGCCTTGCTCTGATCTCACGTTTCTGTAAGAGTCGGGTTCTGCCATGTCAGGCCTGAGGATCTCGTACGGAGAAAGGGGTCCATACCTACGTTCAGAAGAGCTGAACCTAAGAACGAGGAAGAACCTGAGTCTCGTTGGCGGTAGTTGTATATTGACCGCCCACGAAGACAAACAAGCCTTCAGCTCGTCTCAAACCTATCATGACTCCACAGTTTGCTAAGTTTCAACATTTGATAAAGAATCTTTGATATGAAACTCACAGTCTACTTTATCTACCTTGATCATCTCTTTCCCGTCCCTTCTGGATTGAGGTAGTCCATCCAGCGACTGCTCGATGCTGATTGAATTTGCGCAAGTAGATGCCTAAGGCATGAGTAACCGGCAGCACAGAGGTACCTCAGGCCACCAGAGCGGGGCCGCCCCGCCGGACTTGGCACAGTTCCTGGTCAGCAGAGTCTAAACTTCAACTGCGAGTCCATGCCATGGAACAGTCATATAGTGATCTCAAGGAAGAGCTAGTTAGACAAGCTTTGGAAATTTTTGCTGGTGCGAAGATTATCTTAGATCCGATTCCATGATTCTGGCTCTATAATCGCCCAATATCACGAATTGCGGGAATTTCTTACGGCAGATAGTTTTCGCAAATGCGTATGGTAGTCTGCTTGGGCTGTCTTTTCACAATCCTAGCAAGTGACTCGTGTTCTTGAAGTTGTACCTCTTGGTGAACGAAGTTCGATCTGATTTTGTGGATACCCAGTGAATGCAGTAGTTGCATTGTACGTCACGGCTGTCTGATCCTCTGAGGTATGTAGTCAGCTGTCACCTGACTTTGAATGATCTGGTACAGTCCTCTTCGCCTCTCAGCACTAGACTATAACACGGCACATTGTCTGCATTTTCACCATCCGGGAGTTCTCACGTTGATATTATCTTTTCTTTAACGCTGTCTCACAACTTTGCATTCCAAATGGCCAGGTCTGTCCAAAAAGTATGGGACAAGTACACCTTGCGAGCAGTGGGAACTTCTGTCCCAACTGTCCTTCCTGTGTTTATCTACGGTACCGCCTGGAAGAAAGAGCGGACAGCAGGACTGGTCTACGACGCGATAACTGCAGGATTCCGAGCTATCGATACTGCAGCACAGCCTCGTCATTACCAAGAGCATCTCGTGGGGGAAGGTATCCAAAGAGCCATTGCAGAGGGTATCGTCCGCCGAGAGGACCTCTACGTGTGTCAACCCCCTGTGAGATCCAGTCCTTGCGCACGGCTGAACTATGACTTAATCGAAGAGGATCGATCTAGTATTCATATTGACGGATGGTCCAGATTCAAACAAAATTCAGTCCCGTAGCCGCACAGGATCCGGAGAACATGCCATACGATACAGAGGCCTCCGTGACTGAACAAGTTCATGCATCGGTCAAGTCATCGCTCTATAATCTTCGACCATCACCTGATCCACGCACCGCAACAGCTACGTACATTGACACTGTGGTTATACATTCGCCCTTGCAGACTCCAGAAGAGACTCAAGAGGCATGGCAAGCCCTTGAATGTTATGTACCGCGCTATATTCGCAATCTGGGTATTTCTAATTGCTCTCTTCCTGTGCTACGGGCCTTGTTCAATGCTGCCACTGTGAAACCAGCAATTGTTCAGAATCGATTCTATCCAGACACATCCTATGACTCTGAGCTACGTGGATTTTGTCTCGAGAATCAGATCATATATCAGAGCTTTTGGACCTTGACAGCCAACCCGACCCTGGTGCGCTCTCGTCCTGTGCAGCAGCTTGCCGCTCAGGCGGGGATCAGTCCACCAGCTGCACTCTACACCCTCGTGATGGCCCTTGGAAATACTTCCGTACTCAACGGGACCACGAATAAGGCTCGTATGAACGAAGACTTGGCAGCGCCCCTTGCTGTAAGCGAGTTCATCCAGAAGCGACCGGAACTATGGGCGCGACTTTCTGGGGATTTCCAAGAAATAGTGGGAGCCTATCAAATTATGTAATCAGTGAGGGTAAGAACATATGGCAAAAAGGGGCAAATCAGTATAAAGAAAATCGAAGAAATTGGATTTGCAGTTTCAATGATTGCGAGTTGATCATCAATTCAGAGGTTATGATTAACAGCACGTTACTGCAGTAACACCTTGAGCCTGAGGTACCAACAGGTGACGTCCCCTCATGGTGGAGACACGCATATGACAGCACGTTGCTGGCCCCGCGATTGAGGAAAGCGGTGTCGTCTGGCAAAAGCTCCACTCGAATTGACCTCATCGTCGCCGGCGCAGTTTTCCAAATTCGTAATGGTCCCATCTTTTGCAGTACGCTCAGATCGATTCGACATAAGATCTTTCAACAATCCTGACCTACGGCTTATCGACCCGTTGCTTTCAACTCTAGTGCAATCATCACAATTAAGCTGAATGTCGAATTCTCACTTCCGCTGACCGTGTTCGCTTCACGGCCGGAATCTCAGATATCGCGGGCACCACGCAGCGAAATTATTTATATCAAGGCAGCGCTGTGAGCTCTCCGTGCGCCTCCTGTGTCCTCTATACTGGCCTTCCGTCAACTGCTACCGTGCGCACTGTCCGAGCATACCGATTCGGTTGACAGGACCTGATCCTTACATTGCGCCGCACGAGGAGTCGCTTCACGGAAGAGACTAGGCGGTTCTTTCTCACTTGCTTGTTTGTGTTTCTTTTCGATAGACACAAACAATTGCTTTTTATTCCTTCGCTCCCCGCTGCTGCCTTGGGCCCGATCACATTCCCGAGTCACCCTCCCCCGAAAACTTCGACTTCTACCATTCTCAAATTCTCACCTTATCAACATTTCAATTTGTTCTCGAGAGTCTCCAAAACAGTCAACACATAATGAATTCACAAGGCATGACGCGCAAGCGGCCTGCACCGGGCACCACTCCACAAAACAATCCTCAGGTGCTTCAGGCGTACCAAAGCGTCAATCCGAACCCACGTTTCTCCAACGATCAATTTCTGCAATGGGGTGCAGAGTCGGCTACCAATACTGTGAATCACCCTTACATTGAGCCATCCGCTTACGGACCTGCCGCATATGCAGCCAGCCAAGACCATGCTCCCTCGGTATTAGCTCCCTCGGCGATGACAACCGCTACAAACTCAACCCAGCTGGCGCGTCGCTCTCCTCAAAACCAGCTGATCAGTCGAAACCGAAGCTATGAGCAGTCACCTGCGCCTTTTACTGATAGCAGCGCTGGAGTAGGTAATGCAGAGAGCGCATGGGAAGAATCGATTGAGGAGCTGTACGCTCGGGCCGCAGCTGCGAAAAGGGACGCGACATCAAAGAGAAAGCAAATTCCTCCTTTCGTTCAAAAGTTGAGCAGGTATTTTCTCGACTCGGTCCTTTCTTACAAAATAGCATGACACTGACCATGACTGTAGTTTCCTGGATGAATCAAAGAACACGGAGCTGATCAGATGGTCCGACGATGGCAACTCATTCATCGTCCTCGACGAAGACGAATTTGCTCGGCGCTTGATCCCAGAGCTCTTCAAACACAACAACTATGCCTCCTTCGTGCGCCAGCTCAACATGTACGGTTTCCACAAAAAAGTTGGCCTTTCGGATAACTCGATGCGCGCAAGTGAGCGTAAAAACAAGAGCCCATCAGAGTACTCGAATCCCTTTTTCAAACGCGGCCACCCAGAACTGCTCTGGTTGATCTCTAAGCCCAAGAACCAGCCTGGTCACGGAGCCAAGGGAAGCAAGGCCGGGAGCCGTGTTAAGACCGAGGAAGCGGACGAGAATGAAGGAGAAGACTATGGAGAGGAAGCTGGGGCTGGCCACCGTGAAGATCGTGCGCGAGCGCGCCCGCTTCACCTGATCACTGATTCGGCGATGCCCAAGGAGCGCCTCGATCAGGTAATTCACGCTTTGAACGAGATTCGTATGCAACAAGCGAGGATTTCAGGCCACATCGAGAGCTTGCGACATGACCATGAATTACTGTCTGCCCAAGCCGCCAGCTTCCAAGAGCAACACACACGCCATGAAAATTCGATCAACGCAATTCTCACCTTTTTGGCAACGGTGTACAACCGCAGCCTTCAACAAGGGGACAGCGCGTCCAATATCGCTAGCTCCTTTGCGGGCGTGATCTCGGGGGACCAGCAAGGCAATATCGTGGATATGGGTGACGACTTTGGCTTCAACCCCATGGCATCCATGGCCAGCCCAACCGGACAACGGACAATGAAGAGACAGCCGCTATTGCTCAAAGCGCCGCCTACTGCGAATGAGGGCAATCGGGCGACTACCCTTTCGCCAGCTGCCACAGGACCCTACGACAATCGATCGCGCAGTAGTACTCGCCAGCCCACTGCGTTACAACCAGGGCATGTGGAAGAGTTACTTGACACTAGCCCTCGTCAAGCTGCTGCCAATTATCCTATGGGAAATGGTACCGAGACGGACTTCCCGGAAAAGGAAATGTTGTCTGTGATTCAAAACTCAAATGCCCGCCACGCCAGCCCCAACACCATTACCCACTTTCCCGACGTTTTGTCCTCGCTTGAGAAGGGAGGCAATGGCGCGATCACCCCCGGCGTTCGCGCCGATATGCTTCGGATGATGGCAAACAAGACCGGACATGATGCCGATTCCGCGAGTGCCAACAACGCCCTCGTCTCGCCCACACCCCCACCCATGCCCCAAGACTACTCCAATCGACTCTCCAAGACACGCCAGCAAATTGACAGCCTCGCCAGACTGCAGGCCCAGCAGGACCGCTCTGTGCAGGACTTGACGAACCTTCTGCAACCACTGAGTCCCACAGGGAACATTCCTGGATTGAACAATGATAACGCACCTCCGATTGACCTTGAGAACATCTTCGACCTTGACTACTTCAGCAATGATGTGTCTGGATCTGCCGGACAAGTACCTCAGCCAGCACATGACTCATCGACAGCCGGCACAGGGACGACGGCCCACCAAGGCGATCCCGCGATGGTCGCCACCGTGGGTGCTCAGCCGGACAATACCGATGATTTCATGGCGTTCAACGACGACCCTCTGTTCGCTCAAGCTCAACCTTCGCAAAACCTGCACCCACATGATCCCTCTTACGGTTATGGGTTTGATGGAACAGGCTATGGCGCCGACGCCGGATCTGGCAATCTCGATTCGAGCCGCATCGTCGAGCAATTAACCGATAGCGAGGCCACTAGTCCTGCCGCTGCTGTTGAGGACCCGGATGCTGAGCTTGATGATGGTGGCAGTGCTACCAAACGACGTCGTAAGGCCTAGACGCATCTTCATCTTCATCATCACGCTAGGTTCCACGTTCGAGGTTACATGGGAGACAACTTGCGAGAGGCCGGGGGCCGATGAAAGAGCTCACTTGTCCATTGAAGCAGTATTCGATGATCGACGCAAATCCTAGACTCTAGAAGGAGAGCGGGGGAGGGAAAGAGGGAAGAGAGACAGAGAATTGCAGGCATTTGATCAAATACCCCGGGGAGAAAAAGCATGGCGTTACATGAGCATTAGGTTCATCAAGTTCTCATTTTTCTTTGTTTCCTTTCCTTGCGATGTCTTTTTCTTTCTCTTTTTCTTTTTCTTTTCTTTTTGGAAAGTTCCATATCCTATGATCTTTTTGGGTTCGGTATCTTGCTATTCCTGTCCCTCTTCCCTAACCAAGTATTTTATCCAGAAGCGAAGGTTGATACGTTTACACATCGAGAAAGCTTGCTATGCATACATGGGAGATGGAGCATTGCGAAATGGATTTGACACTCTTCTGAATTCTTGGAACCGTCATGGGCATTTTCGCCTCTATTTTTTGCAGTCGCTTGACAGATCTAACAAAGCATTCTTTGGAAATATTCGTTGCAGACATCGAGTAGGGGCTTCCAAATAGCTTGCACCAGTGACATGACCATATAATACACATAAACTGGCAATGACAAAAGAAATCTTAGGATGGCATCTGTGCTTTACACACTCACAGCACCTAAAATGGTGGGCAGGTTCTCACATAAGGTTCCCTTTCATCTGGACGTTTGAAGTTCATTCCAGCAGGCGTCTTAGCATCGAGCCATGCTTGAAAATCTACATTCTCAAAAAGACCCCTAGAATACAATACTCAATGCTCGCTGTCGGGTCATCTGCTCCGACAACAATCTCATCTACTACGGCGACCTACCTCTCCGCAATGAGATCTCCTTCCAACTGGATTGGAAGTCGCGGCCACGCTCAAGTCAAATCCCTGACCGCGAGTTGATTCCCCGAATCGCCACTGTCACTGTCTGGCGCCCCTGGACCGGGCAGTGCTCCTCACCGATGCCCCAATCCTCATCAAGCGGACGCAGAATTCCCCAGAACGATGTGCATGAACGCCACAATGTAGATTATGCATCTGCTCGCCGAACGCGCTTTTGGAAGAATGTCTCGTACCATGGAATTTGTCGCCGCTTACCCACATCCTTGATTTCATCCAGGACCGCGGCTGCCGCTTGCAAGCGAGGCCGCCTAGGTAGTGGTACGTGTAAGAAGGAACATGATATCTTTATCTCTGCCTTGGAGAAAATGCGCTCTGCCCGTTCCAACCTTACCTAATGGACAAGCCCGAGTCTCGACGAAAATCAAGTGGGAAACCAGGTAGTAGTAACCTCACCTTGTTCACGCACTTAACCCCATATCAGCTGATATAACTGGAACGTATTTGGTAGATACCTGGATCAAGTGCCGAAGAAGTCCCATTGGGAGGTGACTGCCACTGAAGGAAGACAAAGTTTACTAAGACCATGGAGTATATTAAGATTCTTGCAATCCAATTCGAATTCGGCTGAGAACATCGGGAAATTTAGTCCCGATTTATAAGACTCGGCCCAATAAAGATATCTGCGTGCGATCAGGGAAGCTATATGTATCTAGTTCCCCGACTGTCCACTGTGAATTGAAGAGAACCTACTTTCCTGCACGATCCCATTCTCGTTCACCAGCTCTCTCGCGCTTGCGCTCTCGTTCCCGATCCCGTTGTAATCCTCTCTTTCGCCCGCTTGGCCCTCCTAGATCCTTCTCCTTTTCCCGTGGATCGATCACCATCAAGGAATCTGCATCGTCCGGGTGCTCTTTCTTCCAATTCAAGTCCTTTCCTAGCGTGTCCTTTCCAAATCGAAGGGTATGATTCAACCAACCCTGGTCGTGTATATCGTCATTCTCGTCTGCTTCAGCGTCGGGATCATCCCATGATTTGCACGATTGACAATTGGCGATGAAGTGTAGATCGCAAAGTTGTGCTTCTTCGTCGTCGTCGTCGTCCTCATTAACTTCTCGGGTATCTTTCTTGTGAGGATTGTGATTCTCTTTGGATTCGTGGCGATGTGATATTGAAGGTGTAGGATCCGTCGTTCCTTCAAGTTTGGCCTTGAACGCATTAAACATGTCGAGTGCTGCCCTTTCGGCAGACGTTTTCGAGCCTGAACCGGAAGCTGCGCCGTTCGTCGAGCCGGGCGCTGGTCGTTTTCGACCGCGAGTCGCCGTCTCGGGAATCATGGCCTCGAGAGCGGACTTTTTGCGGCCAGTGTCTGCGGGACCGACGTCGACGTTCCGTCGCATGGACGCCTTGAGTGATGCGATTTCGGCCTCCATCCGTGACAATTTCGAGGGTGCGTCCTTGGGGGGTGGAGATACCGGACTTGGAGAACGAGAGGGAGACTCTGGGTCGGGCAGTGGCAGTTGCATATGTGGTTCGGGAGTTTTGATCCTCTGCTTGCGAGGGGGCGGGGAGGGACGGTTCGGGGATGGGGAACGAGCTCGTTTTCGCGCGGCCAACGATGGCTCTGCTATGCTTTTCATTTGTGATGTCTTTTCAATGCCAGGCTCCTTCATTGCGTCAGGTACATCGGCGACTAATTTCGTGTTAAATTTGGGCTTTGCCGGTCGTATAGGCATACCCTCTTCCCCTTCGTCGTCGCCGAAACTGAGCAGAACCTTGGTCGCCTTCTTCTTCTTGTTCTTCTTCTTTGACGCTTGATCGTCAGCCCCACCGGTGGTCGTCGAGACCGTCTTGCGGTCTTTCAATTTCCCTTCCAGTGGTCCCAGTTCTCCCACTTCGCAGGAGATCACCTTGACCGGATATAGTGGTCGCTCGGTGCCCTCCACGCGGTCCGCCTCTGCAATCTTCAACACATTGAAGATACTGTCACCTTCCAGTCGTCCAAACAATGTACACTGCCCATTCATCTCCCGCTCCGTGTTCCCCAGCGTGATGAAGAACTGACTTCCGTAGGACCCATCCTCGCTCTTGGCCATGCCCACCTGGCCCCGCCGATTGAAGCGCAGACGACTGTGGATCTCATCGCGGAGCACAACGCGCTCATTGGGATCGCGCGCCTCGGGATCATATTCGAACTCGGGATACTCATAGATAGAGGTGCCTCCGGATCCCGTGCCCGTCGGATCACCGCCTTGAACTACAAAGTCGGGTACAATGCGGTGGAAGATTGTGCCGGCGTAGTAGTTGTCTTTGCAGTGTTGGAGGAAGTTCTTGCACGTGAGCGGCGCCTGTTTGGCGAATAAAGCGAGATGGATCGGACCGATGGTGGTGTGAAGCGTCGCCGACGCCGTGGGATTCGGCTCGCTTGCATATTGTGTGGACATCTTGGATGCAGCGTTGTATAGGACGGACAAAGAGCGCAGAGGGAGGCGCTATTGGAGCTGTCGAACCACCACGACTTGGGAGGAGGGGAGAGCCGCTCCAATAGTGACAAGGCCTGGTCAACTCGCGTCGTCTTTCGATATTCTGCTTTCCGCAATGGAGGGCATTCTCCGAGTCCACGGCGGAACGTCATGTCACGTGACCTTGGGTACGCTGTCTCACCAACTATGTGCACTTGTACAGTAGAACTTCAACTAGGTGCACAGTTCCACACTACTTTTGGTCTGATCGAAAAAATATGGGGGATCTAGGGAAACGTGATTGCTCTCACTGGGTGAGAGGCCATCACAGCAAGAGATTAAATACATGAAACAATACGCAACGGATATCGCAAAAGTTGTGCGTTGGCTCTACTTCGGCCGTGTCTATAAGCAATGATCCCTGAGAGGGGGAAAAAAAGAGCTTCATCTGTCGCTTGGGGAAGGTTGTCGCTTTTTGGCTTGACGAAGATGCAAGTGTTGCCGTGGGCTGAGTTGCATGTGGAGGTCGGTGACGGCGATGGTGACTTTTACAGTTGTCGCGAGCGGTCTTTCTCCCTCCTTTCTCTGTGTCCCGGCTTTTCCTCCCCCGCTGATATTGAACCCGCACGAGACATGACCATGCACTCGCGGGCCTCCTTCGAACAAGAATAGGTCCATGGACAGTGTGCATATTGCCATGGAAGAATGAAAAGGGGCCATTACCTGTTCGCCTGGAAGTGATTAGCACGGATTATCAGGCGAGACCTTTTACAGACGCACAACTCCAGAAACTGACGGCTTCCCGCGGTCTAAGGATTGGAAGAGAGGATGGAATGATTGGCGCATAGTGGGTTTTTGGCAAGCACTCAAGGTCAAGACCCGTGGGTGCGCCGGCAGCGGAGATCTTACAGCAATGAGGCAGCAAGCATATCCTTGAGTTGTCGCGTTGGGGAAGTGAAAAGAGACTCGAAGGATGCAAGGCGCAGGAAAAGCGAGTCAGAGGTCGTGGTGGTGATGGTTGTCGCGTGGGGTCAAAAAGCGGCACGGCATCCATGTCTTTGTGCTGTTGCAGGGGGGGGGGAGAGAGAGAGAGAGAGAGAGAGAGAGAGAGAGAGACCGGCATCAGGCTGAGATGCGATCTCCGAGCACAACGAAGCATGGAGCCATCCGAGATACGGCAGAGGAAGCGGCCGGGGCGACGGTGGCCTTACAAGCCCTGCCCATTTGGGGCCGCCATCATCGGCACTGACATGGTCATAGGTAAAGGCATCGAAAGAGGTCTCATTCCACGATCATGTTCAAAGGTGGGGGTTCTGGCATGAAGACCGAGTTGAAAGCGCAGTCGACGGAGCGTCCGTTCTGAGATCTCATACCCATCCTGTCGCAACAGTTTCAACATGGCCTTGTCCGTCAGCTTGTCTTGCATGAAGAGCACCTTGATGCGTGCATGCAGCACCTCGTCCGCGGTGGTGGTGCGGCTGCGTTTGCGGATTCCCCACAGTCGGAGACGGGACTGGATCGTCCGTTCCTTCACCTGGATGTTAAATCGAGATTGCAGAATGCGACTGATGGAGTCACTACTGATACCGCGTTGGAAAAGAGTGATGATCTCTTCCCGATAGGGTTCAAGATTGATCTGTTGGCGCGGCATATTGTCGAGGATGCTGGTTTGTTTTTTCTCCCTGGGGTGAGGTATACTTGACGATGTAGAAGTTTAGGGGGGTGGGGGGACTGAGGTTTGGGAGAGGAAGAGTGAGCAAAGAGAAAAGACCAGGAGGGAACGGGGAAGAAGGAGGGAGGAGAGAAGGTGACCGGAGACCCAAACTGGGTGGAATCTCATTATATGATCACACAATGGCCAGGAGTCAGGACACGCTAAATCACATGGAAAGTGCCAATTGTCAAATGGTGGCTTTTCTGGGTGAAAGCCGCTTGAAGCGGGGCAAGAGAGGGGACCAGAGTCAGACTAGGCCCGTAAGAACACGAGCGCCGTGAGAAACCGGAGAGAGAGAGAGAGAGAGAGAGAGAGAGAGAGAGAGAGAGAGAGCGAATTCGCGCATGTTGATCTCTTCAGTCCAGCAAAGGCGTCCGCGTCGATCCCCTCTTCTCCATAATGTGATTCGGTACCAAGAGGTGATCATGTTCTCAATGAGACTCTTAAAAGCAGTGGACTGTTGAGGAGCGGATACTTCAAGTAGTTAGTCACTACCCCCACTAGTCTAGTACTTCATGCTTGGGTGACAGTATGATCGTGGGAAAAACCAAGGTGATGGGACAATGCAAATGGACGTGTACTTGAGCTGTACGCTTTCTGTAGGAATTCATTGACTGACTTCCGATCTTTTATGGGAATTCTCTACATGAGACCAAGGGGCACACAAGAGTAAGGCAGGTACTCTTCGTCCCCGTCCAGTTGTCTACTAAGTCGGCAACCCCCAAAGGAACTCAACATTCTACTAGTGAGCGAAGTCAGACTGTAGTTGACAAGGATGTCAGGTGTGAGAAAAGCCACGTAATCGGGACTTGATTTCAATTATCAAAACATTACGTGGATGAGGTTGCATGTCATTGAAAGGTCGTAAAGGCAAGGCCCGTCTGCAGGATCAAACCCGATTCCCACGTTCAGGAAGAGGAAGACGCAGGGCTAGGGGCTTTTCCTCTCGTCGGTAGATTGGCGAGGAGAAAGTCAAGAGATTTACCTCTTTTCCACAGAGGCCGTGTCATTGACGGTAACAACCTCGGCACGGTTCTTGTTCCGCCTGGAGATTCGGAATCCACCGACCAGGAAGAACAGAGCCTCCAGACCAAGGATCACAGCCAGAGTCACCATGGCACCTACCACACCAGCGACGGCGCGAGACATGCCATTAGAGCTGGGGGAGGAGGTGGTGGTGGCCTGGGCGCTGCTGGTCGTGCTCGACGCACACTTCCCGTCGGTGTTGCCGCAGAGATCACACCACTGGGCATCCGAGGAGACGGCGACCTTTTCCAGACCGGACTTGAAATCAGACCAGGAGAGGAGATCCTTGGTCTGGCCGAACAGGGGCCACACAGTGGGTTGCGCACCCTCGGTCAATGTGCCATTGTGGAACATGAAACGGACGCTCAGCTCATCCTGAGCGGGCATCCCCGTGCCAGTGGCATTGGTCACCAGCTCAAAAGCCATGGATGAGGCGTAGTCGGGGAGTCCGGTGAAGTCAACCGAGGCAGCGGGCAGCTGCACCAAGCCGAAGAAGGACAGGAACGTTCCATAAGAGCCAAAGGAGATGGCCAGCTTGGACTTGCCACCGGAGGCGATGGTCTCATTGAAGCTGGAGAGAATCTCTCCCGCGAGAACGGCACCCGCGATGGCTCGCACAGGGTCAGAGGCATTGTACGCCAGATTATACTGTTGATTGTTGGCAAGCTGGAGCAATTGATCATAGGTCGCCTGGTTGGCGGAGGCCTCCGCCGATGAGTTGTGAATGCGGCCCACATTCAGATAATCGAAGATCGAGTATGCGTTCTTGAAGCTCATCTGCGACGGGGAGAAAGTCGAATTGATCAGGGGTGACAGAGACTGGTAGAAGCTCTTGGTGGATTGCAGCATCGTCTCATACGCGGTGGAGACGTAATAGTTGTTGCTGCTCACGGTCGCCTTGTTGCACTCACTGGAGCCTTGGAGCCAGGTCTGTCCCTCATTGCTGTTGCTGGAAGAGGTGGCTGCAATCTGAATCAATTGATAACCCTGAAGCGGCGAGTCGACCGTCGTTCCGTTGGCCAGGGTCTGATTGGCACTGCTGCCCGCTGGGGGATAGACACCCTGCAGGAAGCCCGTGGCCGAGTTCTGCAGAACTGCGTCGGTGGGGGAGCTCGCGCTGATCTGCGCGGGGTTGACAATCACGGGGCTGATGCCTTCGATCTGCTTGTCAGATCCAGCGGCCACATAACGGTCATGGTAGAAGGAACCGGCGTCGAAGACCTCCCGGTAGCCAAGATTGGTCAGCTGCGTGTTGCCCAGCACTTTGGCTGTGCGATCACCGTGACGGGCATAGATGTACGCTCCCAGGACCCGTTCGGCCTCGACCACGGAGGTCGATAAGGAGGCTGCCAGCAGCAGACCCGACTGAATGGACGCGCGCATGGTGATAAGCAGCAGCAGCAGGAGGAGGAGGAGGAGGAGGAGGAGGAGGACGAGTGAACCTTCAGAAGAATAGAAATGGGACCGAAACAGGACCTCTGTTGCCGTGGAGCTTGAATGGAAGGCGGACAGAGAAAAAGGTGAGAAAGCAACCTCGTCTGTCCCAATCGTTGTTTTGTTCGTTCCAGGCGTGCTCCACTGGAGGATGGGAATAGAAGATTTTCAACTTGGCGGACGAACCAAGAAATACACCGTGATTTATACCTTCTCGGTGGCCCCTCAGTCGGAGTCATCCGCGGAGAAGCTGCGGCATCAAAACTGGTCGCGGTCCAGCCCATCCAGTTCTTCCGCCCACACGTTCAAGTGAGTTAGTGACGACTCACTAGTAGTAGCTGCCGAGCGTCTCCGATACTTTTCCACTGGTCGAGGCCAATCTCACGCAAGAGCATGCCCATGTCACGCATGCATTCGACATCCATTTCGCAACCGTAATCAATCAGCCGGTTGCTCGACTGAGGGTTTGTTCACGCTGTTGTCAGACTGACTCGTGCACCACCGCCGGGTGCGGGGTAGCAGTCCACGCTCCCGTACCTACCTAGGTATTAGGTACTAAGTTACTACGTAACAAATCAAGCAGACAATCACCCTGTCCGTGTTATAGATGGATACCAATAGCAATGGATGGTGTTGACAGCAGATGAGAATCCTGCAGGTTTACAAGTGACCTCCCACGATTTTGTTCGCCATCTTGCTCTGTACAAAGACAAGTCTCTGTCAAGTTGTCAACAGGTACCAGTGGGGGATTTGTTGAAAACTTGAATCCGTACCTGCCTGCCAGTATCTTTTCGGAACGAGAAATGGGAAAATGGGAATTGACTCTTATCAGGTCTGCGTGGGTGGGGTCCGTGTGAGGTAATTGACCAATTGAAACAGATTTAGTGGGGCTATAGGAGCTCGAGGACAAGAACGTCCGGTGGAACTGTAAACCTTCCGGACTGCCAGCTGCCGTGGGTGTTTGGAGGTATCGAGCACTAGTTTTTTCTCTTCCCCCACTTGTCGCGAGACTCACTACTACTACGGGACTCGTACAAAGTACGGAGCACGACCTCTACTCAAGACCAAGGAGGGGTACTGCTACAGCCCTCTGCAGCTACGGTATACAAGATGGTAAGGAACAGTACCACTAGTAAGGAAGCAGGGCTGTCCATTACTCCATCATTCTCGAGTACCTCGACGATGCAGCTGATAGTATGGTGACTCGATCAACTTTTATGCCCAGTGAAGGTTGAGTCGCACAAGCAAAGCTTTGCCAGTATGATGTGACGTCACATTCAGACTGCTCGGATTGGATTGAATTACCTAAGGTAGTCAGGAGCTTCAATGAAACAGTCCTCGGACCGGTGATCATGCATCCTTGAAGTCTCGAAGGGGCCACAATCAAAAGATCATAGCAACTATCAAGCTGTAATGACCCCTTGGTCGCCCATCAATTCACACCCGTTTCGTACCACGCCAATCAAGCCACCCGTCTGCACCACTTCGGAGCCACCACCCGACAACCGCCACTCAATCTCGGCGAGGCCCTCGAGCCATGTGATCCGCGTCTGGGCAGGGACATCCAGCCTCTGCAATTGGTCTGCCAGTGCAGATAGAATGTCCGCCAGCGCCAGGCCTTTACTTGATTTGAGCGTGTTCACGGTGTTGAGACAGGAAGTTACATCGCTCGTGGAGAGAATGGTCCGCATGATCTCTTCGATGTCGGCCGGATGTGGGGCGGCAATGCAGTCATAGATGGTTTCGTTGGTGATCATTTCATGTTCGGGCAGGGGCGCATTTGGGGCATCTCTCATGGGCAAGGGGATACCTGCAGTTTTGGGTGAGTTGAAATCCGGCAAGCACTGTGAACGGTGGATGGTATTCCAGGAAAGGCTCTCAGAGGAAAACAACCCGGGCAGAGAAGGACTTACTGCTGGCATGACAGGCTTGTAGCACATTCAAAGCGCGTCGCATGTCTCCCTTGCTCAGCTTGACGAGACTCTCTACAGCCTCAGGCTGGATGCGCACGTTTTCTTTCTCAATGACTTGATCGACGAGGACTCGAATGTCGGCCTCCTTCAAGGGACTGAAGCGAAATCGGGTACATCGTGAGAGAAGGGCCGGGGACAACTTGTGTGTGTAATTGGCGATGATGCAGAAGCGGGTGTTTGCGGTATATTTTTCCATGATCCGTCGCAGGGCCATCTGGGCTGTGGAGGTCATGGCGTCGGCTTCATCCAGAATGATCAATTTGAAGCCGGCGAGGGAAGAGGTGCTATCTTTGGCCGCGGGGGCCATGGTGAAGATCTGTTTTGTACCTGTTCAACAATCATACGTTAGTGACATGGAATCACCACCAACCTGAAGCTCCCACGTAGCAATGCATTGGCAGCCTACTGGCAAACGTCTTGATTTGTTCTCGCACAACGTCAATGCCACGGTCGTCACTGGCATTGAGCTCGAGCACCATCTGTCGCATGTTTTTCGTTCCATATATCCGCCGGGCGAGAGCCAAGATTGTGGATGTTTTGCCCGTTCCTGGGGGACCATAAAGAAGGAGATGAGGTAGGCGCTAGCGTCAGGTAAGCATATGTGCTCTGCCAAACTCGGCGTACCAAGACAGACATACGTTCTTTTCAATGAATTTGTTGATGGTTGCGAGAATGTCCTGATGACCTGAAACATCATCTAATGTGCTTGGTCGATATTTCTCAACCCTGTATGGAAGGCAGAGCTTAACACCGTATCATCAATCCGAGTGAAGTCCGAGATTCGTACCATGGCAAATTGTCTTGAGCTTGTACTGGCAGATCAGCCACCGTCCTCTTTTTCCCACTAGCAGTCTCTGAGCTGAATAGAACGTCCTTGGAGGGCGCATCCACGTCCATTTCATCCTCGTAATCCGACATCGTGAATAGTATCTGTGAGGTGCAATGTAAAAACGTGATCGATTGTGCTGATGGTTTGAAATTGGCCGCTCGATCGCGAAAAGTGCAGCTTGGACGCGTTCCGCGCGTTAAGAGAAGCTCGGGCCGGAAAATCCACGACCACCCGGAGTTGGAGTTCAGTAAGAAGTTCAAGGTTGGAGGCCCCGACTGAGGTAAGCTTCCCGCAGTCCAACAGTCCACTCCCGTAGTACCTAACTTACCTAGTACTACCTACTGAAAGGGGACGTGGGTCGATGTCATTGCCCAACTGCACCGCCTGCATCGTCCGCAGTCCGCACCGCCGCCTCCGCAACATCAGCCTGTTGATCCATTGCTCCCTGCAAATCCAAGCTCCTCGCCAACCCATCCAGCATGCCGGTATGTATTAGCTCCTGGTGCCTGTGAGAACCAAGAAATAGTATCTGAAACTGACATTGTGTTTTCCAGGCGTATCACTCCATCTTCCTAGAGGACCGCGATGTCCCCGTGATAGGTACATTGCCCCGCCTGCAGCTGTTCGGCTGCTCGACTCTGTCTCGAAGGCAGATTTGCAGCGCCGGCCTTCCCACAAGCACATGAGTTGACACAAAGCTCAACAATAGGGAACTTTCCTATCTTGCCATTGCGCACCAAGACTCGTGGTCCCGCATACACACTTCCCGCGCTACCCCCCAATACCCCCGATATGGATGTCAACCCCGAAAGTGAATCCTACGATTGCATCGACGAAATTCTGTCCCTCTTCCGCGCCAACGTCCTGTTCCGAAACTTTGAGATCAATGGCCCGGCAGATCGTATGCTCATTTATGGTACACTCTTCATCAGCGAGTGTCTAGGCAAAGTCAAGCCTACAATGACTGCCCGCGACGCAGAAAAGGTAGGCAGTTGCATTTCTGACCTCCAAGCTGTCGCATGCGGGGCAAAAGGCGAAGACTGATATTTCAAACTCCATAGGCCTTGATCAATGCTTCCTTGGAAAGCTTCGCCATTCCGGGTGATGTTTCATTCCCATTGAACCAGGCCTTTGAGCCACCTCGTGATCGCCAAGACGCGGAGACCCTGCGAGCGTAAGTACTGGACGGACTGCCATTGCGACGTGGTTATACGCAGTCACTGACCAATTCACCTCTTTTCGTCCAATTAGGTACCTCTCCCAGGTTCGCCAGGAAATCGCCATGCGGCTACACGCTAGATTATACCCTGGTGGTGAGGGACCTTCCAAGGTTAGTTGCAACCAACGCTCCCGGCGATCAACCCCCCCCTCTCATTGCAACAGCCCCGGTTAACGGAATGATAGTTTTGGCTCAGCTTCACGAAGAGAAAGTTCATGGGCAAGAGCCTGTAGAGGGACGAGGCGATTATATATTGTTTCATGAATTTCAGCGCATCAATCAATCAATTTTGATCGTCAATTGGATCGCTCAAGATCGTGGGATCGAACTAAATGGCAGCACAATTGGAAGTCCAATATAGCTACAAGACAATTTCCATCCTACCAGAGGTGGAGATTGAAGCTACGGTCAATTCAAGAGGTGACTAGCAGGGAAATGCTTTGCGTTCAAGGTGCCCCTCGAGAGTGGGTTTAGATTCCATTGATTTTCCACGCTAAAGCTACGCGCCAAGGCTCAGACGCAAAATGAATGGTACAGTAGTAGTGAGTCTACTGACACTATTCCGAGGGACGTATTCATTGCTTCTTCGGCATAATGGAATTGTGACCTCGAACTTTTATTCAAACATGTTACGACGCCATTTCCACATCCCGATCACTTGCTGGGGTGGATGTTTCTTCCACCTTGCGCTTCTTTCGGAAGGTGCCTGCAGCTTGAATATTCGCCGAGGTAGGAATGACATGCACGCCGTGGAAGAGATATCCTTCTGACCCTCCCCTACCCGTCATGAGCGGATGTGTTCGGCCAGGCAGGACTTGCCAAGCACGTACACGGGTGGTGTGAAGGGTGGGAGGTAAAAGTTGTGTGGGGTCAAGGGTGAACTCCTCGAGGAGGGGACTGATGTCCAAGGTCTCTTCTTCTGACGACCTGGAATTCTCCAGTTCCCGTTTTTTGTTGATGAAAGCGGTGCGCCGGGCAGTCGAATAGAGATCCATGAGTTCAGTGAGCGGTTCAATGGAAGGAGAGTAGACGGCCACCGCCGCGGAGCCGGACAGAAGGGGTATCGTATGCTTGAGGATGCCTGCGGGTTCTAAAAGGGTAGCCACAACCAGACCGTCAAATCCTCCGGCACGAGCCTCATATGTGACAGCGCGGAACTTCTCCCAGCGATTTCGCTTGAAGAAGTAAGCCGTACGCTTGCTAGCTTTCAGTGCCGCAAGCTCCTCACTGGACAGGGCTGGGGGCTCGTTCGACAGAATGGGATCTGTTGCTGGGTCCACGAGTTGCAACCATGACACGGTCTTGAGGTGAGTATGCAGCGGGTGGGATTCGTCAGGGGTGTTGATGTCGTAGCCAAAGTACTTCAGTAAGGACAGGTTCGGTTGCGAGTATGAGTGAATCACCGTGATAGTGTTCCCTTGCGCGGACATGGGGCGAGGACGCTTATGCCGAGGCATGGATGTGGTCGACTTTTTATCTGAGGACTCTACCTCTCCGTGTGCCGTACCAGAGCTCTCAACAGGTTCCGCATCCTCGTCATCCTCCTCCGGGTATAAGATGCCCATGCGCTCAGCCATGGCCGCGACCACGAGCCCGCCGGTTTCGTCGACCACAAAATACCGGCCATCAGGCCGCACCGACGAAATCGCACTGAGGTCTGACTCGCCGCCGTGATGCACGTTGCCCAAACAGCCAAGCAGGCCCACGTGCTCATCGCGGAGTTCCATCGTCCGTTGAGCGTCCCGTTGCTCGAGCAGAAAGTTGGTGAGGAAGCCAACGTCCAAGGGCAAGACTGTAAATCTGCGGATGTACTTCTTTCGCTTCCGCAATGTGTACTTGGCAAGCGAAAAGGCAGTTTTTTTATCCAAGTTGGTATGAGATTCCAGCAGTCGTGCGACGATCTCCTTGCCCGCGCCGCTGGTCTCCTTTTTCAACTCCTCGATCTCTTGGGTGGTCAATTTCTGCGTTGACGCATCGTCGGTGATATTGCGATTTGTGCGCATGGGTATGGGCGTAGCAGATCCTGACTCTCCCTCTTCGCCCTCGCCGTCTGCGTCGGCCTCTTCGATGAGATTTTCCGCGTGGAGCTCCTCCGCGGGAACAATGCGCAGCTGATAGCCGTCATTCTGGGGGGCGTCGAGGATCTCAAATGTCAGAAAGAACGGACGACCGAGAATCTGGTTGGCGGCGAAGCTTCCATATTTCCCTAAATGAACAACACTTCACCCCCCAAATTAGTCTGATAATCTCCATCGCGCATTGGAAGCCTCCGGAGGGCTTTTTGACGTACGTATCTGGGACCAATTTGACGATCCGAGTCTGATCTGAGGGCAGCTGAAGGACCACATGTTGATTTGGGCGAATAGAGGAATGCATGTTGACAGCTGCGATCCTTGCAGTCGTTGATCACCTCGACTTTCCGCGCGAGTCGCAACCGTGCAAGCTCATCCAGATCGACGCGGGCAACTTTTTTTGCCCTTGAAATTTCGGACCAATCAGGATCTTTATCACGCAGGAAGCCGAGGGTCTGTCGGAGAATTATTAGTCCGAGGAATACGTCCATCCCGCAGATGGTTGGCAAACGGCATTAGTATCACTATTCACTATTCACTAGGTATTCAGTATCAGTACTTACCTACTCATCAGTGATCACTATTTAAATTCAGAGCACATCGGGCATACTGTAGGGTTCGAACACCAGATCATGTTACGCATAGGCTTCCACGAGTAGAACTCTCTTGGACACAAGTGGCAATCTCAAGTCATCTGTGATGATCCTAGTGTCTAATGAGCTGCCGTAGAAGCGTGGCTGCGGCTGTGCTACTAAGTGCCGCCCCAAGGTTGCACCGCCATCGGTGACAAGCCACAGCTTGCCCCATGCGACCGGTTGGAAACCACTGCGGCTGCGCGGCATGATGGAGTTTCATTACATGCCAGTTTTCCACGGGTAGTTAGTAGTTAGTCGTAGTACTAGTTAGTACACTACCTAATGGACGCTGTACAGTACAATAAATATCGTGTTCTATTTCCAGGCGTCTATTTACCAACCTACCAAGGTCCAAGTGGAGGTGATCATCGGGACTCTCGAGTGATATAAATGTGGGTGCCTGTGCTGCGGGCCCGCCCTGATATCGTCATCCATGGGGGAACGCCCGGGCGGCCCCAAGCGGAGGCGGTTCGATCATCGCCAAGTGGGCTGAGCTAATTCTGGCCACTCGAAGCTTCAGCCGTTCTCTCAGTCAATAGTGCATCCAAGGCGTCCCTCATTTTCTTGACAAGGCACATATTTGCTCATCTACTTCAAACCGTCTGGTTCATGCCCTCGGCCACCAGCATCGGCACCGCTCGAGCTCCTGCGATCGTTGAATTGAGAGCACATTCTACATTTCACTGTATGTCCCCAATTTCAATAGTTATTCGCTTTCCACCTGTCTCCAGACTAACGGCCAGGGCTCACAGTCCTCTGAGAAACCTCATCTTCGTATAGCATCACCCATTCGCTCGAAAATCTCGTCGGAGGAATCACCCAGTTCAACACAAGTGGGCCTCGACAACGTCCCCGTCACAGCGTCGAGCCCTGTCGCGACGGGACTCATTTAGCATTCCTGTGCCCTGAACTTCCTTTTCGCTCGACCCGATGTCGCCCGACGAAACACGGGGACCGCCGGTCAGCACGGCGAGCGGTAGTTCGCAAAACCCATGGGCTGAAAACGTAGAGGATCGGACGAGCTACGACTACAGACCAACAGCTACAGGCGCGATCGAGACTGGAGACTCAGCAAGTGGCCATCAACCGATTCCGCCAGCTTTGCAAGCGGGTCACCACTCAGCAGTGGACGAAAGCTGGAATCAGCCAGGAAATTCTGCTCCCCCCGTTCCTCATTATTCGGATGCGGACTCTTCCAAACACCTTCAGTCGAAGAATCCGTTTCTAAAGTCGCGACCCCATGAACAGAACCAGGACTGGAAATCATCAAGTCCGTGGGATGAACAAAATACTCAAACATCAACGAGTGATGACGATTCGCATCGAGGTATGACTAAATCGCATGCATGATAACTGATAAACGCATCCCTGGCCGTAGCTGATGTTCTTAGCGGATGGGTTCATTCCCATGACTGCGCGTCTCTCACTCGCGGACAACTCTGAGCAACCTGGGGATCCCTGGGCAAATCAGCAGTCCGCTCACGTCGAGCCCCCTCGTCCGATTGTGGTGGATCCGCCTCAAGAGGCCTCTCCCTGGGGCCCAGAGTCTTCCTATCAAGCCCCAGCCGCGTATGACGTTCGCGACCAAACGAGCCATGTGACGCAGAATCCCCAATCCGTTTATCCACAGTCTTTGGGTGCCGGCGACGGTGGATGGGTACAGCCACCAAGTGAGGGAGGCAGAACGGACTTGGATATTGGCCTTAGCGCCCCGTTACATTCCACGAAAACTCCATCCACTTCATCACAGCAATTGATCGACCTTGACTTTCCAGGTACTCAGTCAGGATTTGGAGCCGACGCTCACTCAGGCGCACACTCCTTCGCTGCGAGCCAAGAAGCATATTTGAGCGACTCGACAGACTTCAGGCCTGACTTGCCGCCGAGACACATCTCGCAAGGACGGGGACCGCCTCTTCCCAGCAGGACGTTTTCTCCGGCAGAAGAAGCGAGGCAAAAGCAGCAGCGGGCCGAGACGTACACGATACGACAGATCAATTGGACCAATGGAAAAGGGCAATTAATCCAGTCACCCATTTTGATGCAGAATGAGAACGGGCCTTGCCCCCTCCTCGCGCTCATCAACGCACTTGTGTTGCAAGCACCCACTGGCTCAGAGCCACCCATTGTGCGAGCTCTGAAAAGTCGGGAACAAATATCGCTGGGACTCTTGATCGAGGCCCTCTTCGATCAGCTCACGACGTCCCTAGGCCCTGATGACGAATTTCCTGACATTGACGCTCTTGCCCAATTTTTGACCATGTTGCACACTGGTATGAATGTCAATCCCCGACTCACATTGGTAAGTCACATTCATTTATAGAAAGGGGCGAGAGGAAGAACCTCCAGGTGTGGTGAGACTAACTAAGAGCGGTTTAGGAAACAAAAACTTCCTTGGGTACATTCCAGTCAACAAACGACCTGCAATCTTATAGTACATTTGGCATTCCTCTTGTTCACGGTTGGCTGGCATCGTGGTCGAGCCCTGAACACGCCGCCATGAATCGACTAGCTCCATACCATGAGGACATTCAACTCCTGCCATTTCGCCAGCAAGAGCTGGAAGATCGGATCATGCGTGGAGATCTACTAAATGCGGATGAAGAAGGAACCATGGCTGATATTGAGACCATTCAAAAGTTTGTGGAAATTGAGAACGTCACCCAGCTCAGCCCCTTTGGCTTGACGCAGTTGTCTACGCAACTGGCCGCTGGATCGGTTTGTATCCTCTTCCGCAACGATCATTTCTCGACGTTATACAAGCACCCAGAATCCCAGCAACTTTACAATCTGGTGACCGATGCCGGCTATGCGAACCATGCAGAAGTGGTGTGGGAATCGCTTGTTGATGTAACTGGCTTCAACTCCCAACTGCTTTCTGGTGACTTCCGGGTCGTCAGTCACGAGTCGTCGAGCAGAGCTGGCCCGGAGAGTCCTGACCGCCCTGCCATCCCACCACGACCGAGCGCAACGGAACATTCCAATGCACCATCAGGCGCCGAGACTCTTCAGCAACCATCATCGCACCAGGAACAGAGCGATGCGGACTATGCCTACGCCCTCTCCCTCCAGTTCCAGGAAGAAGAGCGGCGAGAACGTGTCGAGGAGGAACCCGCCAGAGAGACACCGAGCACGACCCAGCGTACCCGCGCCCATCGCCACTCGGTTCCTGTCCGTTTTAATGGGCCTGCTGTGCACATGGATAATCCACCAGCGCGAACCTCCAGCAGCGGCGTTGGACTGCGGCCCCCACAGGGCCGATCCAACGCCGACGATCCGCACGCTCCGCCCCCTCCTTATGAGCGCACGCCGAGCAACGCCTCGTTCACGCCCCCTGCGTCCACAGGGCCAACTCCTGATCATGTTCGAGTGAACCCGTCCATGCCAGGCTTGCAAGACCCCCGCCATCGATACTCACACCCTGCTGGACCCGCAGATCGATACAGCAATGACCGACCTCGGAACAAAGACTGCATCGTGATGTGATGCGACACTGATGACCAAAGGTTCAAGCATATCATATGATCTACATGGTGGACCTAGCCTGCTCTCCCTTATGCCTTTATTGAATGACCGAGATATCCATTTGCCGTTGCCAACCCACAACCAGCAAAACTAAAATGAATTTCACGAAGCCACCAAACGCGCCTGCATCTCTAGACTTCGAGTTTTGTCCCGTTGGCCTTCCATGTGATGGCTGAAATCTAACCGGGTCTTCTTTTTTCCCTTCTTGCTGAAGGATGGAGAGCTTTTTTTCTTGCCACTAGCCCTTTGGTGTCCCTTATTTTGCTGTATTCTCCACGGGCGTTGCAGAAATCAACACGGACCGCCTCCGCATCGACGGGTGTGCTCCGTCTTTCTTCATCAGGCTCGCGTGGACTGTGGGGAAGCGGGGAAGGGAATCTTGTGACTGACAGTAGTCAATATGTACTCACTACTCACTTCTCAATCCTCACTATTTACTCAGTACATACTACATACTATGTAGTATGTAGTACATCCTCCTACAATGGTACCAAATTTCCCATCACTCCTCTGACTGCTAGCTGTCTACAAATGCAATCTGGGTTGTAGATCCCAGGTACCTACTCCAATGCTCGAAGTGACAAAAGCCTCCCACCCGGACCACATCTGCAATGGGACTAGCGTGTGTGTTCCTGGAATTCTTCAACCACTTTCGTGATGCCAATGTGCTGCTAGTGATCAGGATACAGGCAGGCATTGTAAGCGCAAGGACACACATGTTCCACCAGCATAGTGCCTAATTCCATCGCAATGCGACCAATCGTCGCAAAAGTGGCATAGAGAAATGGCCCATTTTATCATGGTTTAGAGGTTTCGCGTGATTGAATCACCCTTATTTTTCCCATCCAAATCTGGAGATTCTGGAAATGCCGGGGCTCTCGTCTTCCAACAAAGGTTCCAAATATGGAGTTCCGTTAAATTGACAGGGGATAGCCCGGTGGAGAACGATCAGTCATTGGAGGAGTAATTTGGCTCCTCCAGGTTGTTTCATGTTGGGTGTTTGGTCAATTTCAACGTGCAATCCTATGTTTTACTTCACCTTTGATACAATCCAGCTTCTCAGATATCTGTAGGTAATTGCTTCGCTGGGTAAGGAACAGACAAACCCTCGTCTCCTCTCCATGTTGGTGAGCTTTAGGAGACGTCGATAATCACGCGACATCGTCTTACTACTAGGGTAGACGATGCTGATAAACAATTCCCACAGTATTGTCGCGTTGCCCTTTTTTCCAGTACCTTAGGGTTTAGTGGTCTGCTGGCTCGCTTCATGCGCGTGCTGTAGACTACAAGGGTCCGTGGTTGCACTCCCACAAGTGATGTTCGATCGGCCAATTTCCTAATTAGATTCGTTTCTTCACGCTTCGAAAGCTTCCGTTCCTCTCTCCGCACCGACCATGAACGGGCTCCGGGCGATCCACTCCCTGTCAATTCCAGAACTTAAAGCGCCGAATCTTACAATGCATGCCCGGCCTTGGTCCCCGGTTTGGCAATGGGGGCTGATCCACTCTGGAGACTTCCTGTCATTTCGGTCCTGCCATGGATGCAGCTTGCCCTGATAGAAGCGGGCAAAGCTCCATCCTCCTGGATCATTCTCATGATTAGCTTCATAGGCTAATACTACCACGCGAAATGACCGTGTCTGCGGAGATTTAGTCGCACTGGCCCAACCGGGGGTGGGCGAGAGAGCTCCGAGACGATGTATAAGTATGTCAGCATCACCGGGCATTGGATGCCTCCCTTTCTCGTTCTTCGTTGTAGTGAGTCTGTTGGGTAAGAAGATTGCAACAACACTTGTCCTGTCATGTATAGTTCAGGATTGATAGCCCTCGCGGCACTGCTGGGCTCCGCCAATGCGCAGGTAGGAGGTTGGGGACAGTGTGAGTACCTCTGATTGGAAGTCGCCGTGGTGATGTCTATCAGTTCTTGAAAAAGGAATAGGTAAACTGACAGTCGTCGTCGTTGCACAGGTGGTGGCCAGGGATACACCGGAAGCACATCGTGTGTTTCAGGCTTCGCCTGTACCTCGCAGAATCCTTGTAAGGGAATATCAGACAAAAAGTCGCGTTGATACCTGATAGTACTGTCTGTTCTGATACAATTACACAGGGTATTACCAATGTCTCCCAGGAACCGCAGCAGCCACCTCTTCAACTACCACTACTGCGCAGACATCAGTGGTCACCACCACCACCAAGGCTCCAGGCACATCTACTACACTCAAGACAACCACTGCAACTCAAACAGCGACCAAGACCTCGGCTGCTTCTGGTGGTGCGACGTGCACCGGATCGTTCAGTGCCATCTCGGCCAAGGACTATGTGAAGAACTTGCACCCCGGCTGGAATTTGGGCAACACTCTCGATGCCATTCCAAATGAAGGTTCTTGGAATAACCCCCCCGTTGTGGCTTCCACCTTCGACTATGTTCAGAAGGCCGGTTTCAAGAGTGTCCGCATCCCAGGTGAGTGATCAGTACCTTCAGCATGGATGATATGGACAATCAGTTTCTCCCAAGACCGCTGTATTCTAACTTATTTGTGCAGTCACCTACACCGACCATTTCACTGGAAGCTCGCCAGACTGGACCGTTGATCCGGCGTGGTTGGAGCGAGTGTCCACTGTAGTTGACATGGTCACATCTCGGGGCATGTATGTCATTGTCAATGTTCACCATGGTAAGAAAAAACAACGCAAGCTAACTCTGTAACGCTTCCTTCCAATTCTGATGCCTGTCTAGATTCTTCTAGCTGGGCTGACGTGACCGCTGCCGGTGCCAATTTGACTATGATTGAGGAGAAGTTCTATCGGCTGTGGTATCAGGCCGGATCTAAGCTGGCCTGCAAGTCCAGTCTCGTCTCTTTCGAGCCCATCAACGAACCCCCTTGCAACACCGCTGCTGATGCCGCGGAAATCAACAAACTCAACAAGATCTTCCTGCAGGCCATCAACGATGCTGGTGGCTTCAACCCTCAGAGAGTCGTTACTCTAGTTGGAGGTGGCGAGGACAGTGTCAAGACTTCACAGTGGTTTGTTGCGCCCACGGGATTCTCAAACCCTTGGGCCCTTCAATTCCACTACTACAGTCCCTGTGAGTAAATTCCAACGAGGTCCACCGGGTCATAAGTGAGCGTTCTGGCTAACTAGATGTTCTTCAGACGACTTCATCTTCAGTGCATGGTGAGGTCTATTTCGGACACATGAAATTGGTGATTCCAGTACTGATATCGTTCACAGGGGCAAGACGATCTGGGGCTCCGATGCCGACAAGGCCGCTATCACCTCTGATTTGACTCTGATGCGTAACAACTTCACTGATGTTCCAATTGTCGTTGGCGAGTTTGACGCTTCCCCAACCAACACCGAGGCTGCAGCTCGCTGGAAATGGACCGACCACTTTGTTCGCACAGCTCGTAGCCTCGACTTTGCTTTGGTGCTCTGGGACAATGGCCTGGACCAGCTTGACCGCAGCACCGGCAAGTTCCGTGACCCCAACTCAATCTCCATCATCAACAAGTCCACGGCCTCTACCGGCAACGCCTTGGCCGATAGCACGGTCGATGCATCGGCAACATCGCAATTTTCGTCTGCCTTTATTTATCATCAATATGGCACTCCGGTTACGGCCCAGAGTCTACCATTTATCTTTAACGGAAACACCTTGACTTCGATCAGTGACTCCACAGGTGCCACCTTGACCTCTGGCACCGACTATTCCGTTTCAGGGTCAAACATTGTCTTCTCTGCTTCATATCTTTCCAAACATGTGACGGCGACTACCGCGCCTGGCGTGATTGCGAGCCTCACATTGAATTTCTCAGGAGGCGCTTCCACTCCCCTGGTGCAGCTGGTTCAATGGAAACCGCCAACCCTGGGCTCGACCTCTGCGGCCGCCTCTTCTGTGTCCGGCTCAGACTTGCACATCCCCATCACTTGGGGTGGTCTTCCTCGCTTGGCGACAGTCAAGGCACTGACCAAGACCGGCACGTATTTGGTCGACAGCTGGACACAGTATCTTGGTCCACTTCAACAAGCCCGAATGGTGAGTCCGACGTTTCTTCCTTTGATCTTTAAGCCCCACTTCGTCCCTCCAAATATTTTTGTATGGGTCTTTATGGAATACTGACACAATAACCTTCTGCCAACAGACCTACAACGGCCAATTCAACTGGGACGATTCCAGCGTGATTCTGACTGCGTCGACGATCAGCTCTGTGATTTCAGCAGGGAGCTCGACAGTGTTCACATTCGAGTTCTACCCGCGGGTGGCCAATGGTGGCAACACTGCTAATTTTACCTTGACCGTGTGAGGGAGATTTGTCTTGCAATTGTTCCAATCTATTTCGCGTGACTCCATTATCGTGCAATATATCATCTTTCTGTTCAGTCCAAGCCACGTACATCATCTTAGCACTTTGCCATTCTGGTGCCCCCAAACGAGGGGATCTGATAGTACACCATGTACCAAGACTTATTTCTCTCCATGATCACATTATGACCCGACAGCTAAGTCTCTTCGGAAGTGAGAACGAGACTAGTGACTGGCATCAAGTTCGTAATTCATTAGATCCGACCCGAGCTCACATTGGAAGAAAACATCCATCTGCGGTGCGCTAGTACAACTTTTTGAGTTCCCTCACAGGAAGGGTCGGGTCGTACTTGTCCCACACGATCTTATTCTTCGCATTCAAACGAGCACCTTCATCTGTAATTGTGATCGTCGGATCTGTCTCCATGACCTCATTTCGACTAAATCCCCAATTATCGCGCGGAATCCACAATGTCGGTGCAGGAGAAGCAACGCATGGCTCAAAGTACGCCGTCCGCAGCTCTTCCTCGGTATACTCCACCGAAGCTACGTTTCTGCGGATCTTCCGCCGAATGGCCGCGTAGTCGCGGTGGAAATCGGGGAAAAACCAGGATAGACTCGCAGCGATACGGGACCGTCTTTGGTCGTTTACTTCTGCCACGGCATCTTCTTTTTCTTGGAGGAGCTCTTCTTCAGCGTCGAGGGATCGGGGCAAGAAAGTGTTGAGTGGCGCGAGTGCTTCGTTGAGGGATACATGGGCGAGAATCGTGGCGATGGTGTACAGGACCATTATGATGACGGGTCCGATGGCGGCCTTGATGGCGAAGAGTCCGATCATGCAGACTTCTGCGAGGTATATACCGGTCAATAGGTGTTGGAGCGCACGAGGGTACACGAGACCTTTGGTGTCGATTTTGATGTCGTAGACAAAGAGAAAGTTATATCGGTACGCCTGATAGACGAGGTAGAGACCGACGAATGCAAAGCCGAGAATCAAGGGTGATATGCACGAGTACGTTAATGCTGTAATTATCTCTGTCAATCAGGAGGCAATCTTCCGTGAGTTGTCCTGGGCATGATTCTCTTACCAATCACCCCCATGTTCGTAAACACCGGAAACACATTACCCCAGCTTAACGTCCCCAGCTCCGCCCAGCGTTGAAATAGGCGACGTGGAGAATACGCCGAGAACGTGGTGACAAATTTAAACAGGAGTGCGCTCACAACTTGTACCAATGCCATCGAGCTCATGCTCAAGCCTTGCAACAAAAAGTAAGAGATGTAGAAATTGGTGGCTTTCGGCAGATTCTCAGCAAGGAGATCTTTGGCCGACAGTGGATTCTTGATAATTTGAGCTGTAGCGGCAGATGCGGCCGACGTCAAGGTCGTGACCAGAAAGACTTGCACAACTTGGAAGACAAAGTGCGCACTTTGAGTGAATAATTCCACTCGTGCTCGTGAGGGAACACCGGCACGCCGGGCACAGACTGTTAATCGACTCGTCAGACCGGGTGACTTTCTTCTTCTCTCTGCAGGTCAACATTCACTGGGAACTTACTTCGACAGATTATAGGTACTAAAGACATCAAGGCCACCAGTGCGGCTGAAGGCAGGAGACCCTCGATCGCCCCTTTCAAGACGTCGGGAAGTTTAAGAATAAACCTGAGAAACGGGAGTATTTTGGACAAATAAGTGATATTTGAAATGGTGCCGACGATCGCAGCGGGAAAAGACCAAAAGATGACCATTGCCGCGAGGATCCCTTGGACTGCAAATTTACGTATGATTCGTTGTCGCCAGCTGAGGTTCAAAGCCGACCAAACCACGTCATCTGGTGCGACTCCGATAAATCGTGGCGTCATATGAAATGGCTGGTGATGTGAAAGAGTCTGTAAAGCAATTTGGGCCTCGGACTGCGATCCGAATTCGACAAACATGGCAGAGAGCTTTTTGGTCTCGCCCCGTTGATGCTTTACTTGCAAAACTTCGACCTCTTTTATGACCTCGACGAGACGCTCGCGATACCAGTAGATAGAGTCAACCTTCTCGCCAAAGAATAGCCTTCGACGGTGTGTTGGACGCTTCAAGGTGGGTGGCCAGATTGGTTCACCCGGCTCGCAATCTGACTCTGCGACTGGCAATCTCTCACTGGATGTGAACGCCCGCTGACGCGCCTTGTTGGCCTGTCGAATGAACTTGGTCTCGGCGGCCTCCAATTTGAACGCGAGTTTGTCTCGCTCCTTGACTAGTTTTTCGAGATGACCACAGTCGGACGTCACCCAGATGGAAGTAATGGTATCACCAAAGACCTGCCGTAATCGTCGCTCGTCCTTGTATGCATCAGGGACCGACATGAACAGCACAGTTCGAGAAGAAATGCGCGAGGCGTAAGCCGGCGAATTCAAGTACGCTTGGCGCAGATTCGCATAGTAGAGGCTTTCACGTGTGATCACATAGAATACAAACGCTGTGATTTGGTTAGGACGCGCCGGCCTCGAAAGCCACTTTCTCGGAAGAATGGTCAATGACAACCTACTGAATAAGATCACTGCGACAAGGGCATTGGCATAGTATCGAGTAGGGTTTGCGACGTTGCTGAAACTCAGCAGATCCAACTGAGTATTACCATTGCCCCCCGTCGCATGGATGGGTAGCAAGATGGGCCAGGTGATGAGGCAACCAAATGCGCAGATTCCGCACAGGACGCGAAGAAATCGTAGAAACAGGTACCCATCCAGCGAGGATCGGTGCAGGACATGATTATCCTCTATCTTCAGGAAAGCACCGAACCAATTCACCCAGCCCGATGGCAATTCAGGACTTCTTTGGTGCTCGTGGATATCCGGCAAATGTGACCGGGGAGCATACCATCGTCGCTGCGTTCGACGAAAGATGAGGAATAGGCCAAACCAAAAGGCCGCATAAATTAACGCGGGTAGCAAAGTCATCATCAAGGCCGACCCCGATGATCCTCCCTCTCCGGTGAGCCCATTCGCGATTTCACTCGAGGCAGAAGACGCATTGCCTCGAGAGGACCCGACGTTTGGGTCATTGTTAGGATCCTACTTGCTCGAGATCAGACTGCTGCATTAGTAGACTGCATGGGTTCGGTGACGCTCACATACGAAGGACATGGCTCCTCACGGGGCAAGGTTGGTGATGCACCAAAATTCCCCTGAGTGGGTGTTAGTCGGTTCAGGGGTCATTTTAAGAAGGTTGGCAAGCCAGCAACAAAGTTCGAATGTCATTGTTGAGTGAAATCAATGGCAGAGAACGATGATTGGTGCCGAAGCACTAGGATCGCGATCTTCATATCGCTTGCTTGAAAGAGAAAGCGACAGGATCCACCCTGCCAGCCTTCAGATGAACCATGATCTGGTCATTGGACAGTCATTCCCCAGAAAGTGCAAAGAGCTGAAGGAAAGCAATTGTCCAGACCATCATGCATACTCGGCAGGGTTCATTCCTCCCATCTGTTTGCTTTTTCCTGCAGTCTCTCTTCAATTTGACTCTTCGGACGTGTCAACTCTGCCGCCAAGGCTTCAACACGCGCACGCAGGTGGTTCAGCACCACGCTTTGGATAGTCCCCCGCAGCCATAGCCGAGATCTGCAAAGTAGAGTCAGTGCTCGTTCTGGCAGCATGGGCGTGTGTCCGGCTCAATGCAAGGGGCTCATCCGCTATGACCAGCCAAGTCTGAGCATCCGTACTTTATGAAGTTGATCAGCCCCAGGACAAGGCAGATGCGATGTCATCTTGGTGCTTTGCAACAGCAAATGTGATGCTCTTCGATATCCAATCCTCCTGTGAGAGAAACTGGTAGATCTCAGCTCCACGTCAGGGCTCGTGGAAGGACGCGCACAACGTAGTCGGTCCTTCTTGTTCTTCCTTCCTTTCTTCAGCCATTGCGGTGTTGGGCGATCTGCAGCCGAGTGGAGCAGTGCAAGTCGAGTCGAGTCGTTCAGCTGTACAAGGACTAAAGTGGTAATCCTGGCCTGTTCATATTAGTCTCTGAACCGGTTCGCGCAGCGTGAACCTCTGCAAGTCGTACATCACCTGGTATCCAATGACAGATCCCGCAATCTGGAGGTTTGAATGATGCAGTACCTTGTTCACACCCACTGCAAGGGTTAAGCTTGAGAGTAGGGCTGAGAAGTTCTCTTCCCTTTTCCGCAAAGACCGTTATTTTTCAAATAGCGGCGTTCAAAGGTGCGATCAAGATTGAAGTATCTACCTATGTGGGCGAGCTCAAGGCCCTTACGTCTGACGTCCGGAGGGTTTCGTTTGTGATCATTCAGGCAACAATGGCCACTCCGTTTCAGCAGGTGGCGGTGACTTGTACCAAGACACAACTTACACTCGGCATTTCGAAATGTACACAGTAGCTCTTGTTGCCTTCGAACTAACAGTCACGCACAAGGCAATACATGATCATGAACAAGAGCCACTCGCCAGGAGGAGCCACTCATTGACTTGTACGAAGATGAGATGTCAATCGGTGGCGTATGCTTAGCATTGCTTGATGTCTGCGTTGATTTGGCTAGGTGCGGGAGACATCAGATCCGTGAGATGCAAGTGCAAAGGTACCTTGGACTCCAGGTAGCCCGTGTCACGGCAATGATCTGAGCTTCCAGAGACCCATCTAGACGTGAGCAATACTCGACATGCTTCAAAGGTACCGAAGAAACAACCATGGTCAAGATCGTAAGTGCACTGCCTTCAGGGCTGATCCCTTCAAATCACCTCTAATAGAGACAAATAAAAAGCACAAAAAGCGTAAACAGTATACGGAGTGCGGTGCTTCGTTCTGCAAAAATAACTGCCACTGACGTCTCTCCATCCAGTGAGTCGCTCTTCCTCTAGCAACTATTCAGAATGTGACTCAATACTGAAAGATAGGGGTGGAAGGGGGACCCTCAATTCCCGGCACTGAGGAAGCGAGCGATAGTCTGATCCATCCATTCAGTATCCTCGGGATTCCCACCACCACCGGCAACATGGCCCCAAATTGACGGAATGATGGCGAGCTGCCCATTCTTGAGATGCGATGCCTCTTTCTGACTGAACTCGGGGGTAAAATACTGATCAGTCTGGCACGGCATAAGCAGAATGCGTGGCGTCAGTGTCTGGAGCGCCTCGTCGATCGGTACCTTCGTGCCATCGAATCCTACGACGGCGCCCAGGTCAGCCCGTTGCCACATCCCCAGCATCACCAGAAGATTGTCCGGGTGCCAGTCTTCGTAGCCTTGATCGCCGGCCTGACTCCAGTCCTCCAGGGATCGGTGGCCGAGCTTCTCAAAAAGGCGCTGTTCGAACCACTCGGCGCTGGTCAACCACGCAGAGTAGGCACGAGCGAAAGCATGCAGGCCGCGCAAAGAGCCGCCCGCTTGCGACCGCAGGGCTGCGTCATTGTAGTCCACCGAAGAGGTCAACGCTGCTTTCGGCCCTTCGAGGAACTGGTAGTTGTGCAGACTGGTCTTTGCCGAAGAGCAGATGATGACAGCAGCTCGGACCACGTCCGGATACATTGCAGTCCAGTAATAAGCGCACTGGCCCCCCATAGAGAATCCGACTATCACATCAATGGACACAATCTCGAGCTTTTCCTGCAACAATCTATACTGAGCTTGAACGCAGTCTCGGTAATCGAGACTCGAAGGGAAACTCTCCGTGTTGGACGGACTAGAGGATTCACCATTGCCGAGAAGAGCTACCACGATCACGCGATAGTCCCTTAATGCCCCCGTAGTGAAGTTGAGGGTTTCGTTGATTCTGCCTCTGAAACAAGTCGGAATTAGGGCCACTTTTTGTGCTGTTGGGTTGAACTCGCGATATGCGACCCGCACCGTAGGGGCGGAGTCTGCATTCTGGTACCGAAAGTTCTCCAGGTCGTAGTGCTGAACTCCTGTTCCATCGTATGCAGACGACATGATGAGAGACTTAGACACGTGTCACGGGAATGTCGGTGGGATGGTGATCTTCTGGGTGTTGGACAAAGTGTGGTGCGCTTGAGAAGAGTCGAATTTTGACACCACAAGATGTCGTGATGGTTGATCGAGGCGGAAACCGCTTATCTTCTTGTTCGCTTTGGACTCGATTGGCATCTTACTCCACCATTACCCCTCACGACTCCAATTTTCACCCTCGCTCAAAGCTTTCAACCCGAGCTTCATAATTGCTGACTGAGCTGCCAGAGTCCCTGAAAGTGTCATTGTGAAGTGAACCTCGGTCGAAATTGGATCACTGCGCTCCCTTTGACTTGAGATGTTGATTTGTGGCGTTTATTTACACGCGATTCTGCGCAAAATTGCCGTCGGAGCTGTGATTAGACGGAGCGTTGATCAAGCAGGAACCCAACATACTAGTCGTCAACTCGAGCAACCCTCACTCCTTTTTGATATGTCACAGTATACAACACGGCGTGAAATCGATTGTTGAACCATGTACAGTGGCATGTCTCCATGGCAGCGTGTTCAATCCCGAGATAAGCACCATGACATCTCATCGTCACAAACCTATTGGAGTATCCCCGCTTAAAGCCGAACGCGGATCGCATTTCAGGCGGTGTAATCAGGAGGCGGCAGAAAAGGAACTCAGTGTAGCACGAGTGTCTTGAAGTTGTCAACAAGAGTGTCACAGGAGCCAATTGACAAGCATTCGCGTGTCACTGAAGCATTATCACTCGTTGTGAGCGGAGTCCGTTACATGATGGATAAGCCGATGGCAAGATCCACGGGGTTCGACGCATCTCGGGAAGCGAAACAGCCATTTCCACCACTCCTGGACGAATTGACCTCGCCAGAGGAGCCTCAGGAGAGCTTCGCCGAAGATGAGAGTCTAGCTTCGCCGGGATGTGAAGAGATCGAAGTGGAAGACGATGCGGACTTTCAGTCGCACTATTCACTCGAACCACAGTCGCTGTCGGAATCAGACTCGGACGATTCAGTTGACAAGTTCGGAATGCAGCATCCGTTCAGACAGTCAACGGGCTCGCTTCATGGTCCTAATGCCTTTGCGCCCCCGTTCTATAACCGACCGCCGACTCCTCTGCCACCGTCCCCTTCTCTGACATCCCTGCTGCGACCACCTTTCTCGACGACCACTTCTCGTCCGAGTACCCCTGATAGCTCTGATGTAGAGACGCCGAACGACACAGAGGCAGCGGTGGCCAAGTCCGCGCGGCGCGCGACTACGGTCCCTCGTGCGAGCCCAAAGGTGCCAACGTATGAATACTACGGCTTTGTGCTGTATTTGGCGTCCTCGCTCGCGTTTTGTATGTCCCAATCACTACTACACAAATTCTCAATCAATTCTTTTCTTGCGACGAGTCCTGACTTCCCTATCATTTGTCAGTAATATACCTGCTGTGGTCCTACCTGCCTTCTCCCTTCCTCCATCAGCTTGGCATCTACTACTACCCTAACCGGTGGTGGTCCTTGGCCATTCCATCCTGGCTTGTGATGTGCTTAGTCTACATCTATGTCGCACTCGCCTCCTACAACACCGGCTACCTGACTCTACCCATGCACAGCATCGAGAACATCGTTGATGAGGTGGCCAATGTTGCAGTCATTGATGGGAAAGCGAGGCGTCGGCCCGGGGGCTCTACAAAAATGAAGCCTGGAGCGACCTCATACCAAATTATGGGTCCTCAGAACCGGAAGGTCAACTGGCGAGAAATTTGGAGTGAAGGCACGGACGCGGTCATGGATGTACCTGTCGGCGGTGTCTGTGAGGTACTCTATGGCCAGGAACGGGACGATGATGCAGGTTCCTCGACCAGTTGAGTGATCAGCAATCACGGTGGACGGGGAGCTGGCGCTAATCGCCGATCGCGATGCAATCGGCCCAATGACGTGGGCCTCCGATTAAGTGATAAGCTCAATCACGTGCCGATAGGGACAATACGCCCCCAGCGCCTTTGGCCTTGTTTAGCTCATCTCGCAACAGTACTATCCTTGCGAAGTTGACTCAGCTGCAACATACCCTCAATGCCTGATGGACGTCCTTCAACTCCCCCAAGGGAGCATCCCCTTAAACCGGGACAGCTCCCTCGTGGGCCACTGACCCCAGAACAGAAGCGAAGGATTGTATGTCCGGTCAAACTCCTGGTCTCAGCTCGGTCGTCCCGCTACGGTATCCATGACACTCACTAATCAAGTCTCCCTCAGGAAGAGAATCGTATGAAGGCAAAGGCCCTTCGCGAGCAACGTGAGGCAGAGCTGGCTGCAGATGCTCGTCTTGGATCAGCAAATTCGCCAATGTCTCGGCTCACTCAAGGGACGAAGCGCTCCCATGCGTCGATGGCCAGTCAGCCAGGACTCGCGAATGTTCGAGATGCCCGAACCGGCGCAGCCGCATCGGGTCGCTCACTTGACGATATCAAGCCCGCGCGCAACTTTACTAAGTACGTCGATTATGACTTCAGCAAGATGACCGATACGAAAGGTGGATTCTTGACTCAAGAAGACGATCCGTTCAACAAGGCACTGCATCTGGCCGACGATAAAGAGGCACAAAGGCCTGCCAATATGACACAGAAAGAGTGGGAGCGCCATCAACTACTACAAAATTTGCGGCGAAATCGAGAGGGGCCATTTGAGCCAGGCCTGAGTGTACTGGATGACAGGAGCAAGCAAAAGGTCTGTCGGGAATGTGGTAGCCTCGAGATTGACTGGAAATGGGATGAACAACTTCGCTGTCAGGTGTGCAATGCCTGTAAAGAGAAGTATCCTGATAAATATAGCCTGCTTACGAAAACGGAGGCACGCGAGGACTATCTCCTCACTGACCGTAAGTTTCGAGTCATTGCTGCGCAGCAGTCGTGCTAGGGATCACTTCTACACGCACCTTGCTGACTTTCTATTCCTCCCAGCCGAGCTTCGCGACGAGGAACTTCTCCCGCATTTAGAAAAGCCGAACCCACACAAGTCGACCTGGAACAGCATGATGTTGTATCTTCGATACCAGGTGGAGGAATATGCGTTTTCTGCCAAGAAATGGGGCTCTGCAGAGGCCTTGGACGCGGAGTTTGAACGTCGAGAAACCGACAAGAAACGGCGACGAGAAGCGAAATTCAAAACAAAGCTGCAGGACCTCAAGAAGCGCACTCGGGTGGAGGCTTACCGGCGTAATCGGCAAGGCGCTGCTGGAGGTGACTTTGGTGACGATCTCAGCACCAATCGCAAGCATGTCCATCAATGGGGTCGAACGGTTGATAATCCGGAAACTGGGATCGGTGTCAAGACCTGCGTTGACTGCGGTATGGAGGTTGAGGAATTGGAATTCTGAACCCCCTTCTCGTGAGGATCCGCCAAAACAGATCTTTATTCATGACGTGACCCCGAAGGGAATTCGAAGGGAATCAAGCGAATGCACAGTCTTCTTTCCACATCTATAATTGCTGATCATGGTGGCACTCTTCCACTGCAAGGTTAGAAGTCCCGAAACACATGCATTTTTATCGGCCATTTGTTTGAGTGAGCCTTTTCAAACAAGAGTGCTACGACCGTAATGTAATTGATGAGAAAGCCAGTGCAGATTCCATAGTTGTGCACGTGTCAAACCAATCGCGTATCCGACTCCAGCTGAGAACAAGATCGCTTTCCAATACTCTTTAGTCTATTATTGGCAAGTACCTAGCTTTGACTGGACAGTTTGGCCGTTCCCGACAGTCGCAGTGCCTACGAAGCCATACCGATGATATATTGGACTGCGAATTCGATACTTAGAACCTATCAATGTGTAGAAAATGCAATCGGTATCCGCACCATACCACTACCTAGGTAACGCGTAGCCCGACACTTACTCCTATCGTGCCCACGTAGGGGGTACTTTGTTCATGTAGTAAGATAGTAGGTCCAGAGCCGCGTGGCGTTCTACTGGTACCTTAGTAGCAAGTTAGCACCTCGGCATCACTGAGTCATGTGTGGAATTGTTGAAGGTTTGATAAATTTCCAGTTCTTTGATAACTTGGGACCTCGGGACTGCCCTGGTAGCTGCCTATCTAGAAGACTGTTGCATTCCGGATTGAAGATTGAATGGTGCTCACATGAGCTTGTTGTCAGCTGTCCATGCTCCACACATCAGTAGCGCCATGGAGATAATCTCAACGCATTACCTTACCTACTCTATGCTCTATAGCATATAGCTGATGGATAGACGGGAATCAATTCCATCGAAAGAACCTTACGTGGTTGATGTCGAAGCATCTGTAGGGACCAACCTTAATTAGCCTAGGTACTTATTGACTATCAGTCATATCGGATATTTACACACCTCGATCGATCGATGTGCAGGTATGTGGTGGAAACCTACTTCACTTGAACTTGGTTCACACTACATCAAAATCGATGGAAGGGTCCTGTCGAGCTCCAAGGCTGATGTCGATTTGTGTACAGAAACTCAGTGGTGTCGAAGAGAGCACCTATTTCGCCAATGAGATATGTCAGGACAGCGACGGGTGGGTGCTGATACATAGTCTGGTGGACTTTGCGACCGCCGAGCTATTATTACCCAGGCACTCCAGGTGCTACTAGTAGGTAGTTGCCATGAATACTCAAGCATAAAATTTTGTCTCGTGGACAGCAATGCTAGGATGGAGCATAGTTGGTCCATCTATACAGGTATTGAAGGGAGAACGGTCATATTGTGGTTCATAATCGCCAAGATGGGTAGCGTGTTACCGTTCCTGATGCAGTACCATGTCCTTTTAGAGCGTGTTCGGCTTTGTCGTTATTCCAAGTCTGCGCTTACCGTACAAGGGCATTTGCGAGGGCCCGTTCCCTTCAAGCACACATCGGGGCCTCCCTATCCTGATGGTGCGAACCTGAAGGAAGTCTGAGTGATAACTGCTGTGAGTGTGAACCACTGGACCTACTCCGAGGGCGGATTGAGTCGAAAGGTCTAGGCCTATCTGGGGGTCTTGGTCTTGCCCCGGCTTCACTGGAAGCTTTCTTTCTTGACCGCCCGGAACGCTCCTGATGGGGGTTCTCTATCTCCGTTTGAGAAAGAACTGGCGAGTTTCGCATTCTAGAGACCAGCTGTGACCGGACTGCAATTGAAAATGAAGGTCCTTCGTTTGTACAATATCTGATCACTATACGGGACATTAATGAGTTCTTGAAGTTCTTCGCAGACACTTCCGAGCTCACCCAAGTACGTTTTGTGCATTCATACCTAGTCCTACTGTCCTACTGAGCTCTCTGAAGCCTCCCTGAACTAGTAGGCGGTCAGTTCCACACGAAGTCCCCCCCCCCCCCCAGCCAGGCTCAAACTCAAGCTCAAGCTAGGAGGCCATTTCACCCAAAAGATGCCACGGCCATAACAATTGAGCGCAAGCCCCCGAAAGCTAAACAAGCAATCTCACCGACGAGAATCTCAGTTGATCGCTCTAACCGGTAAACCAATCGCGTCGTACAACTGTATCTGGTGTTCGGTCTGTCCTACCTGCCCCTCCAGCTCCCTTGGGGAGCTTGATCGCACTCAGATCACCGCGGAAATTGCGCAGTCAGGAGAACGAGCTGCACCTGGCCGTTGTACTCGGCCTATTGCAGAGTTACGCATCCGCAATACCGCCGCATAACATTTCGCCGCATTCTCGACTTCTCCTCAAATCCTGGTGCGCGAGTCCCATATTCGCAAGTCATATCACATGGCTTGGCAATCATCATCAGCCATGTCCGGCGGAGGTGGAATGGCTGGGGCTATGGGGGAGTCGAATAGTGGCCATCCACAAGGAACAGAGTACACGTTACAAGGTATGGATGGATGCAAGAGTCTGCGACATTATATGCCCAAGACTCCCAACGCTGATGTGTGACATACAGGAGTTATGCGCTTCCTGCAGACTGAATGGCACCGTCACGAACGCGATCGCAATGCCTGGGAGATTGAACGAGCGGAGATGAAGTCCCGTATCGGACGCCTGGAAGGAGAAATTCGAACCAGCAAACGTATGCAGGAGACTTTGGGCAAACATGTGCGGCTCATGGAAGCAGCGCTGAAAAAGGAGCGAGAGAAGGTGAAAATGCTCTCTATTAATGAGTCGATCAAAGAGGTCCAGGATCCGAGGGACATTGCCAGGGACAGTGTAAGCTTCCTCAAAGGTAAGTGGTTCCACTGCATCAGAAATGTTCATGTCCCGGATGGTAATGTATGGAGCTGACGAGGTCCTCGTAGAACAACGTTCTAGCTCCAAGGCGGATACAGGCACCGATGAAGGAGATGCTGGACACCCAGAATCGCAAGCAAGCTTGCACGAGGACGACCGTGACAAGTCACGAACCTACTTGTCAAAATGTGCCCAAGAAATCGCGTACCATGTCATTCCAACCTCTCATCCAGTTCCCGACCTTAACGACCACGATCTCTCTGGCCATCTATTTGCGAATCAGCAGCTTTCTCAACAGAACCTTGAAGAGGCATTTCAGCAACAACAAAGACAAAAAGTTGGCCATATGATGTCGCGTGATGCTCTACTGGCAAGCAATCAACATAACAGCAGTCAGTACTCCGAAAGTGCACCGCTGTCTCGAGCTCCAACTGTGTACAACACCCAGTCCATGTCTGCCGAGCAGCAGCAGCATCAGCAGCAAAATCAGCACTCGCAGTATCGTCAGCAGTCTCAAACTCCTATCACGGCAATTGATGGCCGAACAACATCCTCCGAGCAGGGAATGATCCGTGATCGCCAAGCCGCAGGCACTCAAGAGGCGACGGACGACTTGCCTGGCCCTACAATCACTGTTCGAGACCCCTCGCAATCTTCGCAACCAGCGCAAGAACATAGTGAGGACATTGATGGTTGGAACTTCGACGAGCCATCAGAGGCAGCGCAGACGAGCGAGGCAATCCCACCTCATCGACCAGATACTGATGCGTTCCCCAACGCCAACTTCGTGTCGAGCAAGTCCCCAGCGAAAAGCGGGTCCCTCTCACATCGACGCAAGAGTTCAGGCTCCCGACGAAAGAGCGAAGAGGGAACTGAGACAAAGGAGCTTGCCGCAAAAGTAGCTCAACAAGATTCCAGTTTCAAGGTTCGCTTTGCATTGCGTGGCCACCTGGACGTCATTCGATCCGTAATATTCACAGGCGGCGGTAGCCCGTCAGAGCCAGAGATCTGCACATGCAGTGATGATGGCACTATAAAACGCTGGATCATTCCGGCAACATACGGGACGTTCGGTGCTCATGGCCCAAGCTCCAGCAATGACCTGGATATTACCAGCTATTTCACTCACCGAGGTCATGTGGGCGCAGTCACCTCGCTAGCAGCATGCTCTCCTTCACAAAACATCTCCAACGGGGGTCGTGCCTTTGGCGATGGTTGGGTTTTCTCCGGTGGGCAGGACGCCAGCGTACGGGTCTGGGAGCGAGGCCGGGTCGACCCCAAGGCAACCCTCGACGGCCACACCGATGCTGTCTGGGGACTTTGTGTACTTCCAGGAACAGCCGGCTCAGTCTTTGGGGAATCTAGCTCCCACTATGGTGGCGCTGACCGAATTCTGCTAGCCTCTGGTGCTGCTGACGGCCGCATACTCATCTGGGCGGTTAGTGCCCCTCCGTTGGCCTCCAATCCTCAGGCTGGGTCACGTCGTCAGGGCGGAAGCCGTCGAGCCAACTCGATCTCCTCAGGGTCGAATTTCCCGTCATCTCCGCAACCAAGCGTTGCTACTACGACCCCTTTCCATTACACTCTTGTACACCACATCTACCGGAACGAGTCTCCCTCTTCCACCTGCATCAGTCCTCTGTCCTTGGCAGGTGTAAATTTCGTCGTATCTTATGCAGATGCCTCCATTCTCGTTTACGATACACGGACGGGCGAAGAAATTGTCGGCATGGCCAGCCTCGAAACATACGACGGAACCCCCTCAACTGGCGTCAACTCTGTTGTTGCCACGACTGTTGGTTTTGACGGATCCGCTAGCTTGGAACCGAACCGCGCGATGGCCGAAGAGGAGGTTGTTCACGGTGCTACAGGCTCTAGCAATGTCGAAGGAGTTATCATCAGTGGCTACGAAGACCGATACATTCGCTTTTTCGATGCCAACAGCGGTGCGTCCCCGCCATTCGACTCAAACCTTCTCCTATCATGCTTTACTAACAGTGATTCCAGGACAATGTACCTACACAATGTTGGCGCACCCCGCTGCTATTGCCTCGCTTTCATTATCTCCCGATGGCCGTGAACTAGTCTCGGCAGGGCACGATGCAAGCCTGCGGTTCTGGAATCTTGAGAAACGCAGTTGCACCCAAGAGCTCACAAGTCACCGGCTGATGCGAGGTGAGGGTGTATGTGCAGTCGTTTGGAGTCGCGATGGTCGTTGGGTGGTCAGTGGGGGTGGTGACGGCGTGGTCAAGGTCTTCTCTCGGTAAAGGGAACCACACGATGAGATGCCATTTTGTACGAATGATCTGTTTCCTTCTTTCGTGTCTGTGATGATTTGCTCTTCTCTGTTGCGTATGTTTCAAATCACTTGCGGCGTAATATGCCTTTTGCCTAACCTGGCATTTTGTCGTGTCGAGCCTTTTCCATGCATTTGCAACGGTGTTCAATCAGCTGCTGAACTTCAGCAATCGTTTGCGTGCTTTCTCCATGTGATTTGCGACTTCTAACTTTTGTGCTTATCCAACTCTGGGAATTCTGTGGCTACTACCTGCTACCTAGCACCTACGTTTGCATCTGTGAAACCTATGCAGCTTTTGCTCGGCTTGACTCATTTTTCTTGATTGACGAGGCATGTTGAGTGGTTTGCTCTGAAAAGGCCATTTGATATTGTGCCCATCTCAGCTTCTCGCTGCATTCCTACTTCCATTCGACCTGTGCTACGATTCTCTCATACCCTCATTTGCTATTGATACGCTCTTCGACCTCGAACTTCGGCTTTGGGGTTCGCTTTGGGAACAGTGAAGCTGCAACGGAATAAAGAGCCGTGAACGAGCCCGTTCATTTGTGCAAAGCTCCATCCCATCCAACGATTTCCTCGATCCAAAGCTGTATACTCTTAGATCGACGTGAACCCCCAAGAGACTAGTAGACCCAATGTTAAAATTTAGACCCAAGGCTATCACGAAGGTGGCTAAGTGTGGTATTGTTCTACATCTGACATACTTGAGCTTGTATGTGACGCCGCTGATATCTGAATAAAGATGACGGATCATTCAGAACGCCATGCGCCTTTGAAGAGGACTGCCAAGTGTTTTGCTTCATCGGAGTCTTTCAAGCGCTGTTCCAGGAAGCCCCGTAGGTCGTCCCAGAACTCATCGGTCTTCAGTATCTCCACGCCACTAGGGCCGACAGCCGGCTTCGGTATATCCTGTTCCGCGATAACTTCTGATGATGGTTCGACGGCATCAAGAGTCTTCGCACCGCCGATGATCATCGTGCCAAATTCCACCTCTTTACCACCAGCAAGAGTGTCAGGCTCATCGGCCAGGACCTCTGCGACTGTCTTCCCCGATCCTGGCACTGGCTTGCGACGGTATAAGATCTTGATTTTGTCCAGCGCCACTGAATTCCCGTGCGCATCGCTCACCCGTTGGCGAACCGCGTCTTTGAGGTCTTGGATGGTCGTCGTCGAGATCGGCGCATTGGAGATGGAGAAATCGAGCGTTGGGTTGCGGGCTGATTTGACTTTAATGGAGACGGATTTCGACGATCCAGGTGCCTGGGCTTGTTGTGTCTTCTTGGGCATCTCTGGATGCGGTGGTTGAAAGCGAGGCAGAGTATACTGTCAGTCAGTGACGAGTGAAAGACTGTTAGTGATTGTGACTTGTGTCGGACGTCTTCCGGATCATGAGAGTGCGACATTCTTGGGAAACATACTGGAACCCTCAACCCAACTTGTTCCGGGTCGAAGACATGATCAGCTCGCAGCTTGATGGGTCGTGAGTCCAGCGAGGCGAGGAAAGATTTGGCGAATGCGAGCTCCGACATGGTTGTTTGATGAGAACCCAGTCGTTCAATTATATAATCTGTGCTCTGGCTTCTCACCCGGGACAATCAACGTACACTTGTTAAAATCGGCGTCTTCAATAGAGCTAAGGGACTGTGTAGCTTGGTCAATGCCCCACGTGGAGCGGCATGGTCCTCTTGTGGCCTGAGAACTGGGGCATCCAACGGCCCATGTCCATGCGGCATGCGCTGATAGGGTGGCTTGCGATAACGGATCAGACTCACCGCCCGCTGATATGCAGTTATTGCCCCGTAGTACCGCCTACAAGAAAAATTAGCTAAGAAAAAAAAAGTTGCTCCGACGCCCGTATATTATACAACACCCACAACCACAACTTTCGTCATGGGTGTCGGACGTCGTATGAAAAAGCAGGGTCCTCCTGCGCCCCTCGATGAGTCAAAGATTACTATCTTGAAGAAGAGAAAGACCGCCGAGAGCGAGGCAGCTGCTAAGGCTGTGGCAGCGAAGAAGCGTCGGAGATCCGACGCCGACGGGGAAGATGTTGTGACCAAAAAAGAGAATGTGAAGAAGTCCAAAACAAATGGAAACACCGCGGCTCCTGTCACAAAGGAGAGGAAGGTCGTCCAGGAAAAGAAACCGGTTCAGAAGAAGAAGCCTGTGCCAATGGACACGGACTCGGAGGATGAGGAAATGGAGGATGAGTTCGAGGACCTGGACGGTATTAGCGAGGGATCAATGGATAGCCAAGAAGATATTGAAGGCTTGTCAGACTTGGAAAACGATACCGACGACGATTCTGTTCTCGACTCCGATGACGAGGGTCATCCCCGCGAGACCATGTTCTCTGACGACGAAGACCTTTCCGATGCCGAGGAACGATTGACTGCTGCCAACATTGAGGGTCTCTCGCGGAAGTTGGATCTTCAACGTCAGGCCGAGGAAGAGGAGGCCGAACAAGAGCTGCAGGAGGCCGCTATGCAAACCAACATTGCCGGTGACCGTCCCGATGTCTTCGCTGACGAACAGCCTGCTGGACTTGCCCCAGACTTGCAATTGCTCCGCCAGCGCATTACCGATACCATTCGCATCCTTGGCGACTTGAAGACGCTAGGCCAACCCGACAAATCTCGCACCGACTACATTGATCTTCTCCTCAACGATATCTGCACATACTACGGCTACAACAGGTATCTGGCTGAGAAGCTGTTCAACCTTTTCACCCCCATGGAAGCCTTCGCCTTCTTCGAGGCTAACGAGACGCCGCGCCCCGTTGTCATCCGTACCAATACCCTGCGCACCAATCGTCGCTCCCTCGCACAGGCTTTGATCAACCGTGGTGTCGTGTTGGAGCCCGTCGGCAAGTGGTCGAAGGTTGGTCTGCAAGTCTTCGAGTCACCCGTGCCTCTCGGTGCCACCCCCGAGTACCTGGCTGGTCACTATATTCTTCAGGCTGCCTCCTCCTTCTTGCCCGTTATGGCGCTTGCTCCTCAGCCTGGCGAGCGTGTTCTGGATATGGCTGCTGCCCCCGGTGGTAAGACGACGTATATGTCTGCTTTGATGCGCAACACTGGCTGCGTGATCGCCAACGATGCCAGCAAGCCCCGTGCCAAGGGTCTGATTGGTAACATTCATCGTCTCGGCTGCAAGAACACCATCGTGACCAACATGGATGCCCGTACCGCTTTCCCCAAAGCCATGGGTGGCTTCGATCGTGTTCTTCTCGATGCTCCCTGCACCGGTACTGGCGTCATCTCCAAGGACGCGGGTGTCAAGACCTCCAAGGACGAGAATGACTTCATGCGCATTCCTCATATGCAAAGACAGCTGCTTTTGGCCGCAATCGACTCCGTGGATCACTCTTCCAAGACCGGTGGATATGTTGTGTACTCCACATGCAGTGTGACCGTTGAAGAGAACGAGGCCGTGGTCCAATACATCCTGCGCAAGCGGCCCAACGTCAAGATTGTTGATACCGGTCTTGGTGACTTCGGCAGCCCTGGTTTCATCAGCTACATGGGCAAGAAGTTTGACGCCAAGATGGCGCTGACTCGCCGCTACTTTCCCCACCGCGAGAACGTTGACGGTTTCTACGTCTGCAAGTTGAAGAAGACTGGACCTACCCCTGTTGCTAAGCCCACCGACGACACCACTTCCGCAAATGACAAGCCCCGTCGTCGCTCCAGCTCCAAGGCCTCCTCCACCACCGATGCCGATGATGAGATCATTGATAGGACTCCAATCGTTGATGAGAACGGTGTTTCCGTCGACTTCGAGGGCGGTAGCTTCGGTCCCTTCGAGGACGGCAACGATGACGCGGAGCGCATCGCCCGCTCCGAGCGCAACCGTCTTCGGCGCAAGGGTCTCAACCCCAAGGGTGTGCTGAACAAGCCCAAAAAGGGCAAGGAGGGTGCCTCCACCCAGACGGAGACCGCATCCGATTCCGCTCCCTCGAAAGAGCAAGTGAAGGAGAAGACCGCCGAGAAGGAGACCAAGAAGAAGCCCGAGTCTGCAAAGAAGTCTTCCAATGAGAGCAAGGGAGAGAAGAAGACCGTGGTCGGTGGAACTAAGAGCGACAAGAAGGATAAGAAGTCCTCGAAGAAGGCCAGCAAATGATTGAATTCCGTTTGCGGGCGCTCCTTTGTGTATGTATAGCTCTGGCATGACAAAAAAGCATTTGTCTTTCTTTGTGAATGGGAATGGCGTCTTGGGAATATACCTCACTATTACTGCAATCTACAATGTGATATTTGGAGAATTTGATATCGATATTGACGCCGAAAGATCTTCTGAATGACCGCAATGTATGTCCTGTCGAGCTCGCAGCTGGCACCGCTAAGTGAACAAGCCAAACTATGTTATAACCATGGACAATGTACCACGACGCAGGAAAGTATATACCGGAGATGCCCGGATTTGGCCTACACTCTCCATAATGTGCATACCGAGAACTGTGTTTAGCTGCCGGGTAACACTTTGCTGTCTGATTGTCGACTTCGAATGGATAGCCTTACCGGAGTGTTGGAACCGCTGACTTGGAAGTAAACTTTCCAGTCTTGGGTAATTAGGGTTGAGTGATTAAGCTCGACCGATAGGCCTCTGACCATTGACCACAGTATACGCGAAGCAAAATTGGGAAAGAGCCATGCTGTGCGGTGATATCGACTCTAGGCCTCTCGTGTCAGACATGACCGAAGCAGCCTTACTTACCTTGAATAAGTTCCCTCTGTTTTGGTGAACAGCTCAAGCCAAGTCACGACATGAATTGGTCTTGGTAGGAAGCTTTATCAAGGTTAAAATGAGGTAGACCAGACGAGAAAGCGATTTGTCAACTGCTCATTCCCTCAAGAAGATTTCGACTGACGACCTCATGCGAGATACGCTTCCAAGTGAATCCACCAGCAGCTTCGCGGTGATTATATTGAAGGACTGGAATCCTGCAGCCGTAATTACAAGCATGGTTCCCGCATTTTCTTCCCCAAAGTGGAGAGGTCTGTGATCGCGAGCGGAGAAAGACTGGCTGTAAGAAGGGATCCTTTGGATTCACTCATGGCGGCCCGAGCTGAGCGGAGAATATTCCGTGATGACGATGAGATTGTGACGTGCCATAACCACATTTGATCCAGTTGGAAGATTTCCATGGCTACCGTGTGATCGAAAGGGGTTTGACAGCGTTGCCTCAGTACTTTCATCCAGATCACGAAGTTTGTCGCTTTTGGTGAGCTTTTTGGACATGGCGAGGGGTGGCGGCGGTTGATTGACGATTGCCGATGGGATGATATTGTTCATAAATCAGAAATTGTCTTGCGCATAAAGTTTCTCTTTCTTGTTTGCGAAGAAGATTCCCACCGCGGCTAGGTAAAAACGTCGCCGCTGGGAATTGTAACTCTCACGGAGTACACTTCAAAGATGGCTTGTATCTGCTTGATCAAGTACAGTCTGCAGAAACGTCGTCTCTCACTTTTCATTGATCTCATCATTGTTGGTCTGATCGTTTCCGCCGATCCTGGATGTCTTCCAGTAGTTCCGCATAAAGGGTTAATTTGGTCTCTGATAGACTGCTCTCACATGACATGGAATGGTTGTTTTTCGCATGTTGTATGTTGTCTCAGGACATCCTTCCACTGAAAGGAGAGATGATTCCACTCCCCCTTCTCTGCTTCATCACACCAGCCATTGCACGCATACGACATGGTAAGCATGGATTCGGTCTTTGCCGGTACGGCAACATCAAAAAGACGGCGACTTGCATCCATGTCGAGAGACCGATGTCGAACCTTTGGAAGCACAGCGCTGATTGAGAGTACAGGAGTTTCCGTCCCCCCTGAAGATGGATAGGGGCCTGGTACCCGCCATGTTGATCCTTTCCATTGATGATCACCGGGCGGTGACTCGCGTAGGATCATCATTGCCGGATGCTGTGAGATACTGGGCTTCTCGGAGGTAACGATCAAGATACTTCTATTCCCGCGGTTATCCTTAATGATTCTGAACTTCAACAGGAGGCCACAGATCACACCCTATGATTGAGGTTCTTTGTAACTGGAGGGGGGAGCCTGGAAGAGGACATGTTGACTCAATGAGTTGATGTCGATGCTAGGAAACCGACGTGGCGATCAGTTCACCTCAATGGAAAGAATCGTCCGAAGTGCAAACTGGGAGCTGATGACTGTCCGAATAGAACACGCCAGGTGACAATCTGATGGGCGGGCCATCCATGCAGTTGCCGATACAGTGGCGTTATATAGACCAAGTTGCAGACGCTGATTGCGACGCTATTCACAAAGATGAGTTGGTCGCCTACGCCGTAGAACCCACCTTTACGAAATACTGTGATGTCTATACTTCGTACTTTACTGATTGTAAATACTCATCAGACAGCCATCAATTTGCGGTCAAAGGATTAGAATAGGCAAGATTTAAGTGACGAGGGTTGGCTTTGACATGAGTGGCAGATTCTCATTGGGAGGAGCAGCAACCTCGGCTGGGTGTTATTGCCATGGAGAAACCGGAATTCTATGGAAAATTCCCTTTCTCGCTCTCATCCTCGGGCCTGACTGCTATAATCTCAGACTGGAAAGGGACTTGAGGCGTCTCAGGGTCACTCTGAACGTTATCATCTTCCTCCTCTGCTGCTCCCTGCATGGCCATGATTCGTGACAGATGCCACCGGAGCTCAAGCAGGCCAAAGGACGGCAGGGGCATAGTCTCCGTATTCGGCGTACTTAGTTCGAAAACGAACCAGGAACGAATCCTTATTCCACTTAGGTAGTGGAAGAGTCCCCTCTCTGTGACTCCTTCGCCCTCCCTTGGGTTGTTTACCCAACCCATACGGTGTTCAGGATAGGGATGGGACTGAAGCGGTACAAGAGTTGACCGGCGAGCAGCGACTAGGGGTAACGGTAGCCAGTGAAAGGCAATCTTCATTCTGGTCTTCTCTTCATTAACAGAAACGGGGCGAAAAGCACAGAGTCCGGTATCCCAATAGCGGTGAGCCTGAACACTCAACGTCAAGTTTGCTACAAACTCAGTGTTCAGAGCATCTCTCTCTCTTTGGAAAAGCTCTTGCTGCCATAAGCGAGTTCGCTCTTCACCCCAGAACGCTCGAAGCCAGCGCCAAAGCGGGTCGTTCCGGTATATCACCCCGTTCAGCTTAAAGGGGATGATGTGCGATATATCAAGCGTGGGCTGAACTAGCTTGGTAAGGACACATCGCTCCCCATCACGAGTTAATACCTAGAGCAAGGCGAGAAAATTAGCCATAGAACGGTAATCAGGAATATATAGCTGATGTTAACTTAAACGTAACAGATTCTTGATATCGTTAGAGCGTTGAATACAAGCTCCAAGCATCATTGGCCCTTCGATCGCCTGAGTAGAACATGCGGCATCTTCTGGATGAACACGCCGAAGCTTGCCATTCTCGAGAGTTGGCTCGTTCTGCGCAGAGATCTTGTTGCCAGCCCCTAGCGTGACAGGATCATTATTAGCCCGGGTTCAACCACTGAAGGCGTCAAGTCAATTAACTCACAAATGCCAGCGTGATCACTTGGGATGTCCATGGCTAATCGCAGGGCCCATCTGAACTCTTCTGCGTCGGGCTCGACTGCCCTTCGCAGGACACTCATGTCGCTGAACCACAACGCAAACAGAGAGGTTCGAGTCACAGAAGATACTGTATCATCCAGCTCTAGCAGGCGACCAATGAGCTGTTGGCGCTCTGCATCCTCGAACTCCGAAAAAACATGGACGGTGTCCATTGTGACAGTAATTGTCAACAGGCTGTTGAAGAGCTTTATTTGACAAGTCTTCTTTGATGCCAGACAGAGCGGGAGAAGGATGTTGTGGGAGCAAGAGAGAATCAGAGTTGCACCATACCTTTTTGCAGGAAGATGGAACCGCGTCCCGATTAGGAAACCAGGTGTTCGACGGGGGTAGGAACGGACGATGCCGACGCGGGCGAAAGCCTTCAACCTTCAGAATCTTGAAAAAGCAACGGACCACAATAGATGGATGGAATGATGAAGAAGAAGGCAAAGATTCCAAATGCCCCATCCTGCCCACTTGCTCCCGTCGGCGGAACACGCGCACTGGCCTAGCCCTAGTGCCCCTACCTGCTAAGCCCAACAATGTGTTCACCTGCAGCCCTACTAACTTGCTGGGCTTCAAAGGGACCTTGAAAAGGTGGGTGTAGCTGAGAAATCAGTCGTCGGGTATCTTGGGAACGTTCTTGACCAGACATGTAGCACTCGTCTGGTACTAGATCCGATTCATCATCGAAGGTACCCACGGCTCATCTTGAGTCCCTACCAACCTTAAGTTAGTGCTCCTGGTACATTAGGTACCTACTCACTGGTTAGTACCTACCTAGTACCTACTACCTAGTACCTACTACCTAGTACCTACTCAGTAGATGATGATACAGTACCTTGATACGTATAGTATCAGGGGTACGGAGATAATTGTAGATCATGTACTCTTATTTGCAGAATTGTAGACAAGTCGTACTCTCACTAGGACGTGAGAGCTGGACAGTGTACAGATTCTACTCATCCAGTTCTAACTCCTCACCACGGAGTGACCTGCTCGAATATGAAGCACAAGAGAGGACTTAGTCTACGGTACATGTTTGGGTGAATAGTGTCACGTGTGCGCCAGGAGAGACTGTTGTCACTAAAGCGGATCGAGAGCCCTCCTGGAGTCCAGGACTCTAAGACTCCAGAGCCCCAGGCGGTTGATATTTGATGCTTGATGACTGCCTCCATATCTATAATCCGCCGCCACGGAATACGAAGAGCAAACCTCTCGAGCCACAACGATAAAGGCAGTTTCTCATCTCTCAATGCCGACAGCGTTTCCGCAGGTAGGATACCCATGCAATTCAGCTTCATCCAGCTGCTGCTCTGGAATAAAGTGCTTCCCCCCGGTACTGGGAACCAACCCGACAAAGACATTGGAGCCTGCGGATCCTGATCTGGTCTCTAGATGGTGGGGAGAAGATCTTCATTACCTCCTCTCAGCCACGCCCGATCCCTCGTCTTACCGATTCCAAGCCACCGCAGTCGCTCTACCCAGCTACCCAGATACTACACTTGTCTACTCACTACTACTGCGATTCCATCAGACATTTTGTCATTTGCGATTCAGGGGTGGATAGTGGGACTGAGTACGAGTCGTCGCTGAACAGCCGGCTCCTAGTGGTAAATTACTGCTCCACTTGGTTTCGACATCCGGAAATGCGGTTATCGTGAAAATGTTCATCTCTGCTTTCCTCCAATCCACCTCGTCTGCTTGCACATGTCACACGGACGATTTATCATGACTTGAAGCTCAACCACTCAGTCGATAAACGACTCAAAGGCTTCATTGACGGGCTCACTTACCCACAAATCAGTTCCAAAAGGTCAAAGACAAGGGAGGGGGATGCTGCGAAAACTTCTTGTACCGCAGTGAGTATGCCCACCCAGAACGGAGGCTGGATGCCATGGACACTACGGACATCTTTCCTGTGCTCCCTGGCCGGACTGTTTCTGTCGCTCTTTCTGGTCCTGGAAATTCTTCGCCAATATTCCGAGCGTAACAACGGGCTGGTGGTCTACAAGACAGATGCTCAGATTCCTACGACCATTACAGTGCTCTACATCTATGGTCCCGTCTCCTTGTCACTTCTGGTGGTGACCATCTGGAATTTTTTGGCGGCCGACGTCCTACGGTTGGAGTCATTCTTTCAGCTCTCGCGTCCCAAGGGAGTTCCCGCGACTGTTCTGTTCACAAATTATGGCTCTTGTTACGGCTTCATGGCCCCTCTAACTGCCGCTCGTAATCGCCACTGGCTGGTCTTTTTTGTGGCTGCACTGTCGACCGCTCTGCGAGCCCTCCTCCCTGCGACTTGCGCAGGTCTGGTGGTATTGACGGAAGTTCCTACATCCCAAACGAATGGTATCTCCACCTGGCCAGTATTGCTGGATACAAATTTACAGAGCAGTCGGTTCGCCGCCGAGTCGGCTCGATACACCCGTTCTTCCGTGGTAGTCTCTACAGATCACCTCTACTGGCTGCGCTCGTCTGACTACGCCTCCGCACCGGTGTCTATTCCCGATGACACGAATGAATCCTCCATGGTAGCGGTGAATCAAACTGTCTACTGGGTCGATCTCACCTGCGAGGATGTAGCGGTCGCTGACTTGAAGCTCGCGATATCTCCTCGAACGTCAACCGCGAGAGATGATGTGAATACCTCCGCTCATCATGACCCGTGGGACCAGTATCAAATCGAAGTACCCTCAAGGAATGATGGCCGTTCGTGCCGCATCAGCTTTGCTCTGGACACGACCAGCTTTGTTGATAGCATGTCCTCTCAGTTACAGTACTGGGAACCACTGGGTGCCTTGTCTCGAAGTGCCGTGGAGTCGAGCTTAAATGCTACGAATTGCGAAGACCGCTCATTGGTTGGGTTGCTCGTGGATATTCCAACTGCTAGCGATGCAGCCGCGGGCCGTGTCCCTAATGCCACTGCATTCTCATGCACCGCGAATTACTTTTCTTCCACGGCGGAGCTTCACATGAGCGTCAATGCATCGATCGTCGGTGCAAAGGTTGATCAGTCCAGTCAAAGATCTATATCAGGGGAGGAATTTGATATTCATGGGTTTCAGAACCTTCTCCAGCTCGAACAACATGCTCGCGTGGATACAGCAAAGACGGGTTTAGTGGAACTAATGGCCGATGCTCTTGATTCTCCCGACATGTCCTGGTATTCAACGCTGATCAGATCCAGTAATGGCCCAACGCCATTTGATGTCGCCGCGCGGGTTGACAGCCATCAATACCAGGGAAAGATCATTGAGTATTGGAAATACAGGTTTATCACCACCATGGACAAGCTGTTCGACCCCACCGCTTCAACAACGACCCAAGCCAACATAGTCACAATCGTCGTGTCTCTAACCATCTGACCAAAGGCCGCTATTACGGCGGAGATACTCTTTCTGGTTTCCGCCGTACTACTACTGTCTCTGGCGTTTATCTACCCGCGACGTGCAAATATCCTTTCGGGCGATCCTGGATCCATAGCGGCCCAATGCGCATTGATTGAAGACATCATGAGCCCGAGGTGCAAATTGCTCACGTCAAGCGACCAATTCAATCATGCCACTTCTTGTCAGCTATATCTCTGGGCCAAAATGTTCCGATGCGAATGGACCATTGGCGCGAATGGGCCAAGACTCGATCTAGTCCATATAAACGCTGACAGGTCATTTTCAGAGTCAGCGCTACCGCCGGTTAAGAGGGCTCGAGATCGTCGCCCTCACTTCGTGATTTTGCCCTGGTTTCTGGTGGAGTGCGTTTTGCTCATTGGAGTCGTCGTCATGTACGCTCTTGTGGTGAAATTCATGTCTATCCAAGACGTCAACAACCTTTCGAAACAGCAAGTTGCGTTGCTGGTAGCTTTGATCGTCGGCCCTACGTTCATTGCCTCACTTGTCAATTCCTTGCTTGCTTCAATCTTACGGCATGTCGCAATGATTGAGCCTTGGATGCGTCTACAGAAAGGCGGAGCTTCTGCAAAGGAGTCTCTATTGAGAAATCATGGCTCAAATACCCCAGTCTCTGTGCTCTTGCATAGTTGGAGATCTGGCCCCCCGCCATTGCTGGGCTTGTCCATCATTTGCATTTTAGGTCTGTTGCTCAGCGTAGTTAGTGCTCGCGTCTTTGAGTCGCATAGCATACATTACACCGAGCCCGCAACGGGGTTGAAGTCTCATTATAACGGCACTGCTGTTCCGCCGTTGGTGGACATTGAATTCGATGGCTACGGCCTGATTTCGAGCAACCTGAACGCAGGCACTCCAAACGTCCCATGGCAGGTTGCAAGCTATTCGTTTCTTCCCATAGAAACTAGCAACCTAGGAGACACCGGGCCCGTGGACCTCGATTATGAGGCAACCACCGCTGGTATCGGCGCCACATTAGATTGCCGGCCAGTTCCATTCAACCAGACATGGCAGACTGATGGATCTGGATCGGGGACATGGAGTTATATCACGCATTTGGGTGATACATGCACAATGGAAGCACCATATGCCGCAGAAGGCAAGCGTTTCATCGAGAGATCTGTGTACTACCTTCAACCAGATGAGGCATCTTCCGCGAAGCCCAGCTGCGCAACAGCATTATTCATTGTGGCTCGCTGGGAGACGATGGAAGCATCGCCCAACAACCCGCAAAACTCGCTGGGTTTGTATTGCGAGCCTTCTATTTCGAGTGCGGACTTTGATGTTGTCTTCGATTCCCAAGGCATCGTCTCTTCGTATGAGCTATCATCCGTCTCGAATGCGGATCATGTGCAAATGACAGACTCTGCGACGATTGTGTCGCAATTTAATCAGGCAATTTCTGGGCCGAGACAGACCTATCCTTCCCAGCAGAATTCCTCCTTCAGCCAGTACGACTGGCCCGGTATGCTTACTGCATGCATTCACGACCGGTTGAACCCCAGTACCCCACGAGTCTTTGATTCCGGAAACATGGCTAGAGCCGCGGAGCTTGCTTATCAGCAGAGCTTTAGCACCTATCTTACCATGACTCGCGACCTCTATTTCCCAAGATACTCGGCATCAGCAGCGGTGCCGGTCCAAGGCACTGTCCTTCGGACCCTGTGGGGTGTCATTCCGTCGATTCCATCCATGATTCTTTCGCTGGTCCTTCTAGCACTGGACCTTATAGTTCTGGTTGTCGTGGTCACCACACGATATACCTCTTTTTACGCACCCCGTGTGCCCAAGTCGATCGGGTCTTTGATCCCTTGGATTGCCGAAAGCTCGATGAGATCCGACTTCCAAGACATGTCTCACATGAGCAGGCAAGAGTTGCAAAACACACTCGATTCCGGCGGGAGATACTATCGATTCGGACTGACACAACGTTTGGACGGGCGAGAAATGTGGACGCTTGACGTCGAAGACCTTGAAGAGGCTGGCTATGAACTAACCGAGATACCCGTTGTCTCACCGGCCAGACCTCCGTAGAATTCTCTGTACCTTATATTTGCTGTTTCAGCCTGTTTATATCCATCCGACTCTTTCGGAAGGATAATTCATCAGAGGTAAAACCAAGGTGAAATTCATGGATAGTTAACTGCTCCTCTTCCAATATGTCTGGTAGGCTTGATCTCTTGTGAACGTGTCTGTCATTTCTGCCTTGCTAGTGGAGCAAGGTTTGATCATTGCAAGACCGTACCATCTCTCCAGCTACTTAGGTAGCCATGTTCAAGTTCAAATTGAATGAACCATTGCCGTGCAGTAAATGCCACGCGGGCGGGGTGAAAATCGGGCCCGGGCTAGGTACATCCCCGATTCTACGGCCAGATTCTAATAGAGAGTATTCCACCTCCTAGGTTACCGAGATAAGACCGATATATGCCCGATCTTAATGGAAGAGCAGCCTTGATGAGAAGCGGGCAGTTGCCAAACAAACCTAGACATGGAAAACCAGCATTGATCCATGTGGGACCTGACTCATAGTGGTTATCTAGCTCCGAGTGATGATCACTCGTGAATTGTCTGTCCTTACCTCCACCTATATCAGGTAAGGGCAAATGCGAGATTGCGTCGTGCGCTTAGAAAGGGAGTAGACAGACCTATAAGGTATCTAGCAAAAAGGGTCGCAGATCGTTGTGATAAGCGCAGTGAATGCCTGCACTGCAAGTGGTCTATGATCATGGAAATGACAAGAGAAAAAGAAAGTCAACAGCATAAGATCAAAAACGCCAGTTGTCCAACACCTGGACTCTACCCGAGTACCATGACCGTCCACCTCTCGCCAGAAAGCCGAAACATCCCCAAAAATCAAACAGCGAAGACCATGTATATGTATATGAAAAACAAAATGGAAAATATGAATTGAGTATCCACAGAGCGGCTCCAATATGCATGAAAATAGAAAAAAAAGGAGAAAAGATCTCATGTCCGGTAGATCTTGATGACATTCTTAATCGTCTTGCGACAAATCGGGCAGAGATCAACCTGCTTAGCGCATGTCACGCAAGAACAGATGTGTCCACAGTCGCAGAAGACGGCATTCTGCTCTTCGGAGTAGCATATTTGGCAAAGGTCAGCCTCGTCGTCAGCCACTTCCCAGTAGCTGATACCTTTGCCGTGACGCTTGCCGTCCTTATAGCCTCCGACGTACTTGTTGCCGGTCGATTTCTCAATGTAAGTACCCTGGCCGTGACGGACATCGTCAACCCAGTCTCCGTCGTATGTATCGCCAGTTGGATACTCCATCTTGCCTTGGCCGTGGCGACGACTGAAGATGAAGTCCCCCTCATACACAGTGCCAGTCGCAGAGATATGCTTGCCACGTCCGTGGTAGTATCCTTTCAAGATTTCTCCACTGTAGAAGTCATTGACAAAAGTGGCTTCGAGAGTCTGATGACCAGTGAACCCCGCAAGGGGGTGATGCCTGGATTCAGCCCACAAGTAGTGAACCAGTCGGTCGGGGCTGGAGAAGAGACCATCGAGGCTTAGCTGAGATCGCTTCTCCTTCGTGATCTTATCGCCGATAATGATGCAAGATCCATGAGCAAGCATTGCATCCCCGAAAGTCTCTGCCGGAGACACCGAGGTCACCGTAGTGCCGTCAACTCGCTTCCACAAAAGGAAGTCACGACGAATGGTCCATTTCATATGCTTGCGAATGGATGCCTTGACATTGGCGTCCAACTTCGAAAAGAAGGAGCCGACGGTCCGCAAGACCTGATTGTCCGGGTCAAATATTTGAATGAAATAGTAAGCATGTCCAGCGGGCGATGAAGGCGCCGGGTCCTGCAGAGATTCCATCTGGGGCAGAGAGGTCGAGGCTGACCGATGGGTCGGAGAGGAGGATCGTTGATCGGCCGCATTCGCGACGGTGACGACTGGAGCCGGCCCAGTCGTAGCCGCATCAACCTCGGCAGCGGCGATGGCGATTTGGGACTCGGACTCGGGCGCGTTGCCATCAGAAGTGTTCGAAAGACCAGCATGGGTCGGAAGGGTCCTGGAGCCAATGTATCCGGAGGAGCTAGCAACGGCCTCTCCGTCGGAATTAGATGACGAGAGTTCCGGAGTGTTCAAGCCGAAGCGTTCGACGATGGACTCCTCCGCCTTATCTCCGCCCACAATGACTGGTTGTGGATCCGGAATTCCAAAAACCTTCGCGTCATCTACACAGATGGGGTCAATAAAGGTTTCACGAAAAAGAAACAACACATCAACTGCAAATACAGGGTGGACATACCCTCCGAGATGGTCTCCATCCAGAACCGCATGGTCGTCTCAAATGGATCCAAGGGAGCATTAAGATCAGTGATCAGATCAAGCGCGAGTGTTGAGCCACAGTGAGCCCGAGTCTGTCCAAGATGCCAGAGACGTACTAGCTCCGGACGAACGTTGCTTTCTCTAGAAAATTTCCACGTGGAGATCTTCTGGCGCAATTCCACAAGGCGGGAATGGCGTGGCAGTGTCATGTACATAACAGAGTTCGACTCCTTGGCTTGCTTCATCAAGTCGTAGCCATCGAACAGGCTGCTAAGCTTCTCGTAGCCTGTTGACGAGTATACCTCCACATGGACATTTCGATCGGTGGCGTCCCGGGGCGCCTCGTATACTCCAGTCTCGAGATACTGCTTCAGGGGTTCGGACACTTGCCAGGGACCCCGGGGACCTGGAAGCAAATCTTGGACCATGTCACTGCGAACATACATGACATTGACAGGGACATCGTGTCCCTTCTTGTGATCCACGAGCTCAGAGGCCTTAAGACCCAGATGAGGGCCCAAGGCGGTTTTCTGGGTCAAGCACTCGACGCGGTTGTCACTACCATCGTCGAAAGCAAGCCACTTGCTGCCGGGACCGGCTGGACGTAGGATACTGAAGAACTTTCCGGAAGTTCGACGACCTCGGTGGACGACGTAACCGTAGAGGACATACTTGGATCCTTGTCCATCAATAACATAGGGGGCAAGATCCAGCTCTTCGTCAAGCTCCACCCGGTTAAAGGCCAGTTGCCAACGCATCGACTTATCCAGCACATGGCGCCCCAACTCAACGTGGAGGACGGGAGGAAGAGACCACTGTCCTGGCTTGGCCGCGAGATACTCTTTCACTGCCTGACCGGTCGACTGGGCTTGGTCAGCTCGCACGCAAAGTCGCGAGTTATAGGCAGCAGGAAGGCGGTTCACATCCACATCCTGCGCCGGACTGTCAAACAATTGGGCGAATTCCCGCCCCGCCTCGGTGCCGGCGAGCTCGATCTCCAGTGTTCGTCGCAAGCGCTCCCAGAATTCAGAGACATCACTTGAGAACTCGCGCAGGTTGCGCAAAGTGGACGTGATCCCATCGGTGTCCACATACTGGTGGGACTTGCTCGGACGGCGAAGTTGCCAAAGCAGCTTCTGCAGCGCGTCACACAGAGGCTTCGGCTTGACATCACCATTAGTGAGATGTTCCAGGACATTTACTCCTTCGATGATCTTGCAGAACGGAGCAATATGGAGCCAGGACGCCAAACCGGCCACCTCAGCGCTGTGATTGATGACCGAATCGCCCAGAGGACGATAACCCGTGAGGGCGAGACTGTCCCACGTGGGCTCTGAATCACTAGGGTGCCACCACAAAGACTGCGTGGGATCGTCGATCACCCTGATATATGCGTCAAAGGCTAGTGTGTCATTATTCAGGAGCGCTCGATGCTGTCCCCGGCGACGTTTGTGTATTTGATCCCATGGACCGTGGAAATAAGTCCAGCCCCAGTCAAGGTTGTGAGGATTGAATTGATGACACGAGGACTGCATCCAACCCGTTCGTGGTTCCTCTGGATTGTAGACAATGACACCGATCTGCGCCGCGACCCGCCAGGGCCCGGACGAGTGGGCTTCTGCATCCGTTTCAACGGCCCGGGCGTCAGGGGCGGCCTGGTAGTATTTAGCCCTGAAGTCGTTCAACCACATCCGTGAGTCGGAGGTGGCAGGGGTTTGGATATCGAATTCGGGAACCACGTCGTCGAGTTTGGTTTCCGCTTTGCCCCGACGGACAGTGAAGCTTGTGTCGGGAAGTGTTTCGTCCGGATCGGGCATTGTTGGAGAGCACTCAAGATAGACGCTGAGTGAACCCACATTGTTACCCCGAGGATAGAACTTGATCCGCCACCAGTACCCTCCGACAAAGGCCGCCGGAGAACGCATGACCTTAGCACGATTCGGCGCTTCACGTGTGCCACGAACACCCTTCAGCGTCCATGTGAGACGCATCTTTTCCCTGGGCACATACTCGGGATCGTTTAGATCCCTGAAAAAGTTGCTTTCCCAATAGGTATCTAAATGGTCGTCAGTCCCACTGCACCAAATCACTTTGGGAACCGTTCTGGGGAGCGAAGCATACGATCACATGCACTGTAGTCTTGTTCCGCGCTGTTGATCTCCTTCAATTCCTCTTCATCGGGGCCTGACCTGTCCTCTGCAATTTCAGCCCAGTATGCATGCTCCACAAGCTCGTCGGGCTCGACAGACGTGGAGGAAGGAAGTCGGGGAGCATGGACTGTCTCTGAAGGGGTCTCTGTCGGCGAAACAGGGGGGACAGTGTCGGTTTGAGGAGTGGTGGGAGTGAGATCGGAAACTGACTGCCGTGAAGGAATGGCTGTAGATCCCTGCGCCTGGAGATCACCAGCGGCGGAGGGGATCGAAGTCAAAGGACTTGTCGAGTCGGCTTGTGAAGCATCCATAGTGTTTCAATATTCGACGTATTTGGGTGTGAAGGAGCGCTCGGCGTGATCCTGATGCAGGGACTATGGGGAATTGGTTTCGGCCACCTTGACCGTACTTTCAATGCGAAATGAAAGCTCACACAGTGAGATTGGCCGCGCGAGGCTCGCGCAATTCAACGCTTTCTATACTTGCACCTCTTTGAGACGGGACCGATGATTGCGGGTGATAAGCCTTGTCCTTGCTTATCGGTAAGGGATCGGCCGCTGTGGAGTGGAGGTGAGAGCGATCGCGGTTTGCTATCAATGCCGAGATTGTCAGATTGTTCGACCAGTTTTGACAATGGAACGACCGTCGAGGTATTGAGAAAGAGAGAAAAAGTGCGAGAGTCACGAGAGATGCAAGAGACGAAAAGAAAATGACTCGACAGCCAGGGGGGGAAAAGGGAAAAAAACGAGGACGAAAAAGGGTGCGATCCGATCAGGAACCCGAACGAGTCACCCGAGTGGGTCTCCCCCCAAAAATGATCACCCAAGGATCAAATCGCGCGATAAGAAGAAGGACCAAAAAGTCCGGGGAGGATGCGCAACGGACTTCAAAAGGGAGAAAGAGCGAAGGGGGAGGCGTTCCACTCTGACATTCGGGCCCACCAGGTGATCGATGTCCAGTTTCTAGTCCTTCGCCAAACTTCCACCGTCCCTCTGGTTCAAAGACCACGCAGACCGATCTCTTCTGTAGGGCTTCGTGATCCATGGAATCCGCTGATGAATCAGAAGTCGCTATCATATGTTGAGAAGGTTGACCTCATTTGGGGCAAGCCGCATGGAGATCACGAGTATATGGATTTACATATCTCTCGGCCCATGCAGGTTATCAAACCCAAAACAGGGGGAATCCAAAACCGACTGGACGGATTGGAATTACCTGGGATAGCTTTGCAGTCCAGGCCACAGTACTAACGTAATCCACGGCCGAACCGGACACACGGTCGAGCCGGTCACCCACCCCAAAATCGCGTCTTCCTACCACCCTACCTAAT